>JAOTQW010000026.1:4955346-4969515 GCA_026260075.1 Sisor rabdophorus
GCCCGGGATTCGAACCCAGGACCTTCTTGTTGTTAGGCGACCGTGCTAACCACTATGCCTCCGTGGTGCCCCTATAGCAGATATAAATTATAAAATTAATATGAAATATTCATTCATTCATTTTCTATATCCGGTTATTTCCTAATTTGTGGTCACTGGGGTCTGCTGAAGCCTATCCCAGAGCACATAGGGTAAAAAGCAGCGGTACACCCTGGCCAGATCACCAGTCCATTGCAGGGCCAAACATTGACGAACAACCACACACACTTACTCCTATTAGCTCTAAAAATCACAATCTGTCAAATTTTGTTTTTTAAAATTCTCTTTAGCCTGTAAGTAGTTTTAATTGTACAGCGTGAGAGTGTGTTTTTCTGTAACAGAAAATAAGAGATACCTGTAATTGAAGTTAAGGGGTACTTCCATTGTCTCCTCAGAATGAACAAATACCGGTGAAGTTGAACAACTATTCTGGATTAGTCTGTGTCAAATTAAACGTTTATATTTTACAACACGTATATATGCTGTATATATTTATTTACAGCAAGTGCAGCATTACGATAAGATGTTTGATCTTAATTTGCTTATAATGTTCCTAGAAAATATCCGTAATTAAACTTTAATAGAAGAGTTTATGAATCAGAATATTTATAACAAAGACTTACCTAGGATTAAACCCAAGTGAAAATGGTTTGTCTGAGTCTCGATCACTGACCTTCAATTTTTCTGGATTCAAAAAAGAACTGTAATACAGTAACAATTATCAGCATACAAAAACACTGGATGCCAATTTTAGCTAATCTTTTTTTTCAATCACTCATCCATCTTCTTTACCTGCTTATTCCCTAACTCAGATTTATAGGAGTCTGCTGCAGCAAAAGGGGTACTCCCTGAACTGGTCCATCGCAGGGCCACACATAGACGAACAGCCACAAACACACTCACTTCTATGGGCAATTTAGAATCATAACCTAATGTGGGCTACCGAGCAAGGCCCTTAACCCCCAATTGCTCAGTTGTAAGTCGCTCTGGATAAGGGCATCTGCCAAATGCTGTAAATGTAAATGTTTTTGAACTGTGGGAGAAAACCGGAGAACCTGAAGTAAAAGTACCAAAGCATGGAGAAAACATGCATGCTCTGCATAGAAACCCCCTTGCCTGGGAATCATACAAAGAACCTTTTTGCTGTTAGGCTACTGTGCTATATACAACGCCACCGGCCCGCCCCTTTACTTTTCTTGCTTTCCATTATTATTATTAGCATAACTTAGCAACAGATTAGACTAAATAATTTTAAATTATAGTAAATAATAGAAAGATTAAATGCTATGAAAAGTTAGTTCACTCCTCTGGGCAATTTAGAATCACCTATCAACCAAACAGACGTGATTTCTAAATTGTGGGAGGAAACCAAAGTAACTAGCCACCAAGCTAACCACTAAACAAACCAAGCTGCTTCTGACATTTTTATTCATGTTAAAAAGTGTAGCAGATTAAAACTTTTCCTTTATGTGATAAACATGTCCATAAATGGACTACAGACTGACTGTTACAAAGAACTGACAGTTCAGATTATACTTATTTAAAAAAAATAAAAATACTTTTTTAATGAATGACTCTAAGTGAATAAATACTGATATATAACTTTTTCTTTTCATACATAATAACGTGTTAAAATGTTTGCACAAAATTAAAGGGACTCTACATCACTAGTTTTAGATTGAATTTTAAAGTGTAACATTAGAATAAACCTTTTGGGCATAGGTTCATAAAAAAATCATACAAAATATCTGTAATTAGTGCATTGTATTCTGAACATATAAAGGTATGCTCTTCAGACTTACCCAGGTAGCTCTCCTCTTCGATCTGAGGATATAACTGGCAGTGTATGGTTCGAGTTTTGATCACTAAGATTGAAACCTGGTGCTGCTTTTTCTTTGTTTGGGCTGCAAGTAAAAAATGTAACAAAGTACTAATATAATGGCATTTTACACAAAAAAGAGAGATAAAACACACAATACATCAAGAATCGAATATGTGCACAAGTCTTTGTTCTAAAAGTCCAAGTTAAGTCTTTAGGCTGGAATCTGTTCTAAATGTAAAAGGTTGTATGTATCTCACACACACACACACACACATACACACACACAGACAGACAGAGATTACATTTTTGCATGCAAACATACTCCATATATTTTTCTAAATGTATTCATTAAGGATTTCTATTCCATTATATATCTATAATTGATTATAATATTACAATTAATTAGTAACTAGTTGTTGAATTTTAGAAGTTTCTGTAAAACCATGCGAAATAAAATAATAAACTTACCTCAAGTCAAAAAATGCATAATCACTATCCACAACACTGCTCATGGAGTCCTCAAACACATGACTGGCAACGGGTGATTGGCTGTAATCTGTAATATCTTTAGACATTCTGAAAAAGATCTGAGAAATCGAGATAAAAATTAAGAAGTGCAAGAAAAAAAGCAACAAAGAACTAAATCCATACCCTTATATATAATAATCCATACAAATATATTTTGGCTTGGTTTGCACTGTGAATAGCTTGAACAAATTTGGGCAGAGTAAGATATAAACTTACATGATCTGGTTGCCAGGTCCTCCTTAAACATTGCAGATAAATTAATGATCCAATGTAGTAACTTGACTTAATTATTATATAATAAATGGAGTCAAACAAGCAATAAAACCACACAAATTTATTCATTTATTTATCCCAGTGCACATATGGCGAAAGGCAGGGGTACATCCTGGACAGGTCGCCAGTCCATCGCAGGGCCAGACATACCAACAACCACACACACTCACTATGGTCAATTTAAAGACACCAATCAACGTAATGTACGTTTTTAGACTGTGGAGAAAACCGGAGTACCCAAAAAAGCACAAGGAAACTCCTCACAGAAGGATACCTCTAAACACTGAATTTATTATGAATTGTATGCAACAAAAATTAGTTGGAGCAGTACTTGGTTCATTTGTTTCCCGGACCTTCAGTGAGGATTTACTCAACTAATAAACCTTATTACTTATTACCCTCACTATCATGTCACTATTACTGAAACCATCAATTCTATACAAAAACATAATATGGCATGTCATTACAGACAGAGAGACATTTTGTGTATTGAGGGTAAAAAAACATTTTTATTAAAATGTTGGGGCTACATGCCCCCAGTAGTATCTCCCAAGGCAAACAGGTCCTAGGAGACAGCCCAGAATGGCCCAACTGCTCCTTAATGAAATGTAGGTCTGTAACGTTGCCCTGTATGGTGCAAATGAGGCCCCACCCTGGAGCCAAGACTCGGGTCGGGCTCATGTGTAAGCGCCTGGTAGCTCTGTCTTACCAGCACAAAGAAGCAAAGAGTGGGTGGCGGTCGTAGAAGGGGGCCTCGGCGGTCTGTCCCCCTATGTAATCTGAGTTTAGGGACATGAAATGTCACCCTGCTGGGAGGAAAAGAGCCCTAGGGTGTGCGAGAGGTTGAGAGGTACCAAGTCGATACAGTTTGGTTCACCTCCATGCACAGTTCAGGGTCTGGAACTCAACTTCTTGAGTGAGGATGGACTCTGCACTACTCTGGAGGTGGCGGGCTGGTGTGGACATGCTTATAGTCTCCCAGCTTAGCCGCCCTGTATTGGAGTTCACCCTAGTGAAGGAGAAGGCCACTTTCCTGCGCCATTTGGTCAGGGATAAGTCTCCCATTGTTGCTTGTGTCTATGGGCTGAATGGTCGTGCAGAGTACCTTTTGGGGTATCTGGAAAGGGTGCTGGAAAGTGCTCAGACTGGGGACTACATGTTTCTACTGGGACTTCAACCGTCACGTAGGCAGCAACAGTGATGTTAGAGGGGCGTGATTGAGCGAACAGTACTTTTAACCGTGGATTGTTAAAACTGCCTCTGATCTGGGCCTCGAATATTTATTAATAATATTAATAATATAATACATATCAAAATGTTATTTTAAAATGTTAAAATGTAATTAAAATTTAATTTATTATATCATGGCAGTTGGTGTCCACCTGAGTTGACGTCATGCGCCATCTTTGCTTATTCAGTGACGTTTAATAATCGACGAGGTGAAAATCCGGTCTGTCTGCTTCCACTGTACACGCGTCCGATTCATAATGGTTTGCTATATTTTAGCATTAATTGCTTTTACAACCAAGTATGTAAAAGTCGCGCCACGTGGTTAAATGTACGGCTAGATTAGATACATATATATAAATGTTTACGTTTGATATATATTAGTCAGTGAACTGCCAAAATGTCACATGAATAATAACAGTCAGTAAAAGAATATTCGTCTGTAAAGACTAATGTAATATAAAGTCATACATATTTAACAATATTCAAGGTGGAATATTAGCAATATTGTAAATATTGAACTGACGACAACAAATGTTGCCTCATCCAATCATTTAACAGGAAATCACAGAACAACAGTAGACAGTAAGGCTAGATGATACGTAATTATTTTAAACTACACTTTTTGTCCTAGCAAAAATATAAAGGAGTTTATATACTGCCTGTTAGATGCGCGCAGAAATCAAAGCAACACTGAATATTTTCACTTCCTTTTTCTACTTCTTTTTCTTGCGTTAAAGCGGATCGCAGCCTCGCATGTGCAGTACCGCCCCCTATCTCTCAAACGGGCCATTGACAATCTAACTACACTTTCCCGATTATACTCACCCTACCGCCGCAAACCCTAAACCCTACCGTAAACCGCACAACTTTTTATGTTTAATCGCAGTTGGCATCCACATAGTTGCCTTATACTTTCATTAGGATTCTTCTTTTTATTCTATTTATTTATTCATTTTCTATACCCGCATATTCCCGAGCTCGGGGTAACGGGGCTTTGCTGCCCACATAAGGAGAGAGAGGCAGGGGTACACCCTGGACTGGTCGCCAGTCCAACGCAGGGCCACACACACAACCACACACACAGACCTTCTTGCTGTGGGGCGAACTTGCTAACCAGCCGCCTTTTTTATTTACACGAATACCACCCCTGGCTCTGCACCTCGCCTACTGAACCGAACAATTACATGATCTATTGACTTCTCTTCTGGACAACCCTCAGTTTATTATCATGCTTACCTATCATTTTTACGTGTTTTATTAATAGACAATGCCCCGTTCTTAGCTTCGTCAAAATCATTCCTTCTCTCTGGAATCCCCTTGCAAACATTGTTAGGTTAACATCCCTTTGGATTAAATATGAATGCTTAAATGCAAGACAGGCATTTCTTCATTTTCGCTTTTTCAAGGGGGTGGCCGACACCTGTCCATTTAAACAAACGAAACTGTACTAATTAATAAAACACAGAGCAATATTTCACCCCCCCCTCGATTAATATTTTTTCATTAATAACTAGTAAAAAATCTATTTATCTCTTACTTATCAAACGAACATGTAATGTGTCTCATCCTCAAGCAGATGTCGCCACTTGCATCAGATGTCTGAACGAGTGGCGCTAGTTAGACAGACAAGGTTCACAGAAAAAAAGAGAGAATAAGGTTTACTGTTAAATGTTCTAATCGACTTTATGGATCGAATTGTACCCAAAACAGAGCATTACAACATGAATGAAAGAGTAAAATCCATAACACATAAAAATTACAAAAGAGGGATTTAGATTGAGCAAACTAATTTAAAGCGCTGGATTAAACATTAACTAGAAAAAAGGTTTTTTTAATTCATTCATTCGTTTATTCATCCATTCATCTTCTATACCCGCTTATTCCCTAATTCGGCCATCGTCACTTTTTCAGTGACGTTTGATTCGCAGTAACAGGTGAAAATCCGGTCTGTCTGCTTCCACTGTACACGCTACTGCACGCATCCGATTTATATCCGATTTACTATCAGACACCAACAAGGCCTGAATCCGAGCTGAAAATATCGGAATTCATCTGCTTTTCTCTACTTATACTTTCATGAATTAAGTCAGATCTAATTAAAACTACACTTTTTGTCTCAGCAGAAATATATAGCCTATAGGAGTCTATATACTAACAAAAAGGGGATTTAGAGTGAGCGAACTAATTTAAAGCGCTGGATTAGACATTAACTAGAAAAAAAATCATTTATCCATTCATCTTCTATACCCGCTTATTCCCTAATTCGGGGTCACGGTGGTCTGTTGGAGCCTATCCCAGCGCACATGGGGCGAGAGGCAAGGGTATACCCTGGACAGGTTGCCAGACCCCATACACTCACATTCACTACCATGGCCAATTTAGTCACCAGCCAAGCGCGTACCAACATAAAAATACATACAATTAGGCAAACTGTTTTGAAATAAAGAAAAATTATATTATTATTATACAAAAAAATAATAAATGTCTCGTCGTTTTAACCACTACAACTGGGATGGCAAGTGGTTACGGTGTTGGACTGCTGATAGGAAGATCGTGGTACCACCAAGCTGGCACCAGTCTCCTAAGTTTATACAATGATGTATAAGGATGGAGAAAATATGTGAAGCACAAGGGTTTCATCCAGTTTGCATTCGTAACTTAGCTGCTTTGCTGAGTATAAAATAATTATTAGCCAGGACATGTGCCTGCCCGTGCAAATTACTCACTGCAACGCTGCTCCGCGGTAGCTGTGTGATTGGCCAGACAGGCACGTCGTTTGTAAACACAAGCCCCGCCCTTTCCACATCTCTGTGCTTTGTTGCCACATTGGTTTCTTTTATAAAAAAAAACTAAACAAAACAAAAACTGTAATATATCAAGATGTCCAAAAGGAAAATGATCGAATCTGGCAACCACATCCGCGCGCAACAGAGTTAAAGAAACTTTAAGCACGGCAAGGTAATAATTTCCCACGCCACGAACACATTCCATGCACACACTGCAGGACATTCATTCTGCACCTTTCAGACTGATGGATGAACATTTAGACAGACGGAGTTTGAGTGAGAAACGCCAGATGTGCAGCGGTTTGCGATGCTTCTGAACGGAAGTCAAGTGAACGGCTCCGACGCCGGAGAGCACGCGCTCCACAGACCGTCGTGGATCACCATCACGCTTGGCTGCTTCCTGATCTTCACTATCGTGGTGGATATTTTCGGCAACCTGCTGGTGATTTTCTCCGTCTACCGGAACAAGAAACTTCGGAACGCCGGTGAGTGACAAGCGCATTAAAAAAACCAAAAAAAACCCCCAACACACCCGCACACTAACGCGCGCGCACACACACATTACTACAGATGCGTTACTTTAGGAACCCCTCTTTTTTTTCTTCCCCCCTTATTAGACACAGTGTACCTCAACTTACCACTTGAGACATAAAATCTGCTTTATTGCCCCAAATTCTAAACACTTCTTTTGAAAATCTTTATAAAATGAATGCACGTTGGGGTTGTTTTATCAGCCACGTGTTACATTTACAGCATTTAAAGCATTTAGTGTTACATATTAATAACAATTAGGGTTTCACAGGTTGTACTCTTAAAGCATCGGTGTAAAATAGTATGCATAAATACTAATCCCTTTTATTGTATGTCATAGCTGTTTTATTTATTTTTTATTTTTAGTCTTCTGTGCGCTCCTGCGTTAAATTAAATTAACGCACGTCTTTTTTGCTTTTCTTGTGTTTTTATACAGAAAGCTGTGCGGTGTTGATTGTAAGATCTAGTCCCAGGACCTCTAAGTTCCCACTGTTGACTCTTAACCCTGTCTGCTCCAGGGACATTTCTTTTTCTCATACATTTCTATTTCCACGAATTTTATGGATTTTAAGCTAATGCTTTCCTCCTGCGCCATAAAAACACATTTAAAGATCTGCCATGTATTCGGTACACATTTAATGTTCTAGTTTTTAAATTTTTTTGCATTGGAAAGCTGCACCGAAGGTAGAAATGTGTAGACTGGTGGACTGCATTCAAGGGAAAGGTAAACATTCTGAAAACTTTATTTTAGATTAAATCAGGATTCAGATCCACATAAAAAGAAAAGTTCCTCGGCCAGTAGAAACAGCGGCTGTCCTTATTTCCCTCTGTTTGTGTGTGTGTGTGTTTGTGTATTAAGGAGTTTTAATGAACACTTGTTCATTCTTTAAAGTTTCATTCATCCACCCGAGTTCACTTCTTCTATTACCCAGTTCCTCCTGAGCTCAAACTTGTGATCCATTTTATCACATTAATTTCGGAATCTTTGTATCTCTTTTAGCGATTTGCATTTGGGATTTTAAATAAAGTTACATAAATAGTGTTTATGCATGTAATTACTATCTTATATGAAGGAAAATCCATTTCAATGTTTTTCATTCTAATTAATGGCATTTTTGGGCATGAGTATCACTATCAATATGTGGGTATTAAAATTACATTTTACGGCTTAAAAGGCTTGCTTCTTATTTTCACTTTTATGTGTCGGATCTGTTGAGAAATTTCGTTAGCCTTGGGTTCATTTTTCATCTGTATAATCATTCACAGAAATGAAATTCTCAGAAATTATACAAGGTTTTAAACCCATGATTGTGCCTGATGTTTTTTCCTGGTGGTCTTATTATTAGCCCCTCAGCGCAATGACATTCCCACCATATTTGCACAGATATGATTGTTTTCCGAAGCTCTGTTTCTTTGTTTTGTTTGGCCTCTTCCTGTGTGCTTCAGCTCCGATCAGGCTGTAACTTATTTAGCCAGCTTGACCGCCCTTTCATAATAAATCATTTTGGTGTGTCCCTCTTTATTACAGGAGCTTATTTAGCTTGTTTTGTAATACTGATGGTAACTGTTTGCAAGTTTTAGCTGGGACACAGATAATTGATAAAGTGTTGGTATTCTTTCAATCACTTTTCAGAATGATATTCCACATTGTAATTATTTTTATGATTTTGGAATATTATACAAACTGGTTTGTTGTGCTGATGGGATCTGTGGGCTCTGGTGGAGAACTGGGCTTGAGGGCACTGTGATGAGCAATGTGATCACATGATCAGGCGTGTGACAGGAAAGTTGTTAGATGCAACAGCTGCATTGTGCTTGAGCCAGGTAAAGGTTTGCTCACATTCACACTGACCTACAAAATGCAGCCTTATAAAAATGTTGTGCTAAACCTATATAAAAAGTGACAATAAATAAAATAGTGGTATAAGAATGTCTCATTACAGATATGTGATAACTCCTTAACCACCTCTCCTCAAAACCGTTACACGGCTCTTAGATACTTCACCGATTTACAGCAAACTGGTTCTAAATCAGTTGGTAATAATCATAATAAAAATAAATATTTTATTTAGGGGGCCTTACAACAAAGACTAATAGTATTGTGAGGGAAAAATATATAATAATATTTACAGTAACAACAATGGGAGAACATATACACAAATGGACAAACAGTTTATTGCAGACCAAATAGGTGAGTTTTGAGTCTGGTTCTAAATTCAGCTAATGAGTCTAAATGGCGGATGTCAGATGGGAGTGAATTCCAGAAGTGAGGCGCAGCACTGCTTTTTTCAGATAAAATTTGCAGTGGTTATTGTTTTTGTGGTTTACCTGTTGACCTGAAATTAATTCAGACACTTTTTAATCCTAAAGATGGTTTTCCACTGTGATACAAATGTGAGTTTCTAGTAGCTTTGAAATAAAGTGCAATCTTATTTACTGTGTTTCTACTCTTTCCTACAACCATTTCTAAATGTTTTAAGCCTTTCTAGTAGATTTAACTGTTTGGACTCAAAACCTGTGCAGTAAAATTAAAGTTGTAACACAGGTTTGTTGTGGGATTCAGGAGATTAACATTTAATGTTTATCCTTTTGTTGGACAATCAATCAAATGCATCAACAGGCCACTGTTAAACTCTATGTTAACTTTTTTTACATTGTTTTAGACAAAATTAACCTCTTCCACCAAACCAAAGAACACCGTTGGTTCATATAGGTCCTTTTAATGTATAAGAGATTTTGAATGATTTTCAATTTGCATTTGTAGGCTTTCTGATGGAATTAGTCATGTACATCAACTAGTATTAATCACAGGCCAACCAAGCAGACATAAATAACATCAATAATTAACGGTCTGAAAAATTTTTTGTAACAATTAGAGATGCTTTTGCATCCGAATGAAACACTTTGTCGTATTCTTTGTGTTGAATTAAATTAGTCGTTAAAGTCGGCTTATCAGGTTGTTTGGTTTTTTTGATATCAAAATAATCAGAATGAGGCACGTCAGCCCCCCGCTGTGTTGAAGTACCTAAGTATGTGCATGTTTTTGTCCTGTTTTTTTAATTCTCTTAGTTCTTTCTGCAACCTTGAAGACTATTACCTGCTATAATGGATACAGGAAAACAAGTGTATTGTGTAATAAGCCGCTGCACTTTTCTCTCAACTTAGAGGGGAGTCTTAGAGCAGCTCAAGTGCAAAATATTTATTTTAGATTTAGGTTCTTTCTCTTCTCTCTTCTTTTGGCACTGTCCATGGTGTGCCCCCTGCCTCTAGCCCTATGCTCGCTGAGATGGGCTCCAGCGGACACCTTTGGCCCGAGTTAGGAAATAAGCGGGTATAAAAGATGAATGAATGAATCAATAATTATTGGGAAAAATAAATCAAATGACTTGATACTTTGTTTTTCTCCAAGTTGTCTGCTGATATTTAATTCTTCCTATTCTACTTGTAAATCAAACAAAGTACACCACAGAAAACTTACCCAGTTATTCATGGGTGGTTTCTAGCATTATTTTATGTCAAAATAAAACAAGATTAAACCACAAATATTACCAATTTGGCCCATGGATACTTTTTGGTTGAAAGCGGAAATTCTACCAGTCAATCTCATAAAATATGCAGCTATCCCATGAAACCCCCTGATGTGTGATGTATTGATTCATGCTAACAGTAATGTCGGTCAGTCTATCCAGAAGGATTTCAGAGACTGGAAAATGTCAGAGCTGTGTTTAATCTGTATTAAAAGATAACAGTTTTAGATTCATGTTTAAAACACTTATGACAAAGTAGCCTAAAGAAGCCTACAATCAAAGCATGTTAAAAATAGATTATGCCAAAGGCTTTTTAAGCATATAATTACAAGCCATTAAGTGTATAGATTGAAAAAGAGTAAGTGCTTCTTCAATAGCGATGCTAAAAGCTGTATTGCTGTGTATTGTGTTTTTAGAACAGAGGAGCCAACAGGTGTAATTTTATTCATTGAAAGAAAGAGAGAAAGTAATCCTTTTAAATTATTTTATGGCTTATATTTAATATTATATACTATATTATGTATAAATGATAACAGGAACAAATCTGTTGTAAAAAAATCATATATACAGAAAAACAGATAAAATTGTGCTGTTGTTTTTTAAAACAACATATTTCTATTCTACCAATTTGGCAGATGCCTTTATCCAGATCAACTTACATTTATCTTTTTATACAACAGTGCAATTATAGGTTAAGGGCTTTGCCCTGGCGGCCTGTCAGGCATGCTGGAAATTGAACACCAAAACTTCAATTAGCTTCCAAGCTTCCAACACCTAAGGTGTAACTAAGGAGGGTGTACATACAAAGGTCTTTACTGTTTCTGAGAGTTAATTGCGTACCTATAATTAACAGTGTGACTAAAACAGTTGACAGTGGAACTAAGGCCACAGGATAATTTACCTTTAGTGGAGAAGGAAAATTTACTTGAAGGTTGAAGGTTGATTTAAAATCTATGTGTCAGCTAAACACATAACTTTAACAGATCCGGGCATCTTGTCTCTAATTTGTCAATGTGGAACAATCTTTTTTTGTCTTTAGCTGTAAAGCAGATGGGCTCAGCTGTAATCTGCTTAAATGCTGGGGGTGGAATACAGCAAAAGAAAATAAGATCATTTTTTATATATTTTTTATATAAACAGTAAAGAGTCCTGTTAAAGTTGACCTGGTTAAATCCATTAAATTCTTCAATTAAAAAACATTTTCTTTAGGTCTCTGTTTCCTAAAAAAGATTTTTAGTGCATTAAAAGTAGCAACACAATTTATCTTGTAAACTTTGTAGTTCCCTGTAACATCCTGTAAACATCATTCTGCCTGAATTGGTCTAGACTGGCCAAATTTTATCCTGTCAAGTCTCCTCATGCATTTATTCCCTATAGAATTTCCTGTCTATACTGATAGCAGGGCTTTCAATCGGTCTATATTTCTGTCCCACAATCTTTGCTAAGAAAAGTAACCCCACAAAGCATCTCTTTTACCCAAGCTAGGCTTTGTAGCTATACAAAGAAATAAAGGGGCTTTGGTTAACATTACAAATGTCTCTTTCTTGCTATTTTCCTTTCTCTGCCTCATCTGATGTGCTCGTGCCTCTGTAGTAACAAGAACAGAAGACAGGGGGGGCTATTAGGTATAATATAAATGCTGCCCCCCCCCTTCTATGTCACATGCTCTTCCTTAGTTTCTTTTTCAAATATGACTGCTGTTCTCCTTTTTCCTGTACGCCCTTATTTCTTTATTTAGTTCCAGTTAATCTGAACAAAAGTGCGAGAGAAATAAAGCTTTAAACTGAGGCTTACTGTCAAAGCAAACAGCTTATAAAACACAGGTGGTGTTATTAAAAGACCAACCCTACATCACCCGTGTCTAACATTCTGACACACTCTTTGCCTCATTACCGCAGACCTGTTCAGACGCTTCCTCTAGCATCTTTCACTTGGTTTCAGAGTACTGACCCGTGGATCACTTTCACTTCAGTATTCGGCTTAATGCTATCATTTTTAACAGGCACCATGACAGGTTTTATGTAATAAAGAAGTAAACACATAGTTCAAGCTTTTTAGCTCTGTAAATTGCTTTAAAAAACAAGTGATTAAGGAAATTGCTACAGAGGACATCTAATTGGGCTAGCTTTCAGTCATCTACTTGTAAAAGTTAACATTTGCTAATAAAAGTCTCTTTTTAACAAAAGACAGATAAAAAAAGCATTGATCTGGGATCACGCTTACTTTTGTATTTAATCTTTTTCAGCAGCAAGACTAATCTATGCAGGTACAATGACCACATGCTTTAAAATTAAATTCACTGCTAACGAGAATACAAATAAATACCAAAAACTAACAGGGGCTAACACTTAATCTAGATAGGGTTCAGTTTTTATGTTACTGTGAATTTATAAATGAAACACAATGTCAAGAATATTCACATTTACCCTAAACTAAATCCATGTGACAAGAATTACACAGTAACCCAACAGGTACATTTTATTTTCTAATTTTATATGACTGTAAACTAATTACTTTAACTTTACTTCTATTACTTAAACTTTTTTCTATTGTATTTCTCTTTTTTTATTTCTTTTACATTCTCTTATTTTGTTCTTCATTTTCCTCATGTCTCATTGTTCAATCTTTACATCTATACATCTGTCTTTTATGTTCTTTACTTTTTCTGTCCTCTTTTTCTCTCCGCTCTTTATCTCTACATCTTTATACCTTCCCTTTACCAACATTTTCTCCTCTGCATTCATAATGTGTATTTTCTTTTACGTTTTCTGTGTAAATTTCTAAATGTTTCAACAGTTCCTGATACGTTCTGTTGCTTTTCAACTTTCTTTTATTACTTCAATAATGCCTTTCCCTCTTTCCCTACAATGGCTCTTTTCATCCCCACCTCACTTCCTGTCTTGTTATCTTTATTTTTCTTTCTTTCTACTTACCCTATGTCCTACCATGTTTACCTTTTATTTCCTTTCCCAAATCCTAAATAGAATTCCCTAATGAACCAAAACTTTAAAGTAGGGTACAAAAGATGTTATCATAGATGATGTTTAGCTGCAGAATGTAGCTAGTGTTACAAGGCCCAAGCTGAATGATGCACACAGACAGAAACGTCACATGGAATAAGACCACCTTAAGAGAAAACCAGAGATTAACAGACAGATGATGAGATAGAGACAGTCAGATAGGCAAAAGAGAAAGACTGAGAAAGAGAATAGACAGAATAAGTGAGCGAGGGAGAAATATTGCTCATACTTGCTTATTTGGTATTTCTTGAGAGAGAAAGAGAGAGAGATAATGAGAGAGGAAGCAAGCTAGAGAGATATTAAAAAAGAGTCTCTGAAAAGATGAATTAACTTGACTATACAGGGCGGCGCGGTGGTTAGCACTGTCGCCTCACAACAAGAAGGTCCTGGGTTTGAATCCCGGGCTTGGGGTC
>JAOTQW010000026.1:4969615-4980137 GCA_026260075.1 Sisor rabdophorus
CACACACACACACACACACTCACATTTACTCCTATGGGCAATTTAGAGTCACCAAGCGACCTAATGTACCTGGTTTTGGACAGGGGGAAAAAAACTAAACCCATGCAAGCACGGAAAGAACATATAAAAAGACCCCCTTGATCGGGAATTGAACCCAGGACCTTTTTGTTGTGAGGTGACCATGCTAACCAGTATGCCACTGCGCCGGCCATTGGTAGTATAAAAAACACTAACAATATGAAGTGAAACCAATTTTTTGATACCTCGAACATGAAGGTGTCCACCTCCTCCCGAATGTCTTTATGTGTTAGCTTGTTTCCATCCTCGTCCGTGGTTGCCAGCAGTAAATCCAGAAAGGCCCGTCTTCTGCTCTTTTTCTGATCTGATTTGATGTCAGACTCTGTGTAGTGGGCGCTATACTTCTCTCTCTCATGAATTACCTATATGTCAATTAAAAAAAAATAACTACCGAGACCTAATAAGCTGATACGAACAAGTGCTATTTGTGATGTCATAAAAAAAAACGTACACTGTCTGTAAAGTTGTGTAGGATCTTCAGGCAGTGGTTGTGTTCTCTACCATCACCAAAGAACTGGAACAAAAAATCTGGCCAATACCATGGCATCCGTTGGCGCTTGCTAATTAAGTCACTCATTCTAGACCAATTCATGCATAAATATTAGCATTATGATTATGACAACTTTAATTACACATTGTTGTAACAAAACGCTTTTACTGTTGGTGTTAAGAGACCCCCAATAACCTGTCACTTATCATTTAGTATGAGCATCAGCTCTAAAGCCTGTTCATTATGTAATGAGTGTTTTTTTTTAAGTGGCTTAAGTGGAAGCGATGTGTCAAATGTTAGGAAAGCTTGCAAATAAGTTGATCTTCCAAACATACTTTACTTATAAGCTTACCGGTAGACACTGCGCACATACTCAGAGTCGTCATTGCTCTGGGCATAGATCTTTTTTCCCATGGCTGTTTCTGTGAGAAAATTACAGAATTGACATTTTTAGCTTTAATTCATTTTTTCTTGATAGTTTTATCATCATTCTTTTTAAAATGGCTTTTTACATTCCATTAGTAGGGTAATATGTGCCCACACGTAGGGTACGTTGAGCCAAACGAAGAATTTAATTAAAACCATTTTATTTTATTACAATCCTGTTTAAAGTACATTAAAAGGTCGTAATTCTACAAGTACTGTCAAAACTGTCATGAAATACAACACCAACTATGTTTTTACTTGAGCTGCTGTAAAATTGTTTTACTTTATTTTTCAGTGGCTTAACTTACCCAGGTTCCGACTACCTTACCTCTACCATTTTATAAAAAAATCCTTCACACAGCAAGCTAGGGTTAAATTTGCAGTTTGGCATCTCAGAGTTTATAAAGTAACCAAATTAGTTGTAATATAGCTAAATATTGTTCTATTCACAGTTTTAAGATAACTTAAAAGCTAGACATGCTAAGAATGAGCATAAGAAAGAGAGCAAGAAAACATGTTTTTAGGAATAGATTTCTTACCAGATTTGCTTTTCTTATCCCAATACCTAAATTACCCTGGTTTCCATAATATACTAACTATTATGATTATTATTGTAATAACAATTACAATTAAAACCTTCAATCAATCAAACAGACAACAAATTTAAAGAAATGAAAGACAATTCCACTGAGCATGTTTATAGCTGAAGGTTGATTCTGACTTATTTTCAGATGCCACTAAGCAGTCAAATTGGTGGGAAGAAATGCTGAATTGAATTCTTGAACTTAATAAGGACTACGATTAAAAGAGTAGTAACTATAAGTGTGTGCAACTCTGACTTAAAAATGGTAATACTAAACCCATACTAAACTTTCTGTCTCTGTGTAGAACAATTGAGAATTGCATTCCTGCAATAGAAGCTCAGGACAGGAAATTTACAAATAATTTTAAAATTTGTGCACATTGTGTAATTGCAATCTATAATCAGTCATAAAGAAATATGTAATATAAAACACCAACCACAGATGATGTCAAGAGCACAGAGTGTAATGAGCTGAAAGCAATTAAAGGGTATCTTCCCGGCATGGTTGTCCAATTTGTCAATGAGGATGTTGGCCTGCTCATTCATCACCTCTAGGAAATCAGTAAGGATTGAGAAATGGAAAGTGGGTGTGAGGAGCTTCCGTCTGCGCCGCCATTTATCCCCAGTACTGCAAGGGAGACAGATTGTACATGGATCAGAGATAAAGACCTTTTATTTTAGCTTAAAGTTTAAAAGACTGCTCATGGTTTTTACCTGGTTAGCAGCCCGGTCCCGAGCCACGGGTGAAGAAATTTATAAGAATGCGCCTTATCTATGTGCAGAGAGTTATTTAGAATGGGCTGGAAGAGAAAAGATTATTTTACATATTAACTAAGGTAAGGAGTGAAGGACAAAGGTGCATGTAACACATGTAACATTTTATAATTAGTGTTCGACCCCATTTATTAGTTCTGTTAAGTGAAAAGATAAAAATTGCACTGTAAAAACATTTACACATAAACAAACACGAAATGTGTCTGTGTAAAAATTATTCCAGCATTCTGGACTTTGATACTTACAGGTCAACCAACCTTCATAGAATGTGTATATATAAAAAAAGAGACATAAGTGTGTGTGTGTGCGTGTTTCAGGGGAACTGATGTTTATAAAAATGTCCTATACACATTTTATCAAGAAGTGTTGTTGAGAATAACAAAGAACATTTATTAGCTATTAATGATGTTATGAGAACATTATGTAAGAATTTTTAAACAATGTTTGAAGAACTTCAGCTTCAATTAGGTGAAAGGGCTTATTTAACAAACTTTGTTGGTGTGTGTGTTTGTGTGTATACATATACATACCTCAATGGTCTCTGCGTGGAAGAGGAAGAGAAACGGTATAGGTCCAAGCCATGCCTTCAGCAGTGGAGCGTCTCGAAACTCATTTGTGAATTCAACCACTTGATTAAAAAACTCTAAAGCATTTAGCACAATTAAAAAATACATTAAAACTCAATCTTAAAAAGAAAGCAGCTTGAATTAGATCTAATGTGTTTCCAAATAAATGTGTGTCTTCTAGTGCATCAAATCTCTTCTCCCACATTTTATTGACCTTTTTACATTATACTATATTTTTACATTATTTTGTTAATAATTTATTGATTTAATAATGAGGATAATTATGTGATAATTATTAAGATCATAATGTTCATGTTTTTTTTTATATTTATATAATTATGTTGATATATATATATATATATATATATATATATATATAGTTGAAAACAAGCTAGTATATAATATGAATGAATAAACTTATTTATTTGGCTGTTGTTTTTATTTTGTATGTATCTATTCCCCACAACCAGTTTAATTTCCGATACATTGCAAAAAATATATTGATAAAAAAGTTACATTTAATGTTTATTTTGAATAGTATTTGATTTATTTTATTGACATTACTTTATGAAAATACACTTAAGGTCACTCGCCCCCGGGTTCAGGGCATCTCTCACCTCCGGAATCTGTTTTTAACTGCAGTGCGTGCCCGATCAAAGGGTAGCCTACACCGATGCTCGTAACGGGCTTCAAATCGCTCCACATCCGCAGGAGGTTTCGGAGAAGACGATACGAGACCCAGGCAATCACCAGTGCTAGGACGCACGTGCCCGCGGCCACCAAACCCAGAGCGCGCGTCATGTGTACTGAGAGCACGACCCACACAGCTGCGAGCTACTAGCTCGATGCGTTTTAAACTTTTTAATGCGTCAAAATAGTTGGGACGCCTCTGACGCTGACCAATCGAGAAAGCTGATGGGCGTGGCTTTGGAAGCTGCAGTAATAGAGCGGCCTTGAACACTTTTAATGATAAAACCCGGTTCAGAGTTCAAGCACTGGTTTATTGATAAGTCTGCGGCGATATAACGTTATTTAACAGATTAGCAGCCATAAAAGCACTATTATCAATTTTTATAGATAAACCTAGCAACAAGAACCACGTTTTTTAGTGGAGAATAATAGGCAACATTTATTTATATTCATTTATTCTCTAACTCGGGGTCACATGCGTCTGCGGGGGCCTATCCCAGCGGACATAGGGCGAAGGGCAGGGGTACACCCCGAACAGGTCGCCAGTCCATCGCAGGGCCACAAATAGCTCCACACTTAATACTATGGGCAATTAAGAGTCGCCCATCAACCCAATGTTGATTACAGTTTTTTTTGGACTGTGAAAGGAAACTGGAATACCTGGAGTAAACCCACGCAAGCGCGAGAGAAAATGCAACCTCAGCGCAGAAAGACCCCTTGCCCGGGAATCAAACCCAGGACCTTTTTGCTGTGAGGCCACCACGCCGCCCCTATTGAATTATATTCATTCATCTTTTATACCCGCTTATTCCCTAGCGCACATAGGGCGAAAGGCAGGGGTTTACCCTGGACAGGTCGCCAGTCCATCGCAGGGCCACACATATACGAATAAACGCACACACTCAACCTGGCTCCTATAAGCGATTTAGAGTCACCAATCAATCTAATGTACATGTTTTTGTGTTGTGGGAGAAAACCAAGTTACCCCACGCAAACTCCGCAAAGAGCGAGAATCGCACCCGGGACCTTTTTGCTGTGAGGCTACCACGCTGCTCTTATTCATGTATGTGACAAATAAAATTTATTAACAAACATAACACCAACAGCAAACATACGCCTGCTGACAAAAGGCAAGCTAGAAACATAACTTCAACATTGCAACCGAAGTTAAAGTTACACAACAGAAAAATCCAAAAAGTAAACAAAAGAAATAACTTCATCAAATATTTAGTTAATAACGATTTACACCTATCACCTGACGCATAAAAAAAAGGTACATTGCTGCTGTATAATTGTATTTTTAATGACTTTTTAAATTGTTTGTAGTTACTGACTGTTATTGTTTCTCTTTCAATGTTTTTTGGTTGTTCTATGATTGCGTTACTATTATATCAGTATTTGAGAAGCTCAACAATCAACTTTATAGCACTTTTGTACGTCGCTCTGGATAAGAGCGTCTTCTAAATGCTGTAAATGTAAAAGTAAATTTCATTGTTAACTTCGATAGTTCAATTTGTCAAAAATATTGATCAAACAAATAGCAAAATACATATTTTATACTGATGTAACAATGAAAACAATACTTCATACTTTTTAAAAGAATATAAAGTACTGTACTTACTCAACATTATAATTTACAGCAAGTTCTTTTATTTGAAAATACTGACTTTAACTTAATCCACAACCACTAGGAGGCAGTGCAGAACCTATAATTCTAAGTATGATTCCCTCACCCCCCACCCCAACTGCTGTGACAAATCTGTTCCTTATAGTCAACTATTTATGCTTACTTACAATATAAATTATGTACACTACAGGCTCTTAGATTATTAGGCATACAAAAGGCACTGAATAGAAGATATTTTTTAAAGCTAACAATAAAAGCAGTTGTTAGTGCTGGTGTCAGCTAGCAACAGTTCATCGAGGTTCTACCTATAATAGCAGGCTCTAGCTCACCCGGTTGCTTGAGCTTAATGCTTGCTGTAATTTCTGCCGGAAGGCCGGAATTCGTTCTTTTTGAAGTGGCCACTGGATCATGCAGTGGCGTTTCAGCATGCCTTTGCGCAACATGAGTGATTGAGTCAAGCGATATTCTGCGACGTCTTCAAGAAAAATTAGAACAAGGGAGTCTCGATTTTCTTCCATTACCTGGTAAAGGGCATGGTGGGCTTTAAACCTACAGAAAGTTAGCAACAAAGACAAAAAACAGAAATGAAATAAGTGAATATATAATGTTTTGCACTCATAGTATGCATGTTAAATATTAAAAATGTATCTGAATTATATTTACTTCAGTTACTCTAAAATAATCTTCTAAGGGGATCACTTAGGGTAGCATTTAAAGTGACCACACAAAAAATAAATACTTATTAAATATCGTCAACCAACTGATAATTGTTAGACTTACTGTCTACACCAGGGATCATTTAAAAGTGCCTCTGTGACAACAAAAATGATTTTGCGGGACATTTTCATGCTGTCTACAATAGTCTCCAGCGTGGAACAGCCTGGCATTGCATCCCGGTCCTCCAAGAAAAACCTAAAACTGCTGTCTTCCAGAGGAAGCAAACTTCGTTCTACCCAAAGCTTGTCCTTTTGAGCATGGATAATGTAGGCTTTATATTCGTATCGGCACTCAGCTAATCTTTTGTAGTGGGAGTCACTAACATCTATGATACGATTGATTACAATATTCCAGTAGAATTGAATCCTCCAACCCTGGTAGTGAACTAGAAAGGCTATTATCATCAGACCTAGTACTAAGGTACTAGTAATGGCATACAGAGCCTGAAAGGGTACCATGTCCTTACACGACTCTGGGTTGAAGTCAATCACTGAACGGTTGAAGTAGACAGATGGAGTGTTGCAAATATAGCTTTTGTCACGGTCAGGTATGCTTGTGTTAGAGGTATTAAGCCATGTGTGGAACCATAGCATGCTCTCACATGTGCAATCAAAAGGATTATGGTCCATTAAAAGCTCAGTTAGGTTGGACAGTGGGACTTTGAACGTCTCTCTCCGCACAGAGGTCAATAGGTTTTTTTGCATTCTTAGGAAGAGCAATGATCTCAGGTCATCAAATAACGAGTCATGTAGAAAGTTTAGGA
Source organism: Sisor rabdophorus (assembly GCA_026260075.1). NCBI lineage: Eukaryota > Metazoa > Chordata > Actinopteri > Siluriformes > Sisoridae > Sisor > Sisor rabdophorus. The sequence goes on from JAOTQW010000026.1 coordinate 4,976,330, forward strand.
GATTTCCACTTATACTAAGGTAGTTAAGATGTGAAAGACCCTGAAAGGCTAGCGTTGGAATTTCATCAAGACCATTGTAGTCCAGTTCAAGAACAGTAAGGTTCCTAGCATCACGAAGAAACAGAACTGGACCCCCAGGATTAGCATTTTTCCACACCCTTGCCAAATTGTTGTGTTGCAGTTTTAGCACACTAAGATGGTATAGTCCATCAAGCAAGCCATTTTTGATGTTTGCAATGTTATTATTACTAAGATCCAGCATTGTCAAGTTGATAAGGAATCGAAATGGAGACGGTTCTATATCCAGATTGGTGGTTAGGGCGTGTCCAAGCATCAAAGTTCTTAATGTGGGTACATGGATAAATGATGTAGATGTTAAAGTTATCATTTGCTGGTTGTAGGATATATACATTTCCTTGATATTGTTAAGTCCCTGAAACTCCTCCCCCATTAAACTCTGATAAATAAAGTTATGACTGAGCACCAGGATCTTGAGGTTTTTCAAACTTGAAAATGCACCTGGCCCAAGCCTGTTGATACCCATACCCGTAAGATTGAGTGTATGAAGAAGTGGAGAGCCTTTCAGGGCAGCGAATGTGGTGCTGCTGATTGTCTTTAGCCCTGTGTTGCTCCAACCCAGATTTAGCTCTTTCAGACATGGAAGTCCATAAAATATATTCGCAGTGATCTCCCTAAATGAAGTCTTTTCCATGTACAGATATTCCAGCTGGACCAGTGGCTGGAAAGAATAATCGTCTATTAGAGGTAAGGCAGATGCATGACTTTTAGCTAACGCCAAATGTAGGTTCAGTTTTCTCAGACTTTTCAGCCCCAAGAAGGTACCATTGGTTAAATGTTTTAATTTGTTTTTTTCTAAAGAAAGGTACTCCAGCACAGGAAACCACTTGAAAGCTCCATCTGTGATTCTGGTCATGTTATTGTTGGAGAGATACAAAATGGTGACATTTGTCTTCTCCAGGCCTTTGAAGGTGCTGCTGGTCAGTATGACTTGTTGTGTATTTTGGACAGATAGGTTTCTTAATGAGGTGTCGGACAGCTCCTCACAGAGTCTGGACAGAAATGTAGGGTTGAGCTTACAACCATCTAGCACTAGGTCTTCTAACTGAGCAATGGGCTTGAAGCAGCCATAGTCCACCTGGTAATAAGGGTCACAATTAGTACACAAGTGTTGGTGATTATATGCTATTTTAGATACTTTGTACTGTAATATAGACTGATTATGGATATCTATGGACTTTATTCTTTTTTATATTTTGCAAATATGTAAATGTATGCAGTGTACTAGACAACAAATGTGGTGGATCAATCTAAATACTAATTTATTTTTCTAGCAAGAATTGTTTATAAAACTGCTAGGCTTTATGTTGATTATGTTCTATTTTGACAAAACATTTTCTTTCTTCTTTCAATTTAATAATAATTTAAGCTGGTTGATGTGAAAATAATAATGATTACATACTGTAAAAGAAAGGTGAATAAATAAATTGGTTATTAGTGTAAAATATTTTTCACTACCCACAATATTTAGACTTAAAAAGTATTGTAACACAATGTACAACTATTTTTGTCCTATTACAGTATATCATCGTTTATCGCACTTGTAATTCATGCTATGACTAGTCATAAACTAGAGTTGTAAAACCCTGGGGCGTAGCACATTGATTATGTTAGTAAACACTACAGTTTTGATCAAAGTCTTTGTGCAATATTAGTGTGTCAGTGTGTTTATTTTGCGATTTTCTACAAAATACCACATAGGTTGTCTGCTCCTATTATTTAGTACCACTTAGGCTTGTGGTATTTTTGTACCACACCTTAAAGTTGTTTAGCCTATTTACTTATTAGGAATCAGTTAACAGGTTATTCTGCAGGGCTGAAATTATTTCTGTCATCTGTTCCTACTTTTCCTTTCATACCTAGCATATGCCACTACTCTGTTCCTCTTCAATCACACAAATACAAGCTCAGCAAAAGTAAACGTACAATGCAGATGATATCTTCACCTTTTTTAGAGGCAGAAAAGTAAGAAACAACGTTCGAAATGACAAGGACTTGTTGAGAAAATTAAAGTCATCCTTTTTCAGCTCTGTGATGTCATTTCCAGCAAGGATCAGAGTCTCCAGGCTGGGTAGCTGGGGTTGTAAGCCCAGGCGAGCAGTAGTCAGTTTGTTTCGAGACACATCCAGCCAAACCAGATTCTGCACAAATGGAAAATCAGATAACAAGAAGTAGAGATCATGCTAATGCTACAGCTCCTTTCCTTTTTAGATTAATAAATCTTAGTTTACACATTTTTTAAATTGCAAATACACAACTGGAAAACAAATTTGACTGATGGCTGAAATTAATATTAACCTTTGCCTTTGCTGACTCAGGAACAGTATGTAATTAATGTGGATTGAGCTTGACTTTGCTTTGGGCTTTCTCAACACAAGTGCACAATTTCAAAGGTGAAGGTGTCCCAACAAGTTTTTTTTTCTTTTAAAGTAGGACACCACCCACACCCGCACCTACTACAGTGGTACAAAACAAACTTATCTTCACATTGTTTCATCTTACTGTTCCATAAACACACACTGAAGATATGATTTTCTTACTTGTATCGAGACTGGGAATAAACTATGACCTACCTCTGTCCCTGAGAAGGGTTCTCCATTAAGTTTCAGTCTGTTATCAGACAGGTCCATGTGTGTAAGGCATGTGCAGTTTTTTAAGTCCCGGACTTGCAGCAGGTGCACTTCATTGTGACACAGGGTGAGTCGCCACAGTTTGGGCGTTGCCTGACACAGACCTGCTGGCACTGAATTTAGACTATTAGAGCTGGCGTCCAGCTGCTCCAGACTTCGGTATCTAGTCAAAGATGAGAGCTTTAGCTCGACTAGACGGTTATGGGACACATCCAGGACATTGATGTCCTCGGGCAGGTCCTGAGGAATGGTGTTGAGGTTCATATGGCTGCAGTCTGCTTTTCTTTGCTTAACTTTGCACTTGCTCATGTAAGCTTGACAAGGCATGAGGACCCACATGCAGAGATACAGTAACAGGAGGAGGGGGTTGGTCCAAATTGCCATGTTCACTCTCCTCTCTTTCTCTTTAAAATTGATTAAATAAATACAGTAAGAATTACTAATCTAAAAATATCTGTTGTCTTTCACTTTTTAAATGTTTACAAGTCAGGGTAACATTTTAAAATATGTATAAAAAAAATTAAGTACTTACCACTGAGCGCAGAACTACACGTCTTATTACAGCACCGCAAAGTTTTAGAGAACGTCGCGGTTTAGTGACGTGTGATATCCAATTCCTAAACAAGAGCAAGAGCTGTATATCTGTTTTAATGGGGAAAGTGATAAGGCTTGCATTCCACCTCTCTGTTTCTAGCGATCTAGTCGGTTTCGGGTTCCTTTTTCTCATTCGCTACTTCCTTTTACTTATAGATAAATAAATCAGTAAAAACTTAGGTACGCGGCGTTACTTAGAGGAATACAAAAAAAAAACACTCAGACACGCAGTGCCAGTGTGGATGTGTCCATAATAATAATAACCCCTTTCTCAGTACAAACACCTTACGATTATCGCCATTTAGTACCACATGAAAGAAAAGTATTTATTTAAATTTATTTGTCGATCGTAAAATAAAACAAAACTGAGAGATTAAAGTCGTAATAAAAAGATTGCTTATGAATCGTTCATGAAGTGCAGATGGCGCTGTAGGACTTCATAAACTGTATTACTAAACCACAGTTATTCTTCATGATGTTGCTTTTGGGGTGGACCAGTTTGCCTT
>JAOTQW010000026.1:4980237-4991540 GCA_026260075.1 Sisor rabdophorus
TATATATAATATTTTTTTTTTTTGCCGCAGTACATAACTGAGCTGATAACGTGTCCTGTCTGTGCAACAAGGTTCACATTGTTATACAAATACATATGATGAGAGTTATAGAAAATAGAAAAGCTTATAATAATAGTCAGAGCAAACATTCTGATTGGATATACATTACTTGCGTGTGACAAATCAATTGCAGTCTGAGAAGGGTTATATTCAGTACGAGAAGGGATTATATTAAACAGAAAATAATCAAAGGATACAACTAAATTTTAATTGGAAAGCATGCTAAATGGTCAGTATGTGAATAAGGCTATTGCAACTAAAAACATAATTAAAAATAACAGAGCAGGAGTCATATAATACTTTATGATGCTCTGCTTACTTCTAAGGCTTAGAAAGCTATAACCCTGAATATACTAAAGTGGAAATAAGCACTTGTGTGGTTAAAGTGTTGAACTGATACTAAAAGACCCGGGTTCGATTCTCAGCACCACCAAGCCACCATAGTGGGCTCCTGAGCAAGGCCCTTAAACCCCAATTGCTCAGTTGTAAGTAGCTCTGGATAAGGGTGTCTGCCGAATGCTGTAAATGTAAGGATTCAGAACTTGGGTGATGGTTCTCTTAGACGACACGGCTGTGTTCTATTCCTTACATTCCTTACATTGTTCCTTCTAGTGAATATATAAATACATATAAATACATTTACAGTTTACCCAACTTAATGATTGCAGTCAGAATGTAAGGGGACCTTTCACCAGTAAAACAAAAATGTTTCTGAAAATCCTATCATACCTTTAATTAATCTGAACCCAAGCCTTCTACATGAGGTCCAATGCATTGAAGTTCAAATGATCAGCGCTTAGTAAACTTTCTTTAAACACTAAAGATTTGTATTTGCCAGATCGGTAGCTCACTGTGTTTATTATGTATTGTTTTGAGTTCAGGATCTTACAATAAACTAATGATGTAATTTCATATACACATACCAGAAACTATAGACTGGCCCGTGTCAGACAGGGCTGTACACATGCCGCCTTATGCGTAGGTCATAGTGATACCACTTTCTATTTCCAACCTGTCTGTCTGTCTGTCTGTGATTCTCAGATCTGAATCACACCAGTGTCTCATCCTTTAAATGTAATCCCAAAGGTTAATAAAACACAACTAGCGAATAACCAGCTAGACTAAAATTATTTTAAAAGAGCGCAGAGAACAGGTATATAGCTAAAGATATAGCTATTCTGAAATTATCATTGTCTATTTTAAGGTAAATTAACCTGTCTGTTTAACCATTTTCTAAAATTTAGATTTATACAAAAATGCAAGAACTGAAATACTGAAGTGAAATAACCTTAAATTTTTCACTCATTTGTTCATCTTCTATACCCACTTATTCCCTAATTTAGTGTCACAGGGGTCTGCTAAAGGCTATCCCAGCTCACATAGGGTAAGAAGCACGGGGAGACCATACAAACTTGGCACAGAAAGACCCTGTGCCCAGGAAAAAAACACAGTACCTTCTTGTTGTTAGGCGACTGTGCTAACCACCACGCCACCATGTCATGATTTCATTAATAAATTATAAATATAGAACCAAACAACAAATGTGGTACTTTCTTGTTTTTTAAGTTTTTTTTTTGCTGTTCCAACTTACAGACATGTTTTGTGTGTGTTACAGAAAAGAAACAAAAAATTATTATTTGAAGCACTAAGAGAAAAATCTCCATCATGAACACAGGTATGACTAACCATATTCGATCAAGAAATTTTACTGTAATTAGCTACAGTGCTAATGTAACTGACACATACTAGAAGTTGGTATTTTTTCACAATCAAGTGTACAATTCTGTGTAACGTCTGTAAATATGGTTTATTGCTGTTATAAAACAGCACTGAAAGAAATAAAGATTTTTTTATTCAGACCTTAGTTATCTGTTATGTGTTTTTAGGTAGTGAAAGTCATTCATCAGACTCTGGTAAGTGTGTAATTTTTTTTTGTGGATATGTACAAGTGTGTCCTATTGGATATCATGTCATGTAATAGAATTTTATATGTAGATTTAGAAAACTGTACAGTATACTATACAGTATATACAGTTTATGGCCCAAAGTTTTAGGACACCTGACCATCTCACACCCGTACGCAGCTAATAAACACCCTTTCCTCTTATAATCTTTTAAGTTATGTAGTATGTAATCAATCTTTCACGATAGTATTTTTTTTCCTATTTACAATAGTACAGGGCAGATACTAATGTTAAGTGAAGTTGGTGTTCTGTGTTTAGGGGCTCTTTGTACCAATTAAAAAAATGTAATGCTACATCATAAAGATCTTATAAACAATTCAGACTTATAAACAATTCAGACCTTTTAAACTTCAAACTATTAAAAGAAAGCATATAGGTGGGCTGGTGAGGTGCAGACGAATGTAGTGTTCGTATGTCCATAGATGGCTGGCGGTCTCGCAGTGTGACTGATGGATTGAGGAATGGTGATGCTAGCACTAGGGGATACCGAAGTGTCCTTCCAACCCTGCAGGACAAGAGCAGTCCAGTCCCGGTAAACATATCTCATTTACTTTACACTGTTGAACAATTGGTAAAAGATCTAATCTTCAAGTGTTAGAAAGCTCCGACAATGAAGAATAATATTTCTCCATGTAATTATATTTCTCCATGTACAAAATGTAAATGTACCTATTGGCACCTGGCGGAAAATTTATTCTCATAAATTTAGCTTAACATTGATCTTATTTTCTTATCCAACTGAGCAGTTGATGGTTGAGGGCTTTGCTTAGAGGTCCAGCAATAGCGACCCTTGGTGCTAAGAATTTCGCCCACAATCATTTACATTTATATTTACATTAAACTCCAAAGGAAGTAATCTGATCAGCAGGCTAAAACCTTAACCGAGAGGTAACCACTCTCTCTCACAAAGAGCTTTACCATACCAATGAACTAAATACTGACAAAAGCGGCTAAGGTTAATCTCCAAAGAGAACATAAGTGTGGACAAATATTAAACAGATATACTGGACAATATATACTGTTTTGGCTTAAAATGTATGTATTTATTTTTCTTGCACCCAACATATTCTATCTTTTATTAAACTTTATTATTTCAATCCAGCAGAATCTTTCTCAGAGCCTGTAAATATAATATTGTTAATATTTCCAGTCTACGTATTTTTTGATATTTTATTTCATTTAGGAAAAGATATTTTTTACTTCTAGCTCACCAGTTATTTTCTATTAGGATTGTTTCCACTCATATTGCCGGATTGATATGCTCTCCAGTTTGAACACTGTACTTTATTGTCTGATTGGCTCCCCTGTGTGTCAATCAGGTCCCGCTCCCGCCCCCTCGGAGAGAGAGCTTTCGCATGCCCCTTAACCCTCCACCTTATAGCTCAATCGTTCCCTCCAATTCTTACACCATTAAATCCAACTCTTCATCCTCCTACTCATATTCTAAGACTACCTGTAATACTACTACCCCCTCAGGTATCTCCCAAGAGGCTAATGCTAATGCTAATAGCTTTATTAGCCAGCTATTGGAGCGCAAGGTGTCCTCTCTTAAACTTGCTAATGAAGAATCCAACACTGCTACTGCTAAAACCAATGCAGATATAACCACCGATACGAACTTAAATCAATCTTGGTCTAATACTAACATGGCAAAAGTCATGAACTTTAGTTCACCCGATAGTCCACCTTGTCCACCACCACGTACACACTCCAAATCCGCTCCCATGACACACACAGCCTCTCTCTCCATTCAAATAGCTCCTAAAGGTTCAAAATACCACCCTGAATCTGGACTTCAATCTGGATCTGGATTTCAAAGGCAGGATCCTGCTGAGCCAAGCCCCAGTGTGCCACCCAGACCAACAGGCAATGTGGCGGTATTGCATTAATTTGGCTACAGATCACTTTTCACCTATTTATTCATTTTCAAATGCACAGATATTTAAGTCACATGTATAATGGTTAAAATACTATGTTGTTGTGTACACTCTTAGAAAAAAGGTTCCATCTTGCATCCTAAAAAGTCCATAGGAAGGTACATTGTTTCTTGCGAAAGTGTATTTTCCACAAACTTCAGAGAACCTATGAGAAAGGTATTTCATTGTGGAAACTCCTACAGGTTATTTGGTATCCACCAGTCACCCACTAGTAATCAGTGGCTAGAAATAAAATTTATTTAGATAGCAAGAACCCTTGAGTAATACTTCCTAAGGAGTTTTAATCTGCAGTGTATCAGTCAGCTGTACTGGGTCAATTGTTACTAATGTATAATACGGAAGTTTTAAAGGTTCTATTATAATATCAAAACAAACAGTTTTTCCTTTGAATGAATAGCTTACCCATTTACAAATATCTTAAAGGGGAATCCTTTTTCCTTAGAGTTGTTTTGTTCTGGTATCGGTAGTAAATTCTTCCAGTCTCTCACAGCAGATCCCCCTATTCAGTCTGCTAACATGGTATAACCCATCTTTATCACACAATATTGCACATTCTGCTTATTAGCATGTTTGTGCTAATTTTTTCTTCATCCCTACTTTCATCCTTCCAACCTTCTGTTAGCGTGACACATCCCCTCCAAGAGGAACCGCTGATTTTGTTTCTGGGGTATCCTACAGCCATGCCAGTCAGGACTCACCTGACTTCCTGTCCGGGCCCAACACTTCGTTGCGATCTCTTTCAGCCATGAGTCACTTTTCATCATCAACAGCTGTACTTGAAGAACTGCAGATCTGCGCTGTGGACTCACCCGAGGCCACACCTACCCCCTCCCCCACACTCAGCCATGTCTCTGTTTCCCCTGATGATGTCCCTGCATCCACTGCCTCAGCAACGGCTGCTGATGCTAACGTAACTATCACACAGCTATGCAATGCCCCTATTCACCTCAAAACTTAAACCTGTTTTTTCTTGTCTGGTTTTGCCACTATTGTAAAATCCATGTTTGTTTGTCTTCGCTTCAGCCTTGTTAGCATGCATACTAAATATGGTGTTGGTGTAAACTCTGGTGGTCATAGTAGTTCTGTTGAACCTCTGAAGTTATATTGTGAGTCTTTTTGTGCTTGTCTTAAATATGTATTTATACATTTTATTGAAATGACTTCTATTTACATACCTTACATATACTTTACCCATTTAAGTTATTGACTAATTTGGATTTTTTAAAGTTTTTAAAAAGATTGACGTGTTCTAACATTATTTTGTATGTTGCCTGTTTCTGTCCCAACCACAATTAATTTATAATAGAATTTCTATATAGTGTCTGTGTCAAATCCTGTTAAGCTGATTCATGTTACACTAACACTATAGCCTTGTACCACTTATCAAACAGAGCAAAATGAAATATACAAATCATTTTCTTATAGATGGTTATGTTTGCAGGGCCAAATGGTGGTCAATGGAAGTGCACTCTCTCAGAGGCCGTTCTCTCCTCCAGCACAACGCCCTCCTCCACCAGTCTTTAGTCCCAGACTTGAGCAATTTCACCAGACAAGACATTCGAGTAAGAGTCTGTTTAATTTCTTTTGGCAGAATCAGCATTGACTTATGACAGCATGATTCCCCCTGTTGTCTTAGATCAAATGGTTCGGCAAATAGTTTTAGCTAGGTAGCTAGGGTTTGTTGTTTTTAAGTAGTCTAACTATGTTAAGAAACTTACAAGGGCAATGTTGGATTTGAGTGCAATTTCTCTCTCTCTCTGGGGTTTTTACACTGAAATCTTTTGCTATTTGGGGCTGGAGCCAAAGTAATAAAGTGCTCTCTTGCCTACCTCTCTCTCTCCCTCTTTCTCTTCCTTTTACCATTTATCGTGCAAGTCACTATTTGCTAGTGCAGATCTGTTGGTTTCATTTTTCGTACTTCTTCCACTTATATTGAAGTAACTAAAGTTGTTTTGGGATTTGTTCTAACTAACTTCATGTTTAATAATTAAGTATAATACTTCATTATTTAAGTTCAGTTGTAAGATACATAAGTGTCCTGAAATTTAATGTTTTGTCTCAATTTCTAAATTTGTTCAGCTTCTGTCACTTTTGTGTGTGTGTAAGGAGGGATTTCTCAGACTATGCTTTTTCAGTTAACTCAACAATTTAACTCAAGTCTTAAATAATTATGTAGTAACTTGTAAATAATTAATTAGCAATGGCTACTTACTTACTAATACGTATTAACCAAATAAACAGTTACTATAATAATTGCTTTAAAAGGCATTGGTGATCATTCCAGTTCTTCTTATGGATTCGGTTCTGGATTTGCCGTGTTTATATAATGGCTGTGTGATGTACATTTCTTATTAGCAATAGCAGCAAATCTTGTCCAGCTCTTACATTTGCAGCTGTTTGGAGACTTAAGCAATCAATAATTTAGTAGAATGGAGACAGACTGGAAGATACCTCTCAGGCACTGAGGAAAGATTCGCTTCAAATGTTGACGGTGCAGAATTCAGCTAAAAACCTGAACGTTGGGGATGTATCCTATGGAATAGGCCCCAAACAGTCAGATTAGCTGCAACTGGAATCAGGGTCACATCTGAATTATAATTTCTGCCTTTTTATCAACTTTAGTCTCTCTCTTTTTGTCTGTCTGTCCATCCATCTGTCCATTCATCTTTCTATCTAACTGTCTGTCTGTATGTCTATCTATCTGGCCTTATTTGTAACACCTTTCTGTTTGTCTGTTTGCTCCTCTGAAGGTTCTGAGTCTGTACAGAGAGAATCTGTGTCTGTGGGTGAGATACCACTTAGAAGCTTGACTCCTGTGGCTCGTTTCTCAGAAGAAGAAAAGAAAGTTTCCATAATCAAGGCACCTCATTACGAAGGCATCGGGCCTGTGGATGAATCAGGCCTCCCCCTTGCTATCCGCACGGTATACTACCGAACCGAAGTTGGCAAAGAGGCAGGGCATAATGGTGGGAAATGGGTGTGGGCGTTAGAGAAAATCAGGGTGAGCGTGTGGGTAAGAAACACGGTGTTTGATAGGGGAATAGAAAGCAAAAAGGAAGAAGTAAAAGAGGTCTTAGGTTAAAAGACTATATTCACTTGTTAACATCATACATCATGTCACTGTTTACTACTGTGTGTATGTGTGTGTGTGTGTATGTGTGTGTCCAGACTGTAGACAGGCCTAAGGACTGGTACAAGACCATGTTTAAGCAAATCCATACGGTGCATAAACCAGGTGAGTTTTTTTAATCAGTGGTTCCTGTTTGTGTGTGTGTTTATTGAATGCTTTCATCACACACAAAACTTATCAAAGACTAGATTTATTCATCTAATTTCTTGCTTCTTACAGATGATGACTATACGGACACCTACGGTGCTACCTATGCTGTTGTAAATAACGGTAGATGCTGATTGACTTAGCTCCATTTTCAAATAATTACATAATTATTTTAAAATGTTTTTAAGACAAAATTTGTTTACATGTTTAATTTTTTTCATGTTTAACTGGTGATCTTAGAGAATTTTGACCCTGTCCACGCTCATCCGCCACCTCGGACACACACATACAGGCCTCTGTCCCGAAACACCAACGAGCCTGGAAGAGCTTTGTCCCCTCGAGAGTTGAGTCCCATGCCTCCCCCGCCCCCTCCAATGCCCTCGCTCCTGCAACTTCGCTCACAAGACCTTGACCGTGAGAAAGATCTTCCGCATGATCCGTAAGACTTTCTTGTTAGTTTCACCAGGTCTCTCTGATCCTGGAGCTAAATCCTAATTTTGAATACCCCTCTCTCCTATTAACATTTCCAATCATTCTATTTTTTATTAGTCATCTTTCATTTGCTCTCTCTTACTTTATTTCTCGATGTCTCTCTCCTATATTTTTAGTTTTGCTCATATTTACCTACTTATTATTTCCTGAATGATTCCATACGGTCAGTCTATCTTTCTTTGTTTTTAAGAAATGAATGGAGTCCCCCGGATCGAAAAGTGGACACACGGCGATATCGTGCAGAACCACGTAGCATCTTTGAATATGAACCTGGCAAATCCTCTATACTGGAGCATGAGAGACCGGTGAGAATTAAATCTCTGCTATTTTCTGCTAATTTTGCCTTTAGGAGCTGGAACCTTACTGTCAAGTAAGTTGATGAAAATTAGCTAGTTCCCTTATGTTAGCAGGAGCAACAATTTATTAGCTTATCTTAAATGATAGTAAATGAAGTAAAACAGCAAGCTATTACTGAAAAGTAGCCATGGAGGTAGTTATGAGTCTAAAGATAAAATAGTGTAATAGTTGTGTTTTAGATTGAAATAGTATAAGAAGGTGTGTTTTAGTGTGTGAGTGAGTGTTTAAAAATTGACTAGCACAGCGTTTCTTTTCTCAGTACTCAGTTCTGTAAGGTTGTCTAGGCAGCATGGTGAACCCGGCGATGGTAAAAACTACATTTCCCACAGGGCTTTGTGCGCAAAGCAGTGTTGCAATGGAGATCAAAACACATATTTTATAAATATTTTGTTGCACTGAGTCAGAGGAAAAACCTGCAGGATTAAGGGTTATGGTTTTGTAGGGTTAGGGTTTTGTAGAGTTAAGGTTTTGCATTTTTCAAAGATTTAAAATTTATTGCAGAATGTTTTCAGTTTGATACTTTGCTAGCAATACTGGAGCGACATATTAAAACAGAAGTCCTTCTTTGATCTTGTTCTAAAGCCTTATTCTGTTTTTTTGACTATATCTGACCCATATTTGATATTGCCATGTACGCTATATAGTAAAAATATTGAGATAATCGGTATATGCAAAAGAAGATGAAGATCTTTATTCAGTATTTTGCTTTCTGTATCAGCAAGCATTTAAAGGTTGGCAATGCCAATGCTTAAAATGCAAAAAAAGTTGATATCAGTCAAGATTTTCAGGCAAAAAAACATTTCAGACAGACAAACGTTTTGGAGGTTTACTGAGTGGAAATTTCAGGCTTAAAAGTGTGTGCAAAAATTTGACCCCTGGGGTCAGTTCTATAAGGTATATATTACATTTACAGCATTTACTGTCTATTAGCTTTAAATACTTACAATCTCTATCCTATTTGAGTTTCTTAACAATAACATGTTTTCTTCTATAATGATCTTCCACCAAATTTGTCTTTCAGTTTTAACCACTAACCTAGTCCCAATATGGAAAAGCATTTTCAAACCATGATGCAACCACCAACATACTTCACTATATGCTGTTTTTAGAAAAACTTGTTTTTTTAGTCTGAATTGTGTTCATCTAAGCTTTTTGAAGTGCCTAAGATGTTATTCCTCTTTCCAGTAGCCTTTAACACTGACTAGTTACAGGAAATTATTTGAGGATTTGCAGGAACATAATTGGTTTAAACACTAATGGCATTGTTTGTTACCCAATTTACATAAGTAAGGATTTGGGGTTTTTTAGTTTAGGTTTTAAAACTACAAAATACTTGCACTACAAAATAATATGCAAAGCTAAACAAAGCAAAGAGAAAGAGAGAGAGGGAGAGAGAGGGAGAGAGAGAGAGAGAGAGAGAGAGAGAGGGAGAGGGAGAGAGAAAGGGAATAGGGCAAGAGAGAGTCATACTTTTCTGCCCTCTATTGGAGCAAAAGCTGAAGTGTAGCTTCTGCTTAAATACCATCAATCTGTTACTGTAATTTCTAATCAAAAAACTAGACCAGGTTTTGATTCTTATTGTTAATTGGTTAAGATGTCATATAAGTCTAAAAATGTATTTTACAACACATTAATGAATAATTCCTATTAAACGACTTAATGTATTATATGTATTGTCAGCTGTATTTGTGTACGTGTGTGTATGTATTCCTCTTGATCTGTCATTTTCCATTCTTTCTCCATGATCTTTGGTTTAGTGTAGGCCCATTAATGCTCTCCATCTCTCTGTCTCCTTCTCATCGCTTCATGCTGCAGAATTTTGATTTAGAAGCAGATGAGATAGATTTAGAGAACGAGCCTTGGTTTAAGTTCTTTTCAGATCTGGAGTTTGGTCTGCCGGTAAGTCAAACCGAAGCTTCCTCGTGTGGTTCAGCAGATAAAGTTGTGTGTATGAGACTGGCATGTGCCGATACAAAAACCTTTACACATTAATTTTTTTCATGTTGAATTAATTTATTGGTTGGATCCACCACATACTAACTTTAAAATAGTTGAAATACAGCTATTTGTTGTGTTTTCAGCATATGCCTGGTGTGTTGTGTGATTGTTATGATATTTGACTCGACCACAACAACTAGGATTGGTTTTCCTGCCAATTCTGTGCTATTCTTTCTGGAGGTCTTCTTACTTATGAAATATCCTAACATTTACATCTTAGCACACCTAGACTCAGTTAGAAACACTGCAAAAGACTCAGATTTACATCAAACATGTTGCCAGTTAAAATTCAAACTCCCTCATTTTCCACAGTAATTGAAGTATTTTTCTGTCAGCTTTCCATGAGTGAGCATAGTTTTCTTTTGTTCCTTAATGAATCTTTGGCAGTGTTGCTGTTTAAGGCCACACAACATCTTGGCAATTGTTTGTTTGTCTGCTTTTCAACACTTTACTTGTTTACCATTTGTGACTAATCAAGTAAACCAGCAGGAATTGCTGCCAATCAGCATTGTTAATCCTGAACCTGTTCTTGTGTGTATGAACCTGAACACATGTTTGAATTCACTCGCATAATAATTTGCCCCTTCTCTCAAACACATACTAACGCAGTGTAGTTGCTGGCCAGCGTTGCTAATTTAAAGAGTGTGATGGCACAGGGCTGATATAAGCATTGCCTGTTCTACAGCCTGTGTGTGTGTATGTGTGTAAGTGCTGTGCTCTAATGTTGTCACTTTCTCCATATGTGCTTCTCCACCTCATCTCCACCCTCCTTTACTCCTCTCCTCCACTCTGCTTCGCTGCGTTCTACTTGGCTGTTTAGCCTCCTAAAAAGAGGCTCGATTACACACCTGACTGCTCCACCCACTCCCGTGCACAGGTAATACATCCCACTCCCTTTACTTCATTCATCCATCCATCCATCCATCCATCCATCCATCCATCCAACTTTAATCAGCAACACTTGACCTTTTATCTAGTCTTTTCTCTCATATATTTCTCTCTTTTTTCTGTTATTCTTTCTAACCCATATAACTCAATTTCATCTATACTGATATTAATTTATTCATCCATTTATCTCTCCATCTATCCATCCAACTATCTTCTCCACATCTATTTTGCTTCAATTTTATTGTTATATTTTATAATTAAATTTTTTATCTGCTATTCAGGGCGGCGCGGTGGCGCAGTGGTTAGCACCGTCGCCTCACAACAAGAAGG
>JAOTQW010000026.1:5007056-5021103 GCA_026260075.1 Sisor rabdophorus
GACCTTCTTGTTGTGAGGCGACGGTGCTAACCACTGCGCCACCGCGCCGCCCTTTTTTTAATTGTATTATCTGAATTTGTCGAGAAACCACAATTCAGAAAATTTGACATTTATTTATGGCTTCAGATTGTGATCAGATGTAGTAGCAGATGTTTTTTTTTTTTTAAGCACGGTTGTGAGAGTGCTTTTTGTATTGTTGTTACTAGCTTTTTTCATCTACAGTGTTTATTTTGTTTTTATAGGCATTTAAAGAAAGAACCTGGGGGTGAGAGGCTTGACAATGTACAGCCCAAAAGAACTAGAAGAGGAGGTAGATCATTCGTTCTTTGACAGCGACTGCGATGTGAGCAGCACTAAGCTGGAAAAACCCGTCCATTATGACAAGGTGGACAGAGACAGCACTACCAAGATGCTCCTCAACCAAACCAGAAAAAGGCACCAACAGCAGGGTAGTGAAGTGGAAATGCTGGAAAAAGGAATGTCTGGGCTTGAGATTCAGAGTGGCTCGACCATAAAGAATGATTCTCAATATAAGAAAGACACCAAAATAGGAAAAGATAAGAAAATAAACGCTGAAAGAGACGATGCTGCATGCGGAAATGAGGACTCTGACAGCTCGTCTAGGAAATCCTCACCACTTCCGCGTTCGGACACGTCTGAATTAAGCCTTGGCAGCCAATCAGATGACGACTTAAGCATCTACTCTACCTCCTCAACAGCTGAGGAGGATAATGTTGGTTTTTTAAACAAGGATGATGCTTCGTTTTGCTCCAAAAATGCTAAAAATCCTACCCACAAGTTCCGCCAACGGGGCCATAGCTATTCTTCAGTGTCCAGTAGTGAAGAGAGAAGCCCAACCCCCCTGGCCAAACCCTTTAGCACTAAATCAACCCTACAGCGAGAGACAAAACCGGGTTCAGTCAATTTAAAGAAAAAAACTGAAACCTCAGAAACATCCGATACCGATGATACAGTGACAGATGTTACCCCTCTATCCTCTCCGGACATCAGTCCCCTCCAGTCAGTCAAGCTGGCTCCACCCTCTTTCTATAAGTCAAGACCTTCTGTTTCACCAATTGACACCTCAGAAACTGTTGATGGACAACGGCTGAAAGAGACAACAGATGGAGAGCAACGATCGGGTAGGTATTACTGTTCAATGAGAAGATTTGAATAATAAAACTAAACTCAGGGGCAGCATGGTGGCTTTGTGGTTAGTACGGTCGCCCTACAGCAAGAAGGTCCCAAATTCGATTTCCTGGCAAGAGTTTGCATTTTTTTCCTGTGCTTGCGTAAGTTTACTCCAGGTACTGTGGTTTCCTCTCACAGTCCAAAAATATGTACATTAGGTTGAATGGCAACTCTAAATTGCCATAGGAGTGAGTGTAAATGTTTGTGGTCTTCTGTCTAAGTATGGACTGGAAACCTGGCTGGGGTATACCCCTGCTTTTCTCTCTATGTGCTCTGGGATAGACTCCAGCAGACCCCCATGAACCCAAGTTAGGAAATTAGCAGGTAAAGAATATGAATGACTGAACTAAATAAACTCAGGTTTTGTTCTCACCCTCCTTTCGGTAGAACGAAGTGCAGGCCGGAGGATGAACATTCCCAGTCCTGGCAGCGTCTCCGTCAGCAGCAGTAGAAGCAGCGCAAGCCGCAGCCGCAAAAACTTCTCCTTCTCCAGCGAAGAGGTGCGGCGAATCGAGCATGAGAACCAGCGGCTCCTGCAAGTACTCTCACGTTCTTCCTCTCGCTCATCCTCCCGCTCCACCCACCACTCCTCCACACCGACCTTCCGCCTGTATCACAGCGCCGTCAACAGGCAGCGTGAGCAAGAACGCATTCAGCGAGAGAACCTGGTCAGAGTCTGTTTTAGTTCTTTCTAAACAAATTCCTAATGAAAAACCAAATTTAAGGGTTTTTTTTACAAAGAACTTTTGCTTTCAGCGGTTTTCTAGGAAACATCTCATTGTTTTACATGAATATTTCCAAACTCTTCTGGTTCTTTATTAACATCTCTCAGAATTCCCAGGTGATCTGTTTTATGGATTTTTTATGGATGTGGATCAATATAATTCTTTTAGACATTAGAATAATAATAATAACTGCAGCACAGTCGCATATTGGTTAGCACAGTCGCCTTACAGAAAGAGGGTCCCGTGTTCGATTGCCAGACAAGGTGTCTTTCTGTGTGGAGTTTGCATGTTCTCTTTGTGCTCGCTGGGTTTACTCTGGGTACTCTGATTTCCTCCTACAGTCCAAATTATGTACATTAGGTTGATTGGTGACTCTAAATTGCTCATAGGAGCGAGTGTGAGTGTGTGGATGTTCATGTTTGTGTGTCTGTGTTCGGTGACATGTCCAGAGTGTACCCCTGCCCTTCGCCCTATGTGTGCTGGGATAGGCTCCTAACAGACCTGCAAGTTAGGGAATAAGCTGATAAAGTAGATGAATGAATGATTGAATGAATTACATAAACTCAGTAGAACGGAGTGCAGGCCAGAGGATGAAAATCCCCAACAAAGTTCGTTACACTTAATGACCGATAGAGGGAACCATAGCTCATCTTTTCGGGATTCTCAGCAACGTGGTCAAACTCTGTGCCGAGTTACTGCTGTTCAGAGTGAGCGCGTGTGCGTGTGTGTCGCGAGCACGCGTGTAACATAGTGAAAGTAAGAGGAGAGACGGTCATACTGTCAGACAGACAGAGACAGGTGGAAGTAAAGATTTGAAGGTTCACAGATTAAAATGGAAATAGCTAAAAACAAAAAACATAATCACATGACTATAATAGACTGTGAAGTATATAATTGTTGTAGATTTTTTTTATTATTTAAGATTAAGAATACTTAAAAATAAAAGTTTTAAAAATGTGAATATAAAATGAGTTCAAATAAAACAGGGACACCTCTTTTTACTAGCACTGACATGGGTTATGCCTTCTTCACTGGATCAGCCAATGGAATCAATTGTGATATTAGTATTTGCATTTATTAGTATTGTTGGTTGTAACTTTTGGATTGGTTTACAGTTTACTACAATTCTGGTGCCAAAACCTTTGCCCTAGTTTTAAAAATTTTGGTTGGAACAAATTGTGCTCTGTCTCTCCTTTACTCTTCTCCATTAACTCTATGTGTAATCTCCCTATACTTAGCACTGAGGAGAAACACAATCCACCTAGTGGTTCTTTTTCCCCTCCTACACACACACATACACACACGTCTTATCTTCTTATTTATTATTTGTGTCTTTCATTCTTTGTCCATTTCTTTGTAAACATCCTCCTTTTTTATAATTGATTTAAGCCAACCATATTAGTTCATCTAATCATTCCAAAATCAGACCCACTTTTGTATTCAGACATTGCTCTATTTCCAGTCACATTCTTTCTTGCTGCTTTCGCTTACCGTAGGGTTTCTAAACGCTCTAGGAAGCAAAAGAGCCACTGACATTCTGATCCCAAGTGCTTTGGTTATTAATATATTCAATGGGTCACAAGAAACTTTTTGCTCTGTTGCACTTGCTAAACCTTCTATTAGACAAGTTGGTGTTTAAAGGTGTTGAGACTATAATGACAGTCTTGCATCTAAATAAACAACAGAACAGAATTACTAATAATGGCTGGAGTGTTTTATTCCTCTTATTTACTTTTGTAAATATTCACTATAAATCTGATTTTTTTAGCATGTGATTGTGACCATAATCATAATAACTATCATTGTTTTTATATGTCATAGTAGAGCATAGTAGTCACTATTATTTATTGTGTGTGTATGTACGCACAACCTAGGCATTGCTTAAGCGCTTGGAGTCAGTAAAGGCATCTCCAGGAATGACCCGATTAGAACAGCTAACAGACTATCAGCGTCAAGCTGGGTACCTGGGATTACCTTCACCTTTTATCAGACCTTCATCAGGTACAGCACACATAGGCACGAATACACACACCTAATCCTCCAAACATCCAAACATATTCTTTGTCCTTGTATATGGTGATGTAGTTAAAGTTAATAGACAATGTTTTTCTCCAAAAGGAAAGTCTTCTAGAATCTGTAGTTCAGCCAGTCCTCAAAAAACCAGACCTGAAACTGCGAAACCCACTAGAACAACAACTCCAAGACCGGCCTGGTCCTGATCCGAATCCTAGCACTCATTACATTCAAAACTGCATCAATGCTTCATGCAACACATCGCCTTATATCTAAGAATTTTAGAAGCCAAGTTTCTGTTGGACCAGGTGATTGGCTAGTTGTGTGTTTTAAATTTAGCTGTAAGGGTTAATGGATTTTTTAAACTCATTACTTTAAAAAAAAGGGTTTATGTGCAACAGCTGCATTTTTGGTCTGATATTGTATTGCCTTTAACCAAAATGTTCAGAGCTAGTCATTTATTTTGACATCTGTAGATGCCATGCTTGAAAATGTTTTTACTTGTTGTAACAATAGTTGTCCTTCTGTCCATCTGTGGGTTTATTTTCCAGTGTGCCAATAGGAGATCTGTTTTTGTAAAAATCTAATTTACATAATAATAATAATAATAATAATAATAATGAATGACACTTCTGGACCGTTTGGCTATATGATCACCCCGAATACACGCTTTTTTATTACATCATGTCAAATTTTATACAGTGATTTTATAAATTAATGCTTTAAATGTACAAGACAACTGTAAATAATTGAACCATTTAAAAATGTTGCTTGATACAACACTTCGTGTTTTCAGAAAAAAAAACTCGTACAGGATGTACATCAGGTACTGTATTTGCCACTCTTTCAGTCCATGGAGAAGGTTAAGCCGTATATGAATGTATTCTGTGTTTATTTTACAAGTTGCTCCCATGCATCTCACAGCACTGTACAGTTGTCTGCAGTTTTTCAGGCGTGAAGTAGATGTATGCCTACATAACTGATTAACCTCCTGATGACCAATGCTTAGAGAATTGTTTAAGAATTTATTTTAAAAACAGAATTTTTAAACTGTGTATAACTTAAAAAAATAATTAAAATAGAAATTATAAATGTGTTATATATTTGATATTGTTAAATCTGTTTGTTGGAATAAAAGTCTTGTGTTTCCTCCCTTGTATGACAGTTGATGCCACACACCATGAAAAGAAACACAAGTTAAATAAACTTTCTGATCTTTGTACATAGACACATAGAGACCCATCAACAAACTGTGCTTAGTTACATTGTCTATTGACCTGTGATGCTCCTCTGTAATCTCTGTTGACAGCGTTATTAATTTCCAGCAAGTGTGACTTCAGATCAGGGGTCTAATGCTATTTTGTATCTTGTAGTATTTTTAACATTTCTTCATTGGAACTAAGAGACACAGGAACTGTTTCATGATAATTCTGGGCCCAAAGCTACTGAAAGTGAGTGACTTGACAGAGCCCACAAAATTTTGGAGTTATTATCGTTTGTTCAATATAAATTATATTCAAGGTTTTATCATTTGGGCAAAAGTTGAGTTTCTAGTTAGAATGTGTTATAAATAAAGCTACACATATGGAAGTGAAATGGAGTAATATTTTGTAAGAATTTTTTTTATTCAATTTATTTATACTAGCGTTTACATCTATTGTAATACTAAATAAATGAAAGTCAAACAGCGAACATTTTTTATTAGAGTTAGTGTAAACGACTTGATTAGTTTTCTTTCGATTTTCTTATAGTAAGACAATATTTTGAAGTTAATAAGCATTCATTGTTGTTAGATTCTGGAGAAGTTTTCAGATAAATAAAATGAAAACAAAAAAGACTGGAGACAAATGAGTCAATATTTATTTTACTATAAAACATAAAAAAACTATTTTATAAAGCATTAAATGGTGCATGGTGGTGTAGTAGTTGCCTCACAGCAACAAGGTACAGTTTGCATGTTCTCCTAGTGCCTGCGTCGGTTTGCTCCAGGTACTCTAGTTTCCTCCCACAGTCCAAATACATGTACATTAGGTGGATTAAAGATTCTAAATTGTTCATAGGGTCGAGTGTGAGTTCACATTGGTTGTTCGTCTGTGTGGTTGTTCATCTATGTGTGGCTCTGCAATGGACTGGTAACCTGTCCAGAGTGTACCCCTTTTTCTCGCTCTATGTGCACTGGAATTGTCTCCACCAGATCCCTGTGCCCCCAGTTAGGGAATAAGTGCTTATAAAAAGAATGAATGAATGTTCTATAGTGAATAAAATATTGGCTTTTGATTTCATTTCCAGTTTTCATTTTTTTTTAAATATCCTGACCTTTTCAGAATTCGGGTTGGTTTTAGACTAACAATTTAAAGACACAGATTCAATTACCAGCACCACCAAACCACTACTACTGGGCCTCTGAGCAAGGTTTTTTACTAAGACCTCAATTTCTAAGATGTATAAGAGGCCTAAATCTAAGTCGCTGTGTATAAAGGCATCGGCCAATTGCAGCAAATGTTAATGTCAGTAGGGATTCCTTTTTTCCAAATACGTTTGCAGGCATCCAATACAATAGAACATGTTTTTGTATGTATCTGTGGAACTGTCACTAGATCCTTTGATGAAAAAAGCAAAGGTAAAAAACAGAAATAGATGTTGAGACAAAAACTGAAATGGTATTTTCATTTTTATTAAAAGAACACAAGAACTGTTGACTGTTCTGGTGTACAGGCATATGTTTCTTCCATTAACAAGGCCCCCATGTCCCTAGAGGTGCTTGTGTTTGTTTGTCTTTATTCTAAATGTAACAAACATTATAAACGAACCAAAAATATCATTGTATACCGAGAGTAATCAGACCCGAGAGGATAGAGGTAATCATGAAATGTGGGTGACTAGGGTTATACATATTTACACAGGTTTAGGAGCGGTTCATAAAAATGGCTGCTTCCTCTCGCTCTCAGACACTCAGCACACTCTCGCACACATCTAGCCTGATTTAAGACATTCACAGCGCTGACGGTCTTCTTTTTGGTAGGATGGACCTGAAGGCTTTATCATTTTATGTGTATTTCTTGATTTCATCATAGAGGACGAGCACAAAAGCACCACCCATTCCTCTTAGCACATTTGACCAAGCACCCTTGAAGAATGCCTTAGATCCCTCGTCCTTGGTGATCTTCTTCCAGCAGTCCACAGTGCCCTTGTACATGATGTCAGCTGAGAAAAAAAGGGGGAATTTCTTTTAAGCACTATGGTAATCCTTGTCTTTATCCAAAACATCAAGGGTACCACTGGGTTTCCACTAGGTTACCAAATATATAATCATTGTAGATGTTATTGTGCTTACTGGTAATTTCCACTTACCTCCTTTGCGTCCTGACTGCATCATCATACGACGTCTGACAGTGTCAAAGGGATAAGAGATGATACCAGCCACAGCAGTGACGGTCTGGGCGATCATCCAGCTGATGATGATGTGTGTGTTCTTGGGGTCTGGCAGCATGCCTGCAAGGAGCCATTTAACAAATTTGTAGTTTATCATGGACCAGGGTGTCTATTACTCAATAAAGTAATAAATTTTTTTTACCTTTAGCAGTGTCATAGATCCCAAAGTAGGCAGCTCTGTAGATAATAATGCCCTGGACGGACACATTAAAGCCAAGGTAGAGTCCTTTGATGCCGTCTGATTTGAAGATCTTGGCAAGACAGTTACCCAGACCAGTAAACTCTCTTTCAGCTGCGCCCTTGCCAATATCAGCAGCCAGACGGGTCCTAGCGAAATCCAGTGGGTACACAAAGCAGAGTGATGTTGCACCTGCAGCACCACCTGATGCTAGATTACCAGCGAAGTAGCGCCAAAATTGGGTGTGCTTGTCGACACCACCAAGGAAGAGCTTCTTGTACTTGTCTTTGAAGGCAAAGTTGAGAGCCTGAGTTGGGAAGTATCGGATCACGTTGGCCAAGTTTCCACGCCAGAAACTAAGGAAACCTTGCTCCTTGGGAATCCTCACCACACAGTCGATGATGCCTTTGTACTGCATCTCAGCAGTAATCTGTTTACTGGCATGCTGGACCTAGAAAGGGAGCAAATGATGTTAGCAAAGGCCCAATGCGTAACTTTATCTCCTTAAACACATTTGCCTCATCTGTTGGAGCTTCTAAAATTGCAGGTCTTCTACTTCATCTGTAATCTGGTTGGATTGGATGCACTACTACTACACCAGGATTCGACCTTAGTGGAATGAAGCGACTGAAAGTTTATATGTTTATGTTTATTGAGTAAGACCTTTAACTCTAAGCTGTATTCTCAGACATGTGACATTTTACATATTACTTGGCTGACCTGTCATGGCAGTTGAGTTCCAAGCTTTCAGTTATCTTTTTATCTCTTGATTGTTCTTTCAACTTGGCCCTCGTACAGATATTTTACCTTTCTTACTGGAAAGATTAGCCTAACCAATATGCACCAGCTGCAATGGGGATCACAGCCATGTGAGGATCTGAGTATTGGGTTGCAACCCCCAAGCTATTTTTAGGGCTAATCTTACCTGAAGTATTGCCAATTTATGCAACCGTTTTTTATCAATTCAATGTCTGAACTCGCTTGATAATAACTGTAAGTACTGCAGTCACCAGAAAACAGATCAATGCAATCAGTTGATTTTTGGCTAATACCTACCTAAACTGCTGGTGCCAAGCAATGATCTCAAGAAATGAGCACCAGCTGTGTTACAGTAGGGTACCAGGGGGTACAGATACTGTTCTATACTACCTCCATTTAAAGTCATGCAAGTGATTCCAGGCTAATACACTTATCAAATGGGCCTAAATTACATTTCATTTGTACAAATGTATAGATAAAATGTTTCTTTATAGATTATGATACGTCCCAGATCAAACTTTTACAGAGTTTTGTGTATAATATTACGGTTCTATTCATATGTACACAGGTACAAAATATTTTTAATCATCTTTTGCATGCCATTTAATACAAGAAAATACGGAAACGATCAAATCACAGCTCTAACCCCTGTTTCTTATATTTGTTTAATAAGATACACGCAGTAAGATACCTGCAGCAGCAGTTTGACCCTCTCGATAGGTGCCACAGCTGTTTTGGAGATAGCTGCAGCCACTCCACCTGCAAGAAAATCTTTTAAGAAGCTGACGACCCCCTCCGCCATAGTGCCGGTGTGGATGAGTGTTTCTGCCTTGTGCACGCACTGACAGCTCTCAACTCGCCAATGGACCCTCCAAGTGGACGAGCACGCAGGCCTGTGCGCCCCTCATATAGCCGAGCACATATCGCGAGAACAGCAATTGATGGACGCACGCGGCATCAAACAGAATGTGACGCGTAAATAAATATCCTGGTCAGAGGGCGAGAGGCAAACGCCATGAATGATGTTGAGGGACATTTAAAGGACAAATTTACTATTTTTTGGAAGCTCAAATAAAAAATTGTCTAATTACAGCAACAGCAACAATAATAATAAACTTCATAAATAATAAATATTTGTACATACATATATAACAAAATAACCTTATAAGCCAATGAATACATAAGTTTTCTACATGCATGCAATTTGTAAGTAAAAAATATGCATGTACAAATATTTATGTATTAATTGCCTTATTGGGTTATATATTTATTCTTAATTACAAATGACATGCATGTACAAATATTTATGTATTCTCATTCATGTTAATGTCTGTATTATTACTAGACATATTTGCGGCACCTGTAAAAAAATAGATTGTAACAAATGTGTGCTCCAGCGGTATAAAATGTGGAATTTTCCCGCTATTAGAATATAGTATGCTGCAAATGGCACATGTGTCGCTATAATTTCTTTTAGATATTTTTCTTTGTTTCTTTTTTCTATTTCTTTTATTTATATTTGCACCTTGAAACATTTGATTTGTGGTTCCTGAATGGGATATAGAGTCAGTATAGAGCTACAGAGGTCAACACTTTTTCCACGCTGGCTATTTCACTGGGAAGTCTCCTGACCCTCTTGCGTAATTACGCACAGTCCACATGCCCGGACGCGTGGATATCGGTTTCAGAGATTATGACTCTGTTAAGGTCAAACAGTAAAATCTGGAGTGGACGACACGTATAAATTTGGCCTAAATTTATTTACGAAAGTATCAGTATTTAAAGAAAAAATGGAAGGTTAAAATGTTACACGTTGCTCGGACCAGACTGATCCAAAAATATATTGGATTATTTGGGTTAATGTCATATTTTTATAAACCGAAAAGACTATGTAACTGCTGAAACACATTTTATTCTATCGTCTGTCTGCTGTAGAAGGTGGAGAGTCTTTGTAAAAATGTCCTACATTTGAGTTCTTTATGTTTAACTAAGGTTAGCACGGTCGCCTCATTACAAGAAGTTCCCGGGTTCAAGGGGTCTTGTTCGGAGTTTGCATGTTCTCCCCTCGCTTGCGCGCATTTCTTTCGGGTTCTCCAGTTTCCTCCCACATTTCAAATAATGTACATTTAGAGTCGATCTAAAATTGCCCAAAGGTGTGTGCGTGTGTGTGTTTGTGTGTGTGTGTGTGTTTGTTCGTCTATGTGTGGCCCATGCGTAGACTGGTGACCTGTCCAGGGTTTACCCGTACCTTTCGCCCTATGTGCGCTGGGATAGGCTCCAGCAGAGCCTGTGACCCCGAGTTAGGAAATAAGCGGGTATAGAAGATGAATAAATGAATTCTTAACTATAATAATAAAAAAAAATCTTTTTTGGAATACTGAAACCCGTTTCTGTAAAAATCCCATTTGTGAACTTGTTTGAAATATCACATGAGCTTGGCTCACAGCAGATGGCGCAGAAGAGCTGTGCGTCACAATTTACATTTACAGTATTTGGCAGACGCTCATATCCAGAGCGACTTACAACTGAGCAATTGGGGGTTAACCCACGGTGGTGGCGCTGGGAATTGAACCCCGGTCTTTCTGGTAACTGGCCAACACCTTAACCACTAGGCCAACCCTTCCCGCCCAATTCAAAGCAAGCTCTGTCTGTCTGTCTTTTTAAAATTTCCTACAAACTTCTAGTAGGTAGAAACTTTTAGAAAGCACATGAATTTATATCAATAGTGACAAGAAGCCCTCTGAGACATGAGGAAGGAAGGTAAGGAAACCAAAATCACATGAGCCAACCTAAAGATGTTTACATTTACATTTGCAGCATTTGGCAGACGCCCTTATCCAGAGCGACTTACAACTGAGCAATTGGGGGTTAAGCGCCTTGCTCAGGAACCTACAGTGCTGTCCAACACCTTAACCACTAGGCCACCCCTTCCAATCAAGAAAGATTCCTTTTGACATAAAAGTCTAGAGACACACCAAAATGAAAATTCTGGGTTTATACGTAAAGGGCAAATGCTTTGTAACAGATATGTACTCGTTTTTAAGACTTTTTAATTTTAAATTAGAGAATTTGAATTTAACTGAGTACATGATACTAAGTAAACAAGTAAAGAGTTGGTATGGAAAAAAATTATTGATACAGCTACCTATCATGATTTTTATTACTATGGTTATTGCTATTTTAACCTCTAGTATGGATCCATAATTAAGTCACACTCAAAACTAATTTATGTTCATCTTACTATTTCTTTAGAACCTTCAGTTTGTGACAAACATCCTCCAATATAGCACTTCTGTCAAGGTTAATCCAAGTTAATTTCTTTATCAAAATTAAACTGGAAATAGGATGTCTTTTTATTTTTTCACTTCAGTTCATCAGACAGATCCCAGTTTCAGTCATGTTACATTTATCTTTAACTAAACCCTTAGAGGAAGATCTGTAAGTAGGCTATAAGCCATAAAAATACTGGGTGGATGTCTCCACTGGTCTAGTCCTCTTACAGCTAAAAATCAAGCAAGATACTGCATCATTAGATCTGAAGTGTCATGGTGGTTAGTCTCCCTGCAGGAGTCCTCCCTGCGCTTGCCTGGGTTTACTCCGGTTTCCTTCCACAGCCCAAAACATGTACATTAGGTTGATTGGTGATTCTATATTGCCCATATGAGTAAGTGCGTGTGTGGTTGTTCATGTCCCAACAATGGACTGGCGACTTGTCCAGGGTGTGCTTTTCACCCTATAAGACCCCTACGACCCAGAGTCAGAGAATAAGGGTATAGAAGATGAATAAATGAATAAATAAATGGATAAATTGAATTGCAGGCTTTCGTCATAAAGCATAGTGAAATGCACTTAACATTTTTGAGCATGTTTTAAATCTGTTGCATTTGGGATTCTTTTAGACTTTGGCCTTACGTGTGAGACAAGTCCATAGGCGTAATCAGCATAAACAAGTGTTTTTTCCTGATGCTTTGCACAGCAAATCACCGACATTTAATTTGGGAATTAGTAGACAGTAGACATGCTGCATGTTTACAATTTGTCAATGACCAGACAAACAGCTTTAGACCCGACAAACACATTACTTTGAAGACATTGGACAGCTGAGTCTTGTACATAAACTGACTCGAGCTGTAACAGGTTTACAACCCATAGTGCTTCGGTGCCCCCAGGTCAGCGGGTGCACACAATTCATAAGCACCCAGTTTATGCTTTAGACAGGATGTCCACAGCTTAAAGGATTTGGAAATAGCAAAAAATACCATAGACAAACACAATCCATTGTCCCCAAGAGCAGGATGAGTTGCTGTAGCAACGGTTGCTAAGACCTAGGGTACAGCGGTATAACACATCAGTCTCAAAGTCAGACTAGGGCTTGACTGGGATGATGAATTAATGGTAAACACGCTTATGATGTTAATGTTTTATAAAAATAAAAATCTTTTTTTCCAAACATTTTTTGCAGTGGTAACATGGTAGTGCTGAAAATTGAACCAATTTTCTTCTTGTACCACAATCTTTTTTCTTCTATATTGCATAAAAATACACTCAAATCTGTAAGTGGAAATGCTAAAATGTGACTTATATTTTGTATTTAATTATGGCATATAATGAGCAAAATAATTTCACAGTGTAGTCCTGTATCAACCTAAAGATGTTTCTTTTGACATAAAGCCTAGAGATGCACCAAAATGTTGGGTTTATACGTAAAGTGCAAATGCTTTTTAACAGATATTTATTAGTTTGTATATGAATAGACAGTTTTTAAGACTGTTTAATTTTAAATTTAAGAATTTGAACTTAACTGAGTTCATGAAACTCAGTAAATTAGTAAAAGGTTTGTATGGGACATAGCAGAGCGGAACACAGAGCGGAAAACACATTTGTATAACGGAATATTGAGAGGAGCATTACACTGCATATAGGGAGAGCAAAACCTGATGGATCATGGCATTTATTTTCTGCTCACACTACAGTCAATATTCAAAAGTTTAGTCGATCCATATAAAACTGATTTAATTATTAAGCTGATCTGTAATTGACAATTTTTATTTGTATATTTTTTTAAAGAAAAAGAAACATGATTATATAGAAACATTCTATAATTAATAGAGAATTGTATATTTTAAAATACTTTTATGAATTTAGAATTATTGGCACCATATATATAGTTTAGGGGATGCCAATAATTTTACCATAGACTGTTGCCATTGCAGATCAATTTTATTTAATTTAAAGTTAAATATCAATATGCATTATAGTTATTAATAGTATTACTATCTTGTTTATGTTTTTTTTCTTTCTGTCTCCTTTCACCCTTGAGTGTGTATAGAAAGAGTCATTAACAGGTTATAGAAGTGTGAAGTGCTGTAGCTCCTCAGCACCTCTCAATTGTGTGAGAGGTCAACGGTAAGAGTCTGCTGAGGCGCCATTACTTCTTTAATTAAATGTCCAGTGTATATGTAGCTCTGAGGTTAACAAAGCTAATTAAAGCTGAATGTTTCTCTGCACTCTGTGTGTTAAGAGCCTAAAGAGCTCCAAGCGCTTATGTTCTCACAGTGTGTGTGTGTGTGTGTCTGTGAGCATTAGGATATTGACAAGCTAAATAAGGAACTACACATTTGTATGTGTGCAAGATATGTCCCCATGTTCTGTTCCTTTTTCCACTTCCTTTTACATCTTAATAAAGTTGCTTCCCGGGCGGCGCGGTGGCGAAGTGGTTAGCACCGTCGCCTCACAACAAGAAGGTCCT
>JAOTQW010000026.1:5075088-5108222 GCA_026260075.1 Sisor rabdophorus
GAGTTAAAGAGAAACATAACAACATGACCCTCTAACCACAAGCCGTTTACTCAAAGTTACAAAAAGAGATTGAAAGAAACAATTTGGTTAGTATTCATGCTAATGCTTACAACACTATAGTACTACAATGGAAACAGTTAAACTGTAGATAACAAGGGAAGTTCAGTTTGTTTAAAGGGCAAATTCATTTTGGCTTTAAACATGTAGCTAATATGAGATTATATGATAAAAAAATTACGCAAATCCTTAATAAATGCCAACAATGCTTATAATAATGCAGGAAAAGTAGCATTAATTAGTAGCATTAATTTTTATTACACATGATTAAAAAATAACCCAGTTGTTAGCTTTGTTTCAACTATTTTCTTTTTTAGTAATATATTTCTGTAATTTCAGAACCTTAAAGTTTCAATGCTAAAGCTGCAAAGGCTTATGGTCTAAATGGCCGCTTTTATTAAACTTATAAGGAAGGTAACATCAGGGCTATATGAATAATGCTAATAATGCGAAGTTCTAAACAAACAATCTAGTAGCATTTAAGAAAAAAAAAATAAACATACCGTTGTCATCACAGGACTCAGACTGAAAAGAGCTGAGCGACTGCACCTCGGACATGCTGCCCCTTGTGTTATAAGGTTGACACGTGCTGTCCTCCACTGTCTTTTTACTGAAACATGGATCCAGATCTACAACTTTCGCTGCAGGTAATTAAGAAAAATGAACACTATGAGCACTCAGATAATTATGTATGAAACATTAGCACGAAGGCAAATAAAAATCAGTGTTTCCCTACCATCATAATCATAGTCCCAGCTGGGTTTTTGAATCGAGTCGCTGTCTGAGGCAGAGTTGGAGGGTGGTGGTGGGGGCAAGTTGGGTGCCACACTGCATACGGCAACAGCCTTGCGGTGACCATGGCCCACCGGATCAGGGTTAAATGTGCTGAACTCTGTGTGCTCTGGAACTGCTGAGCCTTCAAATGAACTGCGGTCCAAGTTGTTGCGAGAGTCACTTGGCACACTGGGAGTGTACGATATGGGGCGTACCGGCACTTGGGGTGGAATGTCAGAGTAGATATTTCTGCCTAACTTGGAATCGTAATATGGACGCTGCAGAAAGGATGTAGGCAAATGTTTGTCATCATCAGGGGACTGAGGCTTGGTGCGACGGCATACACGCTTACGGATAACGACAAACAGCAGAGCCATAAAGGAGATCACAGCGACGAAGACAGCAATTCCGATCACCTCCTCTAGGCCAATGTTCCAGGACGTAGAGATCACCTGGTTGCTGATCTGGGCATGTTGCTCACAATGTTGCCCTCCAAAACCAAGTGAGCAGTTGCAGCTGTATGAGCCATAGGTGTTCTGGCACTGGCCACCGTTGATGCATGGGTTTTTCAAACACTCGTCCACATCATTCAGACACCTGGCCATGCAAAGAGACATTTAGTCAATAAAAAAAAATAAAAATAAATAAATAAAAAAAAAATTATGGAACTGAGTGCAGAACTTTAGATCTTTTAAATAATCTCTTTTTTTCACTGCATTAAAAAGCACTTTTTCTTTAGTGAGCTACCTGGTTACCGCGTTATCTCCAGGTGTTTGTTTAACATGTTTTATATGCTTTTACAGCCACAAACAATTTAACATTTGGTACTTTGTTGTTTGCTATTATACAGAGTGTCATTTCAATACATTTGTCCTAGCACACTCCTCATACAGCTGCCTATGGGGCTTTTTTACTCTTTCAAATTACCTTTTGTTTGTCTGGTGTCTGTCACTACGAAGCTGAAATAAACCCATATTACAGACTTTTTTCAATGTTTTTTGGGGGCTATTAATATTGGAGAAATAATCCCTCTAATTTGGGAAAAGCCCTAAACCCACTTAACTGCACTCTTTTTCAATTGATGGGCGTTACACACACACAGCCAACATGCTGTTTGGCTGCACAAAGCTGTGTGCACTTAATTTGCTGGTATGACTGTCACTCAAAGAGGGCAGTCATGCATTTGCTTTGGTACAATCACAGACATCACAGACATTCACATTCGGACAGGATCAGTTTTCCTAAACATTTCTTGTTTTTGCAGAAAAACAGTAGTCCTGTCCGAATAGGGCTTATCGCATACCTCTCTCCTTGGAAGCCAGGCTCGCACTCGCACACTGGGCCGTCCAGGCTGGCAATGCAACGCCCGTTGTTTTTGCAGGGGTTCTCTGTACAGTATGGGCCAAGTTGACACCTGTCATACATCCAGAAAAAATTATTATTACAAGCATGTGTAAGACCAACCTTCAGATTTAATCCTACGAATTAAATTAGTAATCAGGAATTACACTGAGAAAGCAACAAAACTTTTCGCAAACTTAACCAGAAACAAAAGTCAACTTAATAACACAATATTTCGGGTCAAGTTTTTATTAAGAACCATTAAAGCATTAATTGCAAGCGGCTTTTCTGATGTCTCCCATTAAATTTACAATCTTGCTCACTTTATCTTAAACCTGCCAAAAATATCTATAAATAATATTTTATCTATAACCCTAGAAACTTTAATCTCTAACCCTATAAAACTTTAGCCCTAACCCTTGAAACGCTAATCCTTAACCCTTGAAAACTTTATCCCTAACCCTAAAAACTGTAATCCATAACCCTAAAAACTTTAATGCCTAACCCTAGAAACATTAATCCCGAACCCTAGAAAACTTTAGCCCTAACCCTAGAAACGTTAATCCATAAACCTAGAAACTTTGATTCTTACCCTAGAAACATTAATGCCTAACGATAGAAACCTAACCATGGAAATGTTAATCTCTAACCATAGAACTCTGTATGAGACAAGTCATTTTAATCACAATTGTTTAATCAATAGAAAAATATTTTATGTTATTTTGTTAAGTTATGTTTTTTGTCCTAAATTTCATCATTTATCTTATTCTCTTTATTATTTCCAAAATTTATTTTGTTGCTTTAAGGCATTTGGGCAGACGCACTTATCCAGAGTGACTTTAATTAATTTGCTCAGGGGCTCAGTGGAAGGGGCTGAGAATCAAACCTTAATCTTCCAATTACTAGTCCAACACCTTCACCACTGTGCTACCACTGTACTATATAAGCCTTCCATATGCCCTGAAAACAAATGCAGGGCCTATGAAACTATATATCTATTCATTCGTAAAACAGGTATGTTCTTGTTTGGCCAGAGTACCATTGGTCACTTACCATTGGCCAGAGTACTGGCCTCTGCACTGGCAGTAAAAGTCATCTCCACGTGGAACACAGGTTCCACCATAGAGACAGGGATTTGATGCGCAGGGGCTGATGCTATTATCACAGTGTCTGCCTATGAACAGGGCATTGCATTTACAGAAATATCCTACAACAAAAACAGAGCAAAAACATAGAGATAAACAAAAGCAAAGATATTAATAGTATAAAATGCAAATGTTCATTTATTCATCTTCTATACCCGCTTATTTCCCTAACTCAGGGTCACGGGTGTCTGTTGGAGCCTATTCCAGCGCACATAGTACAAAGGCAGGGCCACACACAGACAACTACCAAACATACACACTTACTCCTATGGGCAATTAAGTGACGCGGGGAGAACATGCAAATACCACATAGAAAGACCCCTTGACTGGGAATCCAACTTGTCCTGGCTATTGTAAATATTGTGTTTTATTATAAGATATTGGCATATATCTTAACATAACTAGCAGGACAACCTTAAAACTAACAATAAATTAGACTTTGTACCTCCATTGGGCAGCTCAGTGCAAGTTCCCCCGTTGGCGCAGGGCTCACTTTTGCAGCTCGATATCCGAGGAGGAGGGCTGCAGCCAGGCACAGCTTCCACCATTTCCTCCAGTACTGAGTGGGCACTGTGAGGCTGTGATCTCAGTGGCAGCTCTCGTCCGTTTAACACAATTCCCTGCAGGCAGCCTCGCAGACCATTGGCCACACCTGCCTGCCACACATGCCCACCAAAAAAGACACTGGCGTCGAGGTTGAGCGTTCGAAGGTTGCCTTGTGCTTTGCCTGATGCTGTGTGTGTTCGGTCAAGCACCAGCCGAGCATAGTTGCCATCAACCTCGAGCGAGATTGTGTGCCATTCGCCATCATTCACTAATGGACTATGGATTGGGACTACACCAGGTCCGCTGCCACAGTCAAACTTGTACTGCAGACGGCCATTCACAATCTACATACATACACAAATATATACATGTAAGCAATGCATTAAAGCACTAGGTTATATGAAGCACAGCGATAGTGTAACATTCACATGGGTTATATTAAGAAGATTGTTTGTGTGTGTATTTGCAGGGCAGAAATAGCATAATGCTATAATGAGTGTAGCATAGTAGATAACAGTCTGCCCCTCCCCCCGTCTCGGTCTATCTGTGTCTCAGCGCTGGAAATAAATCTGTGAGAAAGTTCTCTCTCTCTCCCTCTCACACCACCAAAATAACCCAATGTCTGTTTTCTGTTGAGAACCTCAAGGCATCCATACTGAAGAGATGATAGCAGAGAAGCAGACAGAGAATCAAGTTTATAGAGTATGATTTTACCTGTGTGGAAATACCTGTGGTAATTATGGCAAACCGAAAGCTTTATGTTTTATATAGTGGCAATACAGTTGTAGCCTTTTAAGATGAACCTAAAAAGGTGTAGCCCTGTAAGTGTCCCTCTAAAAAGGTGATTGAAAAATGAATATTTTTTCTTTTCTATAAATGGGTATGTGGCCTAAAGATCATGTTTTAATAAAAGAGGTGTGAAATTAGTGTCAGTAACTAGGCACACTGTAGGATAGTATTTTGTGTGTGTGTGTGTGTATGTGTCTTGACCTCCAGGATGCTGTAGTCAGTGCCCTTGGCATACATAATGGTGGCGTGATCGGAGAATGTGCGCAGCCTGAGTGAGAGATTCATCTCCTCTTTATTGTCATTCTCCATCAGCCTGTAGCGCACATAGCCGTTCCCGCTAAATGTCAAAGTGTGACCTTCTAAAACACAAATGCAGGCAGCAGTTATAATAAAGTGTATTTATACACAGCATTATCCTGAGGTGTTGTGTGAGTGTGTTTCTCACCAGCACATTGTCCATGTTTCTCGTCCGAACATATGCAGCTGAATGTGCTATGTGTCGTATCTTCTACACACTCTGTACCTGCAGGACATGGGTTTTCTTCACATAGCTTGCTTGACTCTGAGCATTCGGTACCTTTAAAAAAACCCAAAATGATTTAAGCGATGTAGGTAATAATTTACAGCATGTGTTAATATGTATTAGTGACGTTCGTGTTACCCTGGCAAAGACAGTCTACGGTCCTTGTGTGGCGTGGTGTGACAAAGCTGAGCCTTGCTGTGCTGTATGTTGCCATAGGGCCTGTCTCCAATGCCACTGTCTCCTGGCAGTGACGAGCTGGACAGTCCAGGCGAGGGCAAAGTTTCTTGCCCACGCGTACAATCTTTACACCTGTTATATCCTCGATAGTGCCCGCAGAGGCATTTAGCTTCCTTACCACCACTTCCTGGGCCTGCTCGGGACTTCCTGTTTTGTCAAGTGCAAGGAGCACTTCCAGATCACCATTATCAGGCTGCAGGCTGACAAGCTGAACATCGCTTCGGCGAACACTTGCTGTGTTACGCAAAGCCCTAGCAAAATTTCGCCAATGCTCACCAACAAACTCTTCAGGTGCAATGCTGCCCAGGCGAATGCTCACAAGACTGACTAGTGCAGGAGCGGGGCGTACATGTACAGTGACCCGTGCCCACGTCATAAATCGACCGTCAGTTACAGTAGCGTTGAGCAAGTAACGTCCGGAGTCTAGGGCACCCAGTGCCACAAGTCGGCCATCGGCAGGTGAGACAGAGAAGAGAGCAGAGTTGTCCGAAGGAACAGGGTCAGGGCTGATGCCGTACGTAAGGGTGTCGTGTACATCTTGGTCAGTGGCGTGGATTTTCCCCAACACTCCACCACCCACATACTCAGCAGTCGTTGTAGTGACAAAAACATCAAGTGGGAGGATAACGGGTGGGTGTATACTCTCTTCAATCAGTCGAACAAAAACCATAGCGGAAGAGGTTAGAGGTGGTCGGCCTGAGTCTGACACCTGAAACACAAAAATGGCTTGATTCATGATTCATCTATGAGTCAGCTGGACAAGAAGTTTGATTCTAGGGAATTGAAGCTCTATAAGATTCAGGCCATTTATTCAGAATCACCACTAACATCTTTTTCAGGATAAATGACTCATGACTCACCAACCCACTTACTAACACACCTCTCTGAGCTCCTACAGAAAATCTAATTGCAGTTGGTATTTACTGTATCTTTCTGTTGCCAGTAAAGAGATGTTTAAGCTTTTGTTTTATAGTGTTCAGGACGTGAAGAAGCAGCAGAAGCTTTAGGAGCTGTATTTGTTTTTGAGTTGGATTGTTACAGCACTCTTGGCAGCAGAGGCACAGAAACGCATCAATATCAGGGCACACTAAAGTAACAATATTTTTGGAAAAAAAGAAAAAAAATGTACTGCAAAAACATTACTATAATTTTACTAATATTTTAACTGAATTTTCCAACACATACATTTCCATACACTACTCTACTATCCCACCTGAATCTCCAAGACGTAGTTGTCTCTGCTACGACGACTCAGTGTTCCAATGGACACCAGTGTTCCCTGAGAGGTGATGTCGAATGTATGATCCTCATTACCGCTGAAGATTGTAAAGAAGAATGGCGGCCCATTGTGTGAGGCGTCTCGATCTGAGACGCTCAGCTGGAGGACACTGGTCCCAACCGGCCGATTCTCCTAAAAATTAAACCTCATTAATTAATTTAGATAAAGAGAGACAAACAAGGGGTAAATGAACCCTTATAAGTTTTAATTCAATTACCAACGATGGCTTAAGGTTTGACAAGGGTCACATATAGATTAAGTACTCAATAGAGCATATAAATTATGATTTAAAGTCACCTGAAGAGGTGGAACAAGCCAAGATATGTGTTTGTTGAGATTTTTGAAGAGAATACAATATATATACAACATTTCAATAAAACAATTTAAAGAACAGTTTTTTACTAGATTAAGGAATCTTAATCCATTAAATAAATTCATTTCAGAAAACAGGGGAAAGATACAAAAAGAGAGATGAATAAAGAGATTCAGTGTCACTTAATCTGATTCACTAATAACAAATAACCTTGAAAATAATGACGAATGATGGATTTAGAGTAGAATTAACCATAGACAAGATGACCATTTTAAATCATCAGTTTTTAATTACTTAAAGGGTGTGTGAGCTAGTGTGTGTGAGTGTCTGTGTGTACCTGGATTACGAGTGTGTAGTTGCTCTGTGAGAACAGAGGCGGATTGTCGTTGATGTCAGAGACGTCAATGTTGATTTTGGTGGTGCTTTGATGTACTGGACTCCCACTATCAGTCGCCTTGACTGTCAGAGTGTAACCAGACACCTATACACAGGCACACGGTAAGAAAAAGCAGGGATAATATTCTTGATTGGTGACTTTTGATTGTGTGTGTGTGTGTTTGTGGAGGTGTGTTTTTTCATACCTTCTCTCGATCCAGATGCCGCACGACCTTTACCTCTCCCTTTAGAGGGTCGATGGAAAAGGGGCTTCCTTGGTTGCCCCCAACAATGGAGTAACGCACCTGGTTGTTAGTGGGTCCGTCTGCATCTTCAGCTATTACCTACAAACACACACACACACACACAATCTTAGTACAGCTGACCTAATTAGCATTTGAGGTTTTCCAGTTCGTTATATTACAATGCCCTACTACCTCATGAAGGTGGAGACTTACCGTTAGCACCTCCTTGCCTGGTTCGGTGTCTTCGCTCACCATAGCTGCATAAACTGCCTGGCTGAACTCTGGGCTGTTATCATTTATGTCAGTCACGTTGATATTAACAACAGCTCTGTCGCTTAGAGATGATTTTTCACTGTCTGTTGCTTCCACTGTCAGAGAGAACTCGCGAGACAGTTCATAATCCAGTGGTGTTATCAC
The DNA here is from genome assembly GCA_026260075.1 of Sisor rabdophorus. Classification (NCBI taxonomy): domain Eukaryota; kingdom Metazoa; phylum Chordata; class Actinopteri; order Siluriformes; family Sisoridae; genus Sisor; species Sisor rabdophorus. The sequence goes on from JAOTQW010000026.1 coordinate 5,083,130, forward strand.
AAAAATGACACCTACATAAGCAAAAACAAGAGTTATTCTGACGTCGAGATGGAGGCGGTGCCAAACTACTATATATATTACACCATAGTAAGAACCCTACCTGTGTGTGCGTCCACACTGAATGTGCCCCTCTCATTCCCCTCAACAATGGTGTACGTGATCTGAGCTTCAGCGTCACGGTTAGCCGCATACACGCTCAGCACCTGGGTTCCTGTGGCAATGTCCTCAGAAACTGTGGCAGCATATTCACGGCGCTGAAAGACAGGAGGGTCGTCGTTGAGGTCGAGCACGGATACAGTGACTAAGCAGATGGCAGAGAGGGGTCGGGGCCAGCCACGGTCCATGGCACGAGCTCGGAGAGTGTACGAGGGGCGGAGCTCACGGTTGAGTGGTGTGGCCAAGCGGAGAACACCAGAGTGCTCGTCGATGGAAAATGTTTTGTCAGCCGAATCCAAGAGAGAGTAGACAAGCTCACTGTTAGTGCCTGCAAAGACACACAAAAAACGTTCAGCATTGAAAAAGTGCGAAAGAAAAAACGTTTACCGCTTTGTTCCTGAATCATGATTGGGGCATGAACTTGCACCAAATCTGCCACCGTTCGTGAAAATGAAATGAGAGTGTAACAGTGACATGTTTAATGAGCGTTCTATAACATGATGCTGTTATTATGGTTTGCGTGTTGGAGATGGGTAATGAGTTCATCATTTACCAGTGTCTCCTGTATTGATTTGACTCAAATCATGTCAAGCCGTTGCCGTGCCTTAACACGCTAACTGAATTCAGATATCAATGTTGCATCAAACTGTGACCTGTGCTAACATAAAACTTAAATGCCCAGCAAGCGATTCTGAAGCTCTTAAAGCTCAGCTTCATCCAGCTATCACATACTTCTAGTCACACGTGTTATTAAATTTAGGGTCATGGAATTACATTTAATTACAAATTTGAATTGGGTGTTTTCGGGTTTGGAAACAAGTTGAATTTTGTGATCACTCTTTTTAGAACGTATTTCGGTTTCTAGAGTAACAACTCACCAAGGGGAAATTGTGTGAAAAAAGAGGGAAGAAGGATGGAAAAAAGAAAAATAGGGAAAAAAAGCAAAAGTGGAAGGAAACAATGAGAGAGGGGAAAAAAGGAAAAAGGCAAAAAGAAAGACAAAATTTTGATGGTGTATAAAAAGAAAGATTGACAGATAGAGCAACAGAAAGGAACAGCAAAAAGAAAGGAAAAGGGTGGAGAAAGGGAAGAAGAAGAAAAGAAAGAAGGAAAGAAAGAAAGAGGAAAAAACAAGGAATGACAAAAGGAAAAAACTATTTTAAATGCTAAAAATAAGAACAAAAGAACCAGAAGATAGAAAATCAGATTGTGTGTGTGTGTGAGAGATGTATTCATGTTTCCATAAAGCTGTTTATTAAAATGACTCTCCAGTGGAGGAGCTTCAGTACAGATAAAAGTGGAGAAATATTTTTTCCTCTTTGAAATTCACTCATTAAACCATTTCTTTAATAAACACATCAACCTGCAACACGATACACTCGCAACATGCACACAAACCCAACCTGAGTTTGTGTGTGTGTGTAACAACTGCTAATAATGAACAAGAAGAGTAAAGAAGAGAAAGCCGTTTGCGTGGGCTTCTCAAACACAGCTGGGAATTCAGAGCTGATGAAAACCACTGTGACATTTATGACTGAACTGATGAAGTGATGTGAACAAAGGAACAGTGAAACAGAAAAGGAGAAAGAAGCTTGTAGTGGCAAGAAAGACGAGATACAGAGAGAAACAGAGAGAGAGAGAGAGAGAGAGAGAGAGAGAGAGACACACACACAAACACACAGACAATCAGCAAACAGGGTCATGGGCATGCGCATGTTCAAATATTAACCCTCTCTCTCTCTCTCTCTCTCTCTCTCTCTGTCTCTCTCTCTCTCTCTCTCACACACACACACCTGTGTATCTTTACACCAAGCTTTCAGATCTGAACTCAAGTTTGAATTACAGCTGCTCAAGGTAAAAGCAGGACAAAAGTTTTCCCTTTTCACATAATAACCAAATCTTTTTCCATGTCCTGCTTCAACATGGTCAACTTCTGCATGTGTTGATATAAGCGCCGTGTGACAGAAAGAAAAAAAAAGAAAGAAAGATAACGAAATAAAAATTGAAAGAAAGAATAAAATAAAAATAAAACTGCAAGAAAGATGAAAGAAAAAAAAAGAAAAAGAAAAGAATGAAGAAAGAAAGAAAGAAAAAAAATCTTAAATAGGAAATAGAACAAAGAAAAAGCAATGCTGCATCGGTCGCAGAAATTGGTGCTTATTTAGAAACCTGCAGCTCACCAGTGTCCAGGTCTGTGGCCTTCAGCTGCGCGACAGGCGTGTGTATCTCTGTGTTTTCAAAGACATTGATGGCAAATGGATCGGCGACAAAGAGGGGCGTGTTATCGTTGACATCCTCCACTGTGATCTCAATGTCTGCCTCGCAGTAGCGCCCTCCTCCGTCCACTGCCCGCACCTTCACCCGGTGCAGTGTTTTCTCCTCGTAGTCCAGAGCGCTAAAGATCTTCAGCTCTCCTGCAGAGAAAAAGAGAAGAAAACACACTCATTCCTTTTGCCCCACAAGAGGTTTCAGCTCTTGTTTAACTGAAGCAATTTACAAACACTGCATCTCCACCATGAAAGAGAAAAACCTGGGAAAAGAAAAATTAGAGTTATTAGATTCTTAAGGGAAAAGAAAAAAAAGATGGACAAACTGCTGAAATCACATGTGTGTATTTAAATATGTATGTGTGTGTAAGCATTTTTATCTATTCTTTACTATGTCTCTATGTGTGTGTGTGGGGGGGGCTGTGTGTGCGTATATTGCATGTCTGTTTTCATACACGCATTTGTGTAAAGATATGTAGTTTTTAGTTTAGTTTTTGTGTATATGTGTATGTTGTATGCAAGAGTATGTGTTGTAGATAGTCTGTTTGTTTTTATACATGCATGTGTGAGTGTATTTGCTTCTTTTATGTGTTTGTGTAATTAAAGGACTTTATAAGTCACTCCAATCACCTGAAACACTCTCCAACTCAACCTCAAATACAGCCTATAGGGGGCAGTGTGGATATGCGGCTGGACGGGGAGCAGGATGATTCCTTCACTTTCTCAGAAAAACCTCTCCGACAAAAAGAGGGGGGAAACACCCCCCCCCCACACACACACTCCAACTCAAAGCTAATGACTGTCAGATGATGAGAAAAGTAAATAATTAAAAGAAAGGGATAAAAAAGTGAAAGAGGTGACTAATGGAAAGAGAGAAATATGGTTGAAACAAAGAAGAAAATGGAAAAAAAGAAGGAACTGGTTTCTTTGCAGGACTATTTCCATCGCTAACCTTCAACAAAGCGTCTTTTCTTCTCTCAGACGGAACAAAAGCATCAAGCAAACGAGGAGAAAACCCTGCAAAAACGTTAATCCCATACCAGAGCAGCGCCAACACAAGCACACACACGAAACCTTCTTGCTTGCAGCTGCTGAGTAGCACCTTCACAATAGGCTTTGTGTTGTGGCGGCGTGATGAGATGCTAACACACATGCCTTACACACACACACACACACACATACACATTGATTGCCTTCCTAGTTGTGTGTAATGTTTAATTCCCAAAGCAAGAAAAAAAGAGAAAGAAATAGAGAGAGGGGCGCTGGAGTGGCTGAAGTTAATAAGCACTGTTAGATGGCTGAATAACATCAGTTTGCAAATAATGCATCTTAAATTACTTTTATGGGTATATGTATGTGTGTGTGTGTGTGTGTGTGAGAGCAAGCATAATTTCCTTGTCTTTGTCCACAGTCTCAATTAAAAATACACACAAGAAGCATAGTGTGTGTGTGAGTGTGTTAAAAAAGTCTGAGCATCAGCTTCCATACGAGTCATGACACTGACACTGATAGAGAACTGTTCGCTCTTACACACACAGACACACACAGACACACACACAGTTTGTACCTGTCTCAGGGTCAATGCTAAAGTGTTGGGCTCCGGCTCCTGACAGCTGGTAGTTTATGTGAGCATTGGAGCGGATGTCGGCATCCGTAGCAGAGACCTGGAGAATGTAACGTCCAGATACAGCGTCCTCTGGGACTCGCACCGTGTACAGAGACTGGAGACAGAGAGAGAAAACAGAGACAGGTAATCAAGACAGCATTATTGCGATGAAAAAAACAACAACAAAACATTCATTCATTCATCTTCTATACCCACTATTTTCTTAATTCGGGGTAATGGGGGTCTGCTGGAGTCTATTCCAGCACACATAGGGTGAGAGGCAGGAGTACACACAGGACATCACCAGTCAATCAAAGGGCCACATACAGATGAACAACCATACACACTCACATGCACTGGCCAATTTTAAGTCACCAATCAATCTAATGTACATGTTTTTGGACTGTGGGAGTAAACTGGAGTGCCCGGAGGAAACCCACACAAGCGTGGGGAGAACATGCAAAAAGGTACTAACCACTAAACCACCCATAACAAAACATGAAAACGGTGAAGGAGAAAGAGAGATACAGTTAGACAGACAGCGAGAGATATTTGACACAGTTCTCACTGTTTAACAAAATACAAACAAAGCAAAGAGCAATTCAAACAAAACTGAGGCATATTAGAGCCAAAAAAGGTCCCAAAAAGCTCTCACTGGTAGACGACGATGGGTTTGTCTTTTTATCATTTTACACAAGGACCTTTCAAAATCCCTGCTTGGTGGAATCTGTTTGCTCTTGATGTGTTCTCTGACACTTGAATTTGCATGAATTGTAACAATGTTCTTTTAACCAAACTGAGAGTCTGGATTTTGAAAAGCAGAACTTTAAGCATCATCAGTTTCAAAAGTAGCAATTAAAATGTATCAGGCTAAAATTTAAATGAAGAAACGCAAGTTATCCAAAACTGATAAACCCTTTTAGAACAAGCAGTAGGACATCTATAAGGCTGTGACCTAATTGTATGCTTTACTGTCTTACCTTTTCACAAACAGGACTGTTGTCATTGGCGTCCAACACTTTGACCTCCACCAATGCCCGGGCAGTGAAGGTGCCATCAGTCGCTGTGATGTTGAGGTGGTAATTGTCCATCTCCTCCCTGTCCAGCGGCTTTCGCACCAATACCCTCCACTCACCCTGCGTGTGCTCAACACCAAACTGCCCCAAGGGGTCACCACCTTCAAACAGCCAAAGAAAACACATCATTTCATACCTGAGATTTAGTGTTCAGCAGTTACAGTTCCAAGTCAATCTTCTAGTAATGTAGCTTTTTCTTCTAATAACTTCTTGTTTCATCCGAACAAAAATATCTCAAATACACTTTTACAAGATCTATTTTTTTAGTCATAATCGAAAGTTCTGCATCGAGGACCATACCAAAGGAATTAGAGTGCAAGTAGATACTCATCATAACCTCATTTCCAAGATCTTGGGATATTTATCTTGGCAAAGTATTTCACACAAGCTAATTAACACATGGGCTTGCCCAGCTCCTCAGCCAATTCCAAAGATTTACTGGATTAATTACACAAGCAGGATTTTTTTACTGACCTAAATATTTAGGCTTGTAATTTGATGCTTGTTTACAGACTGAATAGGAAGACAATTTAGCAGGCAGATGGTATCTATACACTGGCTGGATTAAAAGGGTCTGCAGTGATAAGATGTTATTAACACTGGATTAATAAATATTTGTAGCTTAGCAAGTTTTGAAAGAACTATGTTAGTATGTTTACAGATAAGTGGAAATAAAAGCACGAGAAATTGCATCCAGCCATGTGTTAGGACTTCAAATACCTGTAATAAAATATTCAACTTGTTTGTTGGCATCCTCCGAGTCTGCATCAGTTGTGCTGAGGATGGCGATTACTCCACCAGGAGGGTCATCTTCACTCACTGTGCCTTTGTATATCTCAGCTGTGAATTTAGGGGGGTTGTCATTCACATCAGCTACTGTTACCTCCACTTTGGTGCTCACAGTAAGCTGTACTTTGTCTCCACGGTCAATAGCCAATATTGAGATGGTGTATTTGTCTCTTTGCTCACGGTCCAGCTCCTTCAGTGTGGTCACCCAACCTGTTTCGCTATTCACAGCAAAAAGTTCTGCTATCTCCTTTAAATCCTGAATGGGATCCAGACTGTAGCCTACCTGGCCATTGGTACTGGAATCCAGATCCATTGCTTTCACCTGTATCACAGAAGTGCTTCCAGGAAGATTTTCAACAACGACAGCTTCATAAGGGTCTGATTCAAAAAAGGGACTGTTATCATTTACATCCTTGACCTGAATGTTAACGTCAACAGAAGAGATGACTTCCTTTCCTTCATATTCACTTTGTGCTTGAAGTGTGAACTGATACCACTTGGTGCTTTCATGGTCCAGTTTCTTCACTAGCTTTAGAGCTCCTGTGTCATGGTCAACCTCAAATACCTCCTCTTTGTTGCTCTCTAGGGTGTTCCCCTTTACTAGACTGTAGAACACTGGCTGCTCACCCTCTGCCTGAATCGTATCTATTTGTGAGCCTAGAGGACGATCTTCTTCAATGGCAAACCTGTAATATGGTTCTCCAAACTTTGGCACTTTGACCTCTGGGATAAGTACTCTAACATAGACAGGAACAACAGAGGATCTTGAGGGGTTACCACCATCCTTTGCACGCACAAGAAAAGCATAGATCTCATTTTCTAATCCGACTAGACTCTCTTTTGTCACAATGACCCCACTGAGTGGGTGGATCTCGAAATTCTCCAATACATTGTCAGTGTCTGCGTCGATACTGTAGGTTATATCTGCATTGCTGCCCTCATCTATGTCAGAAGCGGCAACTTTAAGCACTGTTGTTCCTCTGGGAACATCTGAACCTATGTTGGCTTTGTATTCTGCAGCTTTAAATTGTGGCGAATTATCGTTAATGTCAGTTAAGATCACGTTAATAGTGCAAAATCCCACTTTGCCACCACCATCTTTTGCCATCAAGGAGACTTGAATTACTTTCTCTAAAGCATTCTCACGATCAAGGCTCTCCAAAGTGAAAATTTCGCCATCTTCATTTACAGAAAATTTCTCTTTCGCAATGTCGTTGACAATATGGTATGTCACTCGTCCATACATACCTGCATCTGCATCTGATGCCGGAGCCTCTGCCACTAATGTTCCAACTGGAGAGTTTTCCAGAAGCTCGACTATGAGATCAGCTGGAGAGAAGGAAGGGCTGTGAAAATTTGCGCCATTGACTGTAATTTTCGCAAGAGCAGAGTTCCTGAATACGCCGTCGGACACAGAAATGTTAAGGCTATACAGAGGCTCCATGTGTGGCTTTCTGTGATTGGAAATCATAACATCTCCTGATTTTCTGTCTATCACAAAGTTCTGCTCCTCATTTCCTGACAAGATTGAAAACTCAAGACTCATACTATCAGAGCTATCAGCATCTGAAGCTTTAACCTGTGTTACAAAATGGCCACGTGGAGCTAGCTCACTGACAGCTGCTTCATAAACCTTCTGTGAAAACTCAGGAGCATTGTCATTAAGATCTATAACATCAATTATCACAGTGACATCACTAGAAAGCGCTGGAACTCCTCCATCCACAACTCTGACTGTTAGCTTGTGTTGCGTTTTCTCCTCATGATCTAGCATGCGTGCTGTCCAAATCATCCCAGTGTCACGATCAATGGTAAAATACTCCAGGTTTTTATCATTGTTGACTATTTGATAGAACAAAAGTTTATTGTTACTCATGTCTGCGTCCACAGCAGAAAGCTGTACTACTGCGGTGCCAATGACAGAAGCCTCGGAAAGGCTTGCATTATAGGACTTGGCTTTAAACACAGGTGCGTTGTCATTCACATCTTCTATGATTATGTCAACAAATACGTTGGCTTTTGCACCAGTCAGCGAATCTGTGGCCCTGACACTCAGCTTATAAGCAGGATGTGTCTCAAAATCGAGAGGCTGTGCAACTTGAATAACACCTGTGTTAAAGTTGATGTAGAATTGATTGTAGGGATCACCCTCCGTGATCGTGTACACTACCTTTGGTCCATCTGAATTACTAGCCTGCACATGAATAACAGGAATGTGAAGTTGGATGTTCTCAGGAATCTCTAAACTGTAGAATGGTTTTTCAAACACCGGTATGGCTTTATCCACTACAGTTATAAGCACTTCCACAGTTACTGACAAAGGTGGTTCACCACCATCTGTAGCCACGACTGTGACCACAAACTCTGAGTCCACAGAGTCTATCTCTAATGATTTTTTCAGTAAAAGTTTACCACTGGTGCTTATTTGAACGTATTCGTTAAGTTCCTGAAGATGGTACATTATGTCAGCATTCTTTCCTGAGTCCAAATCGACAGCAGCCACTTGTCTAATGACTTGGCCTATCTCTGCATTTTTCTGAACCAGTGCATGATAGGGGAGGTTCACAAACATAGGTGTGTTGTCATTGACATCCTCGATTTTTACTGTTACAAGAATGTGGGCAATATCAGATGACTTATCCACCCTGGTCACTTCTACTACAATGTCATAAGCATCTTGTTCCTCATGGTCAAAGGGTATGCCAGTTGATGACAGTACCCCAGAAGTACGGCTGATCTCAAATCTTTTATCTGGGTTTAAAATGGTGTACATCAGAGGATCGTTCACTTGGTTTCCCACAGCAGCAATGATGGCCAGAGTTTTCTTTTCCAAGGAATTTTCCTGTACAGAAGCCCTGTAGGAGTTCTGAGTAAATTTTAAACTGTTTGCCTTGTTCTCTCGAATGTTGATCTTTACTGAGGCCATTTTGGAAAACCTGCCATCAGACACCCTAGCTTTCAGCTCATACCTGCTTCTCAGTTGGGTGGCATTTTGAATAGTAATGACTCCTGTGAGTGGGTCCATTTTAAACTTATCTCCAATGTTGCCCTCTGCAATTGAGTAGAAAAGCCGAGCGTTCGATCCTGAATCAGCATCTGTTGCATTGATTGTGATGACTTTTACACCTTTGTAAGTTGGCACTAGAATTGTCGCCTCATACACGTCTTGGCTAAATTGTGGTGGACAATCATTGACATCTATGACTTCGATGGTCACGTTCGCAGCCCTTTCTGCAAAGTGACGTGGAATTCCCATATCATGTACCTGAACTGTGAACTTAAACACAGACTTTTGTTCATAGTCCAGCTCAGTTGTAGTTTTTATTGCTCCAGTGCTGGAATCAATGGCAAAGTAGTTGTGCGCGAATGGCTCCAGAATTTGGTAGACCAGCCTAGCATTCATGTCACGGTCCAAATCTATAGCACGAATGACTAAAGGAGTGCTATCTTTGGTAAGAACAACACTTTTCACAGTAGACGACTCGCTAATTATTCCAGTAAACTCATCCTGGATGAAGACTGGAACATTATCGTTTTCATCCTTCAGGTGAATCAAAATTGTAGTGTTGCTCGCTTGCCCAGCCATGTTGGAACCCTGAATGGTTAACGTGTATGATGGAATGGTTTCATAATCCAGGCCCCTTTGAGTTATAATGACTCCAGAGTTAGGATTAATATCAAATGCTCCATTCACATTTCCTTCTTTGATCTGGTAAAAGACAGATGATTGGCTGGTGGCTGTGACCAGACTTACAAAAGTACCAGGAAGAGCAGATTCACTGATCTCAGCAGAAAACTCTTTCTTTGCAAATTTGGGCATCGCATTGTCTGAGACAGTAACTTTAATGTCAATGGTTGTTGTAGCACTTAGGGGCGGATTTCCTCGATCTGTAGCTTTCACTGTCAGCTCAAAGTGATTGTTGTTGCTTCTGTCCAACTCTTTTGCCACACTGATAGTCCCGAGGACAGGATCAATGGCAAAAATATTGGCCACATTTCCTGCAGAGGACAAGCAATAAAAAGATATTTTTAATTTTTATATTTGATTAAATTGTTGATTTTTTTGCTTGAAAAAGCACTGTACTTATATATATTTTATCTATACATAAATAACTAACTGAATATTTGTTACAGGACATTTTATTGAAACATTTTATGTCATTCAACATCAGCATCACCTTTTTTCTGGCAGTTCAAAATGCTTTTTATATCTGCAGAATTGAATTTGAAATAATGGAAGATTGATAGGCTTTCAAAGAAAATGTATGACTAATTAAAATTTGCTATTTCACCATAACATAAGAGAAGTGTACGGTCTGTGACTACTGATGACTCTCTGGACTTTATACTCCAGTAAGTTTTAGTTATGTGAAGCGCTTCAAAAATTTGCATTTTCAACATGCCACGTCATGTCAGAGAAACATCCCCGCTCTGCTGTCCAAACACTGGCTGTTTATTAGGATAACAATAATGGGAAATAAAAAATCCGGAGGCAACCACCAGTCTACGGCATGCTTTACATTCCTTTTGACTTAGGTCCTTTCACTCTTTATCTGCTATCCCTTACCCGGCCTCTTGGCTCTCGCTTCCCACTTCTCTGGTCTTTTTTTGTCTCAACATGACGTCTTCTTTGCTTTCAAATATGCCATTCATCTTCGAGAGGCTGGTGGGGACCTCTGGATAGGATACATAAACTCGCCCACTTTCATTTCTCACTGGTTCTTTGCTCTTTATGAACAGTGTCGCAAAGGAATATGTGGACGACACGATAGCAGAATTTTCTGCCTGCCGCTCTGGGTCTGTCAAAGCACATCACCTCGTACTCTACAAACCCTTTTCATGTGTCAGTGTACTATGTGCAAAAAGGCTAATAAAAACAAGCAGCCAAGACAGAAACTGAATGTTATGAAGTTGTGAAACCGCTGAGCTGTCCCCCTAAGCTACTGTGTCGTGTAGTTGGACTACCAAAATGTATCCCAACCTTGCACATCAGGCTATATCATAGGCAATAATTTTTTTAAATGCTTTTTTCTTCGGATCTGTTGTGCACCAGTTTCTAGACATCGTCTTTTCAGTCTTAACTATCCTCATAGGATTTTAATTTGATCATTTTACACACTAGGATTTGTGATATTGCACATTAAAACCAATGTCTTTTTAGTGGGCTACTTAGTGGACATACACTATATTGCCAAAATATTTGCTCACCAATTCAAATAATTAGGTGTTTCAATTACTTTCATGACCACAGGTGTATAAAATGCACCTAGGCATACATTATTGTCTGGGGTTGTTTTTCAGAAGCTGGGCATGGTCTCTTAGTTCCAGTGAAAGGAAATCTCAATGCTTTAGCAAACCGAGACATTTTTAACATTTCCATACTATAATATAGTGGGCACAGTTTGGAGCTGGTCCCTTTCTCTTCCAACATGACTATGCACCAGTGCACAAAGCAATGTCCATAAAGACATGGATAACTGATTGGATGGATGAGTCTGGTATAAATGAACTTGATTGGCCTGCACCTCAACCCCGATAAAATACCTTTAGTATGAATTAAAGCAGAGACTAAGAGCCAGGCCTTATCATCCAACATCAGTGTGTAACCACACTAATGCGCTTCTGGAACACTGGTCAAAAATTCCCATAAACAGACTTAACCTAAACCTTGTGGACAGCCTTCCCAAAAGAGTTAAAGCTGTTATAGGGTAAAGGGCGGACCAACATCATATTGGGAATAGGAAAGAATGGGATGTCAATTAAATAATTTGCAAGTTAAGAAAGGTGAGCGAATATATTGTACCTCTAGCTAGAAAACTGTCACATTTTTTAACGGTTCCTGCTAAAACAAAATCACTTAATTACAGTACTTTGTTCTGTAGTTTAGCCAAAAAAAATATCTGCAGCTTTTGTGGCTATTAAACTTTTGTTCTACTAGATGTCCAAGGAGTAATTGATTTGTGTTATCCCATAAAAATGAACGAGAATGGGCGCACAGAGAGAGTGCTTTACCCAATAAAGATGTTTAAAGGATTCACCAAAGTGCGGGGACTTTATTACTTTTGACAAATAATGAGCACTGGAATTGTTTTATAAAAACATATTGATAATAAAAAATAGCTGATCTAAAAGAATGTGGGTTTAATTTCCAGAACCACCAAGGTGCCACTTCTGGGCCTCTAAGAAAGGTTCTAACCATTAGCTGCTCATGTGGATTGAAAAAGAAATAAGGGAAACCACTGTATAATCTTTGTGTAATTAACATACAATCAGCAAAAGATTGTGTTACAGTTTTGTGGTAAAAAAACTATTTGTGGCATCTTCATAAAAAACATTTATTTAAAACCTTCCGTAGTTTAAAGATTCTGTATAATTTTTAAGGAAGAAACTGCAGCATTATTGACCGCAATAATCATTCAGATCCCCACCTGATTCTATACTGTAGATAATCTCAGCGTTTTGTCCTTTGTCCTTGTCCAGGACGGTGACCTGCAGCACGGATGATCCAACAGCAGCGGATTCAAACACTCGTGCCACATACGGCTCTCCAAAAAACCATGGCACGTTGTCATTAGCATCCTCCACGCGAACAATTACTCGGACAAGATTCCGTTTTACTGGAATGTCCTGGTCTCGCACCTTAAAAGAGGAGAAGAAGAAAAGGTTACTTCATCTTTATTAATCAATTTAAACAGCAAAAGTTATTTTCCATTAACTCAGAGACAGAGGAACAAAGTGACAAACAAAACCCAGAGTGAACATCAGGCTAGAAGACGCATGACTGAATCAACATCTCGAATAATGACGACTAATCAATGCAGCTTAATAACACAAAAACACTATTAAATGATTACACATACACACACACACACACACACAAAAAATGCAACTAATTAAAAACAAACTAAATCAATCAGAACTTTTGGATCGCACTGTCTGGGCATTTATGACAGTTTAATAGCTTAATTTTTCTGTAATTACACCACCCTGAAAAAAATCGGAAAACAGACAATTATATTTCACGATTAAAATATTTGCAACACTATCGAAAAGTCACAGCTCTGTAATTTCATCTGCATCTTTACCACAAACACACACAAGCCGACACCTACCATGATGGTGAGTATGTGCTGCCGCATAGCCTCGTGATCGAGAGGCTCAGCCGTGTACAATGCTCCTGTTCCTGGGTCTAGCCGGAACTTCCGCAAGCTGAAGGGGTCAGTGCTGCTCAGCAGAGTAAAAGTCAGTTTGTTCTTTTCGTCCTGATCGGTGGCACTTAGACGTAGCACCTCTGTGTCGGGCGCCACATCCTCGGATACGCTCACTTCGTACCGTGGCTTTGAGAACTGTGGCCGATGGTTGTTGGTGTCTATTAATTTGATGAGGACCTGAGGAAGAGAGAAAGACATGTATATCCAAAATTACATACTAGTTGAGTAGGTTTACCAGTTGTGTTAGTACATACTTCCCATCTGTTACAAAAGTATGTTCTATATTCTGAATAATGGTAGTATGAATGATATTTGTTGGTACATAAGGCAAGGTGTCCATTGTAATTGTACACACTACTCTTGATCCATTCTTATTTTTGTTTTTTACATTCCTTTACATCATGAATAGAAATAAATATTTTTACTACTAGCAGGATACTAGTAACCTGCTACTTGTTAACAGCTGATTAGATTCAAAATGCTTTGCAATTGTTCTATCTTAAGCTTCTGCTAGCTAGCATAGATGAAGTAGAAAAAAAACAACAACATGTAAAATCTGAATAATTGTTCTACAGCTACATCGAACGTAGCAATTATGTGAGAATTACAAATTTCATGAGTTTGCATATAGTGCAAAGCAATGTCATTGCAAATATCTAAGGTCAATAGCATCAAATAAACCCATCTCCAATTATTATTGAATTTTCAATAAGTTTTGTTTTTAAACTTTGATAACGGTAAGCATCAGATAGAGAGAGTGATAGTGCGAAAGAAAAATACAAAAAAATACAAAAAAAGATATGTAAAAAAAATTATGTTAGACATAGAAAAAAAGAAAAGAGAGGCTTAATAATAAAAGAAAATAAAATTGAAAATGAGGAAAAAAAAAAAGAAGAGAGAACAAGAGTGAGATACAAAGAAGTGTGAGAGAGGGAGAGTGAAAAAAGGCAGAAAAAGCAGAAACCTGTAAGAAACTAAAATGTAGAGTGAAAGACAGAGAAAGAGAGAGACACACAGAAGGGGTGGAGGAGTCTGTGCATTGGTGAAATGCAGCTGTGTGTGTGTGTGTGTGTGCACAGTTTATTCCTGTGGGCTATCACTGTAAATCCAAAAAGAAAAAGCCACACACACACACAGACAGACACACACATACACACACAAGCCTTCTACATTCAGTTTTTATCTTTATGTCCGTTTGCTTTATCTGTAACATTTGTAACGTGTGTGTGGTTTGTGTGTAATATCATATACTTATTTAGTGAAACTACTTGAGCACCACAACACATGCAGTGTAGTTACGCTAACAGAAACCTGAACTAATTACTTTTAGTGCACTGATGAAACAATACACAATTTTAAGAGATTTTCGGGTTATTGTAAACACTGCACATTGGGGTTGTGTATTTTGTTTACTAGTTTTCTATAATCTGCCCCAGACGTTACCAGAAAGTGAGATTTAGTTCAACAGATTTAATGTACATTTCTTTTTTTTTTTCAAAAAAAAGAGTGAATAATTATTCTCTCTGCTGCGAAACACAGAGATAAGACCTGCAAATACACCCCTCACGCACAAAAGGATGTCAGAACACTTTAAATAGAACTGTAAGCTGCATTAAATTGATTGTAATTCTTTTGCTGTCCCAAAGGCTGTGCTTTGGCTGGAAAAAAGAGGAAAAAATCAACCAGGAGAAAAAGGAATGAAATCAGAGCAGCTCAAAGGTTTTTTGTTATTGCTTGCAGAAATTTTTTACTGATTCAGAGGGGAAAAACAGGAGGTGGATTGACAATGTGGAAGAGCTGCCATGGTGCCACAGATTTTAAACTGATTACCGTGAGAATGTCATGTGACGTGAAACGCACCATAGAATAAAAGTTGATGATGACTTTTATTTGCATATTATTCTGTTTTTAAAAAATAGATTTAGAGCCTGGGGACACACTTCCTTATGATCCGACCCGCCACAGAAAATAAATCACAATTCACATGATTGTTGAAACTGCTCTCTGATTAGGTGGAAAGTGGGTGGAGCTTCTTTTTGAGATAGGTGGTAACATAAATTCTGAAGTGACGGACTACATGCAAAAAATTGGTTGGGAGGAGTGGCAGCTGAAATACTGTATGACTGTTAGGAGGGTAAGTGGATGAAATGTGATTAGCTGTAAGAACTGAAAGGTGAAATGTAATTGACGGTTACTGTAATTGACTGAGTGGAACTTGGTTGGAGCTGTTTAGAAACGGGTGGGTGTAACCTGTTTGGCCTTGGGGAGTAAAGAAAATGTAATATTGTGTTGAGAAGGGGAAAATAAAACAACATCAAATGTTATCAATGTTATATTCATACATTTAATTAGCTTATTTCCTAATTTAGGGTTATGAGGGTCTGCAGGTTTTTCACTATGCAAGCGCAAATATTTGCAATACACACCTGCTGGGCTGCTTGCGAGATATCAGGACGTGCTGACAGGGATGTGCAGCGAGCACAAATGATGCTTATGGGTCAATGTGTTGAAAAGCAAGTGGTGAGTGTGTGTGTGTGTGTGGGGGGGGCACTTATCCAAACCCACCTTGATCTCTTTCGCTCTCTTTCTCTTTTACACACACACACACACACTTAATCAATATTATAAACACAGCGTGACACGGACTTGCAGTCATATCTAAATGCATGTTTACTATGTTACTATGGAACATATGTGGATTTTTTGGGAGGAATAAACAAATAACAAAAATTAAATATATGTTTGTGGGGCACCAGAAGAATAAGAAAAGAAACTTTTTGTACGTATAAATGTCAAAAACATTTACAGCATTTGGAAGGTGCCCTTATTCTTTTTGCAATCCAAATTCCAGAAAAAGATGATGATGATTGAGATTGAGATGCTTTACAAATTAGCTAAAAATAAAAACTAAACTACTTTTGAATCCAAGCTGCCCATATCGTATGAACTTATGCACCCCTTAAACAGCACAGATGCTGGCTTTTGTGCTAAACACTGAACATCCATAACAGACTGGAAGTTCCCCCTTCTTCTCTTGGAGGACACTCTGGCATCCATGAGTTCCAACAAGAATGTAAAATTTGGACTGTTCTGACTATAAAACACATTTTCACTTTAAATCAGTCCATTTTAAATGAGTCTTGGCCCACAGGACATGATGGAGCTTCTGTACCATGTTTACATATGGCTTTCTTTTTGCATGATAGAGCTTTAGTTGGCATCTGCAGATGGCTCTGGTGTGTGAAAGAAAGTGGTTTCTGGAAGTTCTCCTGGGTGCATTTAGTTATGTCATTTACAGAATAATGCCGATGAGTGATGCAGTGTTGTCTGAGACACAGCGATTCCTAACACAAAGAGATTTCAGTAGTTTCTAGAGAAATTTCTAGAGAAAATTATAACATTTTTCTGGGCAAGTTGACTTTCTGTTCGAAGTTTACATGTTCTCTGTGAACTTGCATGGGTTTACTATAAGTTCTCTGGTTTTTACCCACAGTCCAAAAACAAGTTTATTAGGTTGATTGATGATTTTCAATTGGTTGTGGTTGTTCGTCTATGTGTGCCCCTGTAATGGACTGGCTCCAGCAGACCCCTGTGACCCAGAGTTAGGAAATAAGAGAGTATAGAAGATGAATGAATGAATTAACATTTGAATGTAATTTTTTTTTTATGTTTATGTTAAGGGTTTTTAGGCCTGCCTTAGGAGGCCAGCAGTGGCAGCCCTACATGCAGCTGATTACCTGGATTAGGTTTGTTAAATTATTTGGAAGCTGGAACTTACCAATGCATTTGGTATTTTACTACTCCACCATCTAAGATCCATCCAGCACGACAAACAAACTCAAGAAAATGATTGCCCAACTGATTGGCAGTTTGAGGGTACTAGGTTTATTACCTTCTGATCAGAAGTTTACCACACTACCTGCTAAGCGTGGAAGCCCTGGAAAAAGAATGAAACCATAATTCTGACATTCTGTCTATGTTTTGAATTCTTGTTGAAGACAGTTTCAGGAAATGTTGTATATCTCTGGCGTCTTCTTTTGAGGAAGCTGAGCCGGGTACAAAGCTGGAGGATCACAGGATGCGGTCTTGCGCATGCAGGGCGGCTAAAGTCTGCATGCTGTGTGTTTGTGTGTGTAATGATTGTAACTCATTCGAGGTAAAAGCTCAGAGTTTCCAACAAAGCCTCTCGGATTGGTACAGCGGCACAGAGAAGGCACTCTAACAGACTGCAATCATGTGGATAAATGTGTGTGTGGGTCGGTGTGTGTTTGTGAATATTGCCTGATGAATAAACACTTTTTGGTAGCTAGCAATCTTTGGGAACAAAAAGAACTTTTTGGGGGCAACTAAAACAGAAAAAAAGAAATGATGATAAAGTGAAGAATTTAGACAGTAGACAGACAGGCAAACAGTCCTTCCCCCTTACAAATTCCAGAAGCGACCGCCAAAAATAAATTAAACAAAAAACTGGCAAGTGGCTTAGATACCACCATCTGTACGGAAAGTTAGAAGAACAACCTTACAAATAGCATCTGGGGAATGTTAAAGTAATCAACCTAAGATTAGTCTAGTTTACTTTATTAGTTTTATAGTAAATTATAAGTGTTACTAAAATAAATGATTAATAACCTTGGGGAAACATTTTCAGACATATAAAAGAATAAAGTGGGAATACTCGTGAACCTGAGAAGTAGGATTACAAGACTTTCTGTTGGAGAGCATCACAAAATGTATAAAATATCTAAACTAGCTTTATCTACAAATGTAGTAAAAGCAAATGAAAGTGTTGCTTAAGAAACTTTATCAAAGAAACATAAAAAAAACATTCAGGAGAATAATTAAAAGACAGACCTGTTGCGTTTTAGGAATGTTAGGAAAACAACAGAAGGAATGTTCATGTTTAGGAAAGGTTTGGATAGGTTTATGAACCACTTAGAAACATCTGGTGATGAATTAGGGAGAAACATTTCAACTAGAAAGTACAGAGTGCCTAAGGAACAATGCAGTCATGTTTCAGGAAGGTTTGTGGAATGTTTACTCTAGAAAATATATTTCAAATGTTCTACAGGATTGTTTTGAAAACATACATGTTTGAGGTTAATGCTAAGAAAACTGCTATTCAAGTTAAAATGTCTGGGGAACATTAGGAGAACATTGAGAAAACAATTCAATGTAAAAGAACGAGAAAGCTTTAGAATGTTGGTGTAGCAAATAGTTGGCTAATGTTAATGAAATGTTAAAAGGAACTTTTGGAAAGCATATTTTACCCTGCTGAAGCTAGATCAAGTCTGGCATCAGCCCCAAATCTGTGGGGCTATTAGAGGACTTGCAGAGCTCTGGAATCACCTAACCTAACAACTGTTAGCCTTCTCAGACTCCACTAATGTCTTGCACACACACACACACACACGGTTGCTCCCTCTGCATAAACACTAATTGCTCTCACCTGTGTGCTGACGGTGCTTGTGCCGTCTGTAGCCTCCAGTGTCAGGTTGTAGCTGGATTTCTGTTCAGCGTCCAGCGGCCTTGCAACCATCAGTGTTCCGCTGGCTTTTCCTACGTCAAAACGGCTGTCTGAGTTTCCACCTGTATGTAAAATCAGAGCAGAATTTTCATACTCGTCCCAAAAGTTTATTTGCAAAACGAATTCCAGTTAATTAACACTGGGATGCTCTCTGAGCACCGATTAAATACACAGACGCCAATCTTAGTGTGAACATACACACTATGTTTCCTTGTAATTAAACCTTCAAAAAGCTTCAGTAATGAGAAAAACTCCACACAGAAAAATTTGCTTTCTAAAGATTACTGATAACAATCTGGGTTTTTGACATAGATGAAATTTCTACTGGGAATTTCCTACTTTGGTTTACTCCCTAATCATCTGCTTTATTGTAAATGATAAAATTGTAATGATTAATTATAGCAAAAATTAAAGAAATATGAGCATGTTAAAACAAACATAACAAAACAGACTATTATTATTGATAGGAAGTGAGGAAGCACATATTTTGCAATAAAAGTGCTTGCTGTACATTTACTTGCTTAAAAAAATTAAAATGCTTCCAATTTGTTTTGCCCTCATAGTTTGAGTTAAAACAAAGTACTCAGTTCATCATATGTTAATTTTCATCAAACAATATAACTTTGGACAAAAGAATTTGATGCAAATGTGGAGCCAAAAGAATTGTTAGTTAGCTGGTATTTATCATTTAGATTCAGAAACTTTTTCTTGAAGAAAATAATTTTTTTTTGATAGGCTGATAGACAGATAAATACACAGACGTATTTTGAGAGTTAGAACTTTGCACTAGCTGCTACACAAAATAGAAAATGTAAGTACTTTTTAAGAAATGCAAAAAAGTTCATATGTTAAAGTAAACAGCAGCAAATGCTAAGGACTAACAGCTTTACTAAAACGTTTTTGAACAAACCGAAATTATGTAGGTTGAAATTTGTTAGCTGTCAAAATATTTGCTTTGTAGCCTGAGATTTTGCTAACATGCTCTCTGGTCTCTGTAGCTATTTTAAGAGCTATATTCTACATTTTTGTTGCGGGAAGATGTAAAAGTGAGTAAAAAAAGTCGCTTCTCTTCATGTTTAATTCACTGCTACAGGCGTTCGCGTCTCTACACTCTGCCTTTTAACTTAAGTAATGGTCCACTTAAAGAAATGCTTTAGTAAACTTATTTATATTTTATTTGTATTTATATTTTTTTGGAAGAACTTTTTTTATATTTTATATAATTTAGAATTCACAGAAACTCCAGGAGGTTTTATTCTAATGGGTTTATGCCTCATGGAAGTTTTAGGAAGAAACCGTTTGGGCTGTGTATTATTTTAGAATAACAATTTCCATGCTGGTCCCTCGTGTGGTTGGTGGTGTGATAAAGCTGTGGACCCACCTAGTCAGGAGGTGGTTTACTTTACTAACATGCCTTAAAAAGTTTTATTTCCTTATATATACTTTTTGAACCCACAATCTTTTAATCAGCAGTCAAACTACTGAGCCAATACTAATAATATCACTTAAACTCCGGCAGCCATGAAAAAGGGCAACCAATGTTTATTGAGTTCCACTGCCCTGCTTAAGGGTGGAGTGGGAAAATTCTGTAAAATGGTATTTTCCAGATTTTGTTAGAATAAACACATCTGATCCAAGCACTCGGCATTGGGTAAAATGGAAAAGTCGCAGGACTAAGAAAGTCAAGAAACATGGTTGCCCATCATTGCATCTATTGTACAATATTTCCATTTTATTGCATCGCTATGCAGGTCTCTTAAATAGACAATGAGACATCACAACACAACACAGGCCTGTAATTAAAGCCAATCACAGATCTTAGAGCGATCTGCGAACGATACCTTCTGCTGTGCAGTTCATGTCGCACGCAGCTTGTATGACGTAAAACGCCTGGCTGGGTGCGGCGTTTTCTTCCAAGCAGAAGAGAGTGAAACAAGAAGGAGGAAGATATAGAAAAAGCATAAAAATAGAGAGATTAATAGATTGTCAGTTGGTTAGAAAAGGCTAAGGAAAGAAAGAGCAAAAAGGGTGAGTAGGTTTAAGGTGCAAGAGGCTTAAGGTGCTTTGAAAGATGTGTGAGCTCTCTGTAGGTAGAGCTCACACAGAATCTCTGTACCTGTGATATCAAACCAGATGGGTGTGTCCGTGTTCTCCATGGTGATAACCCCAATCATGTGGGAGACTGGATCACTCTCCATGACACTGAAGGAATACATACTTTCATCAAAGGCCAGCGGAGTGGCACTTGGCTCCGGTTTTGGGATCCACTCAATGTGCAGGCGGCAAGTGGATGCCTTCTGGGGCCGACCATTATCCACTGCTTTGATCTGAAAACATAGAGTTTAAACACTCATTTTCTACCAGGAACGGTAGAAAAACCAATCAGACTGCATATATGGACCCCCACTATCGAAGGGGGTTGTAATTTAAAAAATTCAACTGTACTGATACTTTTGTACAGTGGGCAAAAATATCATTTTTGTTGGCTGCATAAACCTAAAATTAAAAAAAAATATTTAACTGTGCTTCAGTTTCTGTCATCGGTCACTTGTTTACTAATTCATGTTGTTTGTGTTTCTGTTCATTAGGGCTATGTATTGACAAAGACATTATGATACAATACATTGTGGGACATTACACATTATATCAATAAATATTGCAATATTAACAGCTAACACAACAGAGACAGAGCTGGAAGTGCTCTTATTTTCCCGCTATGCATGCTTCCAAGAAAAGTGCAGTATGTGTCAGCGACAACTATGAAAGAACATGAGGAAGTCGTTCGACAAGCACTGAGGATAAATTAGCTTAAAACAAGATTTAAATATGTACGCTGTAGTCAAAAAATTGCATGAGTTAGCTGTATCAATATTTTATACAGTTATGATATTTATTAATGTAATATTTATCTGATATTAATGTTCAATTAATGTTTATCACCTTGTTGCAGATAGATTTAAATGTTACAACCAATGACAAAATATAGTGTCTAGGTCAGCACAGCTCAGCTCTGAGCACCTGCTCTCGGTGTGACGGAAGTCAGTGTGTAAACAAAACCGGATGTGTGAATGATATACACGAGCACAGCGACACAAAGGACTGTGCCGGACAACAAACAGTCAACCCTTCCAGAAGTCATGGTAGATGTATAGAATAAAACTGTACATTTACATATATTAAATATATTGTGATGTGCATTGTTACAGACACTTAACCTATATAGTTCTTACCGTTAAGATATCGTATTCACCAGCAGAGGAGAACTTCTTAGATGACACAAGACCCGTTTTTGGCTCGATAAAGAACTTTCCCTGTTCGTCTCCGTCCTCTATGCTGTAGGAGATCTCAGCGTTGGCGCCGTGGTCACGATCTGAAGCAATGACTCGATACACAGGCTCGCGGCGCATCAAATGTTCTTTTTCGACCTTTTCCCTCTCTGGCAGTTTGATTTTGTAGACCTTTTCCATAAAGATGGGTCTGTTATCATTCTCGTCCAACACCTGCACAATAACGCGTACTGTGGTAGAGCGGGCTGGTACACCATGATCAGTCACTGTAATCTGTCAAGGACAGAGGACAAAGCGAAAGCACAAGTGAAGAGGAAATCATTGCAACCTTTTTGTTACCCAAGCTATAAAACCAAAAGATTGAGACTGTATTTTACTGACATGATGGACCATCCTTGGAGAACAGATACGAAGGGCAAAGGATGTATTTAGACAATAATGATATAATAAACACCCTATAGGAGGTACAAATGCGCTCTTGGGTAAAATAAGTTTGACCACTGGCTTTACAAGCAGGACTATATCCAGTCTAGCTTTCGTGGTACATAGGGAACACATCCTGAAAGGTCCCATTTTCTGTTTATTTGAGAGATGCAGAAAGAAATCATTCCGCACCCATGACTTTCATTCATTTTTTCTTTCAGGTTGCTTGCAGCTAATTCAGCAGCCGGTAATTACACAGGTTCCCGGGTCTTTGTTCATTGACAATCAGAGAAATGCGAACAATTCTTGGTAATGGACTCAGGCTTTCAGCGTTTAATGCATGATTTGCCAAAATGAGCTTTTTTGGTACATTTGATAGCTCTTATGTCAAATAACCCTAAAAGCCAAAAGTCGTCTTGTGTCAAATTAGACATTTCCAATTAGAGAAGAAACAAGATTAGGGGGCAGCAAATTAAGAAAGTGAGTGACGGGACAATAATCGACTGTCTGCAGGATGGTGTCTTGGGAGGATCGGGCCGATTGAAAGCGTTTGTTAAACATCTGTGGCCAGGATCAATAGAAGAAAGGAAAAAACGCCTCATATTTCCTTTTTTTTTACAGAAGCTTTGCCTTGCCTTTTGCGATTAGCTGTCAGATACTTTACAGAGACACAATGTTAAGTGCAAACACAAAGTGGGTGAGACGTTTTGCACTTCAGAGTATCTAAGTGACGGCTCCTTCTTTGTGCCGGTTTGTTGCCTTTTCACAATAAAACCAGATCTGATCTAACTGATCGACATTTCCATAAAACATATCACTGCTTGTGGGACAGTTTTAGAGTTTAGGGATTATTCAATTTAATTAATATAACAAGACACAACAGACAGTGGCAGGCATCCAGAATTTGCTGTTGTCAAACGCTGGTCAATTTAAAGTGCGTCAATACAGACTCGCAGCATGATCCTTTCCCTTAACACCCTGACTCATACATACATACACAAACATTTTCCAGTCTATAAACTACCAAATATATAATTCGTGTTTTTTTGATATTAGAAACTTAAAACACTTTCCTTACAGTATTCTGAATATAAACATGAAATAAATACATATCAGAATA
Organism: Sisor rabdophorus; assembly: GCA_026260075.1. NCBI lineage: Eukaryota > Metazoa > Chordata > Actinopteri > Siluriformes > Sisoridae > Sisor > Sisor rabdophorus. The sequence continues at coordinate 5,106,589 of JAOTQW010000026.1, forward strand.
ATTAAATTTTTTTTTTTATTTTAGAAAGTACAGCATCGCATGGAGAGAATGAGCCCCTGGTCCAGTTTAGTTTCACAAATCTGAATTTGGCTGTTTTATGTGTGCGAGCAGAAGCTTCTGCATCGGCTCGTCATACACCATTGGGCCTGGGAGCCGTTTACCGATGTAACGCACACATTTTTCCAAAAGCTATTGTTTTCCAAGCTGCTTTCACATAACCAGGAATAGTTAATCTGGTATAACTTTCAACGATATGAATTAATCAATTTATATTTAACCAGTGTGTGATAGTTCTGTGGCTCAGTCAGTCCCAGGTTATTGGAAATCCAGCACCAAAACCTTAATTACAGCAAGAAAGAAAATCAATTATATGAAAAACAAACCATCGGAAAACACACTCGCTCGAATTAGTCTGACACTGCAGGAGAATGAGGGCAGGCCTAGAACCCATTATTACAGAAATATGCTGGTGCACAAGCTTGAGACGCCGGGTGGAGACAAAACATCTCACAATCACCGCCAGATCTGATCCAGAAAAAGTACTGCATTCACTGAGAAAAGAGAATGATCTGATAAAAAAGCTTGGAAAAAGGCTGGGTCGATCCAAGTGGCTGGGAATGTAGGGACCCTTTCCAAAAATTTCAACTGATGAGTCATAGTTGGGAAACACTGGGGCAGGAGCATTAGCCCAGCATGATGAAGAGAAAGAAAAAGGCAAGATTCTACAGGGTTATAAATACAAAAATATATTTATGTCCTTTTGCACTTTTACTGCTAATTTATTTTCTTTTGATAATTTACTGGTAGAAATTTCCCATCTGCTTATTAAATGACAGCTCTTCTTTCAGTAGGCTATTTTATTTTATCAGTTGTTTTTACTATTCATGTGCCAGATGGTCTGGACGAAAATTATACTTAGGTGCTAAAATTTTCAAAAATAGCTATAAAAGTAATTTAATCAATGTGTAACAGAATAATTGGTGGTAATAAATTGATAATGGTGCATTGCTGACCTGTTTTATTTGTTGGCCTATTATTATTCAAGGTTGTTGTTAATTATGTTGGTTATCAACAAAAATTTATCACAAACTGCTTTAATCGTACACGATCTATTAATCGCGCAAGCATCTTATCACGTGCAAAATGCAAAAAAAAACGTTTTAGAACTGGAGATTACTGGGACAGCCGTTATGAAGTGGACGAGGCTTGTCCAGAGACAAGTGGAGTGAGATTTCAATTTATGCAAATGAGGTGCAAATCACAGCAAGAAAAGTATAATCACACAGAGACAAATCATTTGAATCGGCTCACCCAAAAAGAGTCGATTCAGATGGCCAAATCTGTGTAAAACTGGATGTTTGTGTGATTTAAAGTGAAATAAATGAAAACCTAGTATGCCTTTATCATCTTTATTAAAGCAAAAAATAATAAAAAAAACCACTCTAATTAAACATAAAGGGATAGTTTTAGTGTTTATTGTTTGGGCTAAAAGATTCTATTGAAAAAAAGGAATATCACAAGTAATATTTTCAGTCTTGTAAGCAAGAAGAAAAAAACTTGTCAACGTGGCATCAGTAAAAAAAAGATTAAAGTTTATAAAGTGGAATGAAATTAGTTTTTCACAGCCATTTTTA
>JAOTQW010000026.1:5132499-5142639 GCA_026260075.1 Sisor rabdophorus
CTTGAGGTCTTTCTGTGCAGAGTTTGCATGTTCTCCCCGTGCTTGCGTGGGTTTCGTCTGGGTACTCCGGTTTCCTCCCACATTCCAAAAGTGTGTACCCCCTGCCTCTCACCCTATGTTTGCTGAGATAGTGTGTGTGGCCCTGCAATGGATTGGTGAAGTAAAATTCGATAACTTACTAACTTCTTATAACTAATAGAAACACCATCTTGAAAGCATCTGTTAATGATGATCATGAAGTTACTATGTAACATGTTCCTTTTCTTAAAAGCCGGTTCAACAGACAAGCTGCTTTATCATTTATCCAAAAAGCAGGCAACTTCTGTTTCTTTAATATTATAAATATAAAACAATGGCTGCAAAATAAATCGTTTCAGCATCAAAACTGCAATGTGTGAATTTGCAATAGTCACAACACAGAATAACCAATGTTAAGTGGGGTTTATAGTTGACTGCACCAGTTTTGAATGCATGATTTGTGGATTCATGGCGAAGATTAATAATAGTGAAGTGAAACGTTTAGCATTTGCTGATGGTTTCATGGCTTGCTACATTTGCCGCATTTGGCAGATGCCCTTATCCAAAGCGACTTACAGTTATCTCCTAGTTATACAATTGAGCAACTGGGGGTTGAGGGCCTACCTCAGGGGCTCAGATCTGACTTAGTATAACTTCAGTGTGTAAGACACAAAGGCAAACAGCACTCTGGTTTGTAATGCAGATTTGTTTCAGTGTAGTTTATATTAAGGATTTTAGAACCAGTATTATAAAAAGCCTATGGCTTTTTTATAATCCAACAACTTTCTGCATCTGCTGTAATTTGCAACATGTGCCTCGGAACCTTGACTTGCTCCTTTGCCACAATGACATTTAGTGGTTTAAAAAAGGCAACAGATTCGTTGCACTTTTCTGGCAACATCTATCAGGTTTGCGGTGAAACCTCAACCCTGTATGAGTGAGTGCGGCCTCAATTAACTCACTCACTAAAGAAGCAACGTGCACAGAAAATTAATTCTTTAACTCATACACACACACTGAGCAGAGGCTAATATGAGCCCAGTTCACATAGAGAGGTCTCACAGAGGCTTGTCATGTTTGTGCAATCTGGCAACAGTAAACATCATTGCAGGAGACTCGCAAGCACACAAAGGAACTTTGCAAATCTTCCAGGAGTCTACAGGCAGAAACATTCAAGAGGACAAAAATAGAAAGAAGGACAAAACAGAAACCAACGCAATTTTGGAGTAACAATTTTGGGTTTTGTAGCCTGGCCGCCTAGTTATCGCAGGTCTACCGCGAGAAAATATCAAGCTCATCCTGGTGCAAAAAAGCTCAGAGAATGCACTCAAACTCATCTGTGTTGTTTTTTTCCTTTAAATTGCAAAATACATAAATGGCCAGACTAAATATATAATCTACACATCCGCGAGTAAGAAAACAGATGTAAAGCTAGCATTAAATAGATGCTAGGATAGAGAACAAAATAAGCAAATGTGTTAAGGGTACCGTCCAAGGAAATTCCTTTTAGGGTAGCTGAAAATGCTAAAAAACCCACTCAAACATTGCTGAAATACACTCACCCTAGGGCAGGAGAAGCAGGCATGCAAATAAAGAAGACAGGCAGAAAAGCCACAAGGCCGGATAGGTGCAGGACGTTTAACTAATTCCAGATGTAAAAGGATTTTTTTCAGGCAACTGATGGTTTTATTCTTTTAGATGTAAAGCTTACATTTCACAAATAGCACTTTGCTGAAGGTCAAATTACTAATGAGACAGTTTAATGCATTAATACAGTTACCAGGTACAAGTCACTGAATACTGTCTGTCCTTTAATAGATATTTTTACTGTTGTAAAATCTCTTCAAAACAAGGTGTATTCAACATCTTAGACTCTTACAAAGCTTCAACACTTTCAAACATAAATGATGTTGGTTCTATATCTAAATCACTTTGGTTCTATAAAACTTTTTGTTCTATTTGTATCAGCTGAAAAATCTCAAGCAAATAATTGGCCAGAAATGATTTTTTGCAGTGTTTAATAGTTTCCAAATGTTTGTATACTATTTGTAATTACCAGGGAGATTACTCAGCTTGTTCATATTTACTTTGCCAACATCCCTAGTCATAATTCCTCACAATTCCAGTCCTGCTGGCACTTTTAGATTACACAGGTCACCAAGGGCAAAGGCTCAGGTCAGGTAGGGGATGACCTGCAACATTTCTGGGGTCAAAAGGCGGTGCCAATGAGACTGCTTCTCAGGTGTCCTGACTTACCAAGTAAATCAAACTCCACCATCTGTCATTTGGCCCTGTGAATACTGTGCATCACCTAGCATTGAATAAATTGGAGGAACAAAATCGCTGTAATTATCAGACAGAAACATTTAGCTAAGTATGACTGTACCTCAAACCAGGGATACAAAAGTAATGATTTACTTTGGCATAAATGAAGTGGGATCTCTTTACAGGTAATCAGAGCAAATTAGCTAGTTGTAGCTCATCATAGCTGATATCGTCAAATGATATCCCAGTAAAAGCACATAATGACAGGTTCAGTGATTTGCTGTTCTTACCAGCACTTTCTGTATGTTTTTATTTCTCCCAGTGGTGAATCCAATCAAAACAAATGATCAGTAACCTTCTCCTGAATGAAGCAAAACAATCGCCACAACACTGGCCAGGCACAATGTCAGCAGCAGAAGCAGCAGCAGCAGCAGCGCATTCTGTCATGCTAAATTTACCACTGCCGAAAGTGAGATTTCCCTACAGGGATCCCTAATAGCCATGTCTAATTTACCCTCCTTAATGAAGTGCCCTATGCCAACTTTAGCTAAATGAATGCTTAATACATTTTGCAGAGTTTTAGCAAAAGAACTTTTTAAAAGGACATTGCTCACGCATGACATGTTAAAAAACCCTAATGTTTTATTTATAATCATTTCACAGACCCATTTGTACATTAATTATGTATAGTGCAGAAAAGTAGGAAATTTTAAGAACACCTAACAAGCCTAAAATAAAACATTCTTTGGGTAAAAAAAAGACCTAGAAAAAAGTATTGGGCTGAGCAACTGTTACAATTTCAAAGAGAATGGAATTTATGTAGGGCAACGTTTTCGGCACAGGGTGTCCTTACTGACCAGCTAAGTACCAATACATTTTATGTGTAACGTTTATAAGAACTGGTTTGGCTTTTACAACAAAAAAAATTTACTCAAAGAGATACAAATTCCTTTATTGGAAATTAACAGCATGTTTTTTTGATAAGTTACTTGTATAGCTACTTAAACCAGACTAATAATTTTCTAAATAGAAAGGATTTTTTTGTTTAAATGCTGTGAGTGATGGGTGGTGGGTGGTGGATTGGCCACAATATGGGGGAAGTGCTCACCAACTAGTTTGGAATTTTTACGACAGGTCGGAAAGACAGCTGCTCCATCTGTTCCTACCATCAATTCCTCCTTCTTATACTAGAAAACCAAAAATCCGCATAGAAACTGCAACTTTAGGATAACCGGATAAAAAAAAGAAAAAAAGAAAACTAATGTTGCTTCATAACACAAATAATTGGCTATATAATCAGCCAGATTCAATTTACAAGCAACATACAAAGTATTTGTGAATGAAGATTTGACATAGAATTTCAGCTCAAACATGAGAAAAAGAAAAACAACTCACCCGTTTCTTCATCAATGGCAAAGATCCCCAATCCAGATCCATCCCGAATAGAGTAGCGAATCTCACCGTCTCTTCCTTTGTCCTCGTCCTGAGCCGTTACCTTCATGACAGAAGTTCCGATCGGCACATCCTCTTTGATAGACCCTTTATCCACAAACGCTGGGAACAATGGTCGATGTAAATTTTCATTCACATCCACCACCTCCACCTCGATGTGACAGGTTGAGGATAAAGAAATTGGTTTGCCTTTGTCCTTGGCCTTTGCAACAAGACTGTAAACTTGTTTTTTCTCATAATCCAGATTATGTATGATTCGAACTGCACCACTGAGTTTGTCAACTTCGAATTTCCCATCACCGCTGTCCACAAGGCTATAGCGTACCTGACTCGAAGTACCTAAATCAGGGTCATGGGCTTCCAACCACATAATAACAGTACCTATAGGCAAATCCTCACGGACTTTCACCCGATATGTAGGAGGTATAAATTTCGGAGGATTGTCGTTCACATCTTCGAGTGTAATTTTAAGCATTACAGCTGATACCAGTTGAGGTTCAACAGTAGCCTGGTCTTGGGCTGCTATTCTGAGCACCAACTCAGACTGAACCTCCCGATCTAATGGCTTTTTGACCCTAACCATTCCAGTAACCTCATCAATAGCAAACTGATCTGTATCCGCCAATATGGAATACCTGACTACACCATTATCTCCAAGGTCTCTGTCTTTGGCTTCAACCTGGATGATTTCAGTTCCTACTGCTGTGTTCTCACTTATTACGACTGAATAGGATTCCTGCAGAAACTGTGGGTTGTTATCATTAGCATCCAATACCTTGACATCAAGCAGACGCGATGATGACTTCTGAGGTATTCCAAGGTCGTATACAGTAATGTTTAGAGTGTAGTGATCAGATGTCTCCCTGTCAAGCGGAGCAAACACTTTAAGCCAACCGTCATTCATGTCAACTACAAAGTGACTCTGTGTCTCTCCTCCTGATATGACATACACCAGCTTTCCATTGAAAGCGCTGTCTAAGTCGGAAGCGCTCAAATGGATGATTCGAGCCCCGACCGGCAGATCCTCCTTTACCTCAACAACGCTTGGAAATGTTTCATCAAACTGAGGTGTAAAGCGATTGACAGCATTGAGGTCTAAATAGTTCTCATCTGGGTCAACTTGGCTGTGGATTTTACTTCCTTGAAGCAGCTTTTCCGCTAACATGGTGGCTACACCTGTGTCAACACATTTGGCTTGAATTGGTTTACGAGGAGTTACGACAGTCATATTTAAGTACATGGCTGGAGTTTCATGCTCTCCATCGCTGGCTACGATCTGCAAAGTGTACATAGCCATCTTTGCAGCCTCGCCATCACTCAGGGACTGCTTTAAAAACAACACCCCAGAGTTAGGGTTTAACTCAAAAACATCCAAATCGTTACCAGATTTTATCATGTACCTGACCAGCTGTAGCTCATCAGCATCGATAGCAGATACCGTTGTGATCTGTTCTCCGGTGCCATGATCTCTGGGCACGGTTACCTGGCAATCCACAGTTTCAAATAAAGGCTTGTTGTCATTCATATTGTTCAGGCTAATTGTGACTTGAGTCTCTGTCTCACGTCGAAAGGGTTCACCCCAATCCGAGGCACGCACTCGCAAATTATAAATCCTCGGCATTAATTCGTAATCAAGTTGTTCCAAGGTACTGATAACACCAGTGAAGAAGTCAACAATAAAAGGCTGGGGGGTTATATTAGCAATACTGTATGTGACATAGCCGTTCTCTCCACTGTCTAAATCGGTGGCTTTGACTGTTAGAACACTAGTGCCTGCTGGCATGTTTTCATCAACACTGGCCTTGTAAGACGATTGCTGAAACTCTGGGGCATTATTGTTTACGTCAATCACATCGATAATAACTTTGGTGGCTGCTTTTCTGTCGCTAATAATTACCTCTAATTCATAGTGTGACAAAAAGTCAGCATGGATAGGTCCAGCTGCTGTAATTAAGCCAGTGTCTGAATTGATTGCAAAGGGAATTTTCTCCAATTTGTGTTTGAAAGTATACTTCAATTGTGGATATTTTGGCACAGCTGTCACCATTAGAACAGGAGTGTGCAGTGGAGCAAATTCACTTATATTGGCCATGTAAATAGATTGTTCAAATATTGGGGGTCCTACTTTAAACTGTGGGGATGAAATATGAATGACTTCGGCTGAGGAAAACTGTGGTGGGCTTCCTTTATCCTTAGCTTGCAAAGTCAGGTTGTAACCATATGGCTGACTATCCCAGTCAATCTCCTTCACTGTTTTAATTTTGTATTCCTTACTGCCAGGACTTGTTCTAACAGCTCGAAACTGCTGCAATGGGTCTCCTGCGACTATGCTAAGAGATGCTATTTCTCCATTAGCTCCTTGGTCATCGTCTTCAACAGTCACTACAGCATAAGTCGGGTCCTTGTCCATGTTGTAAGGTGCTAGGGTAACAGCGGTGATGACTGGAGCATTCTCGTTAGCCTGCTCCACACGTACCATTAGTTTAGCCATGCTGCTAAATCCACTGCTCCCATACAGCTTCATCCCACGATCTACAGCTAATATTTCCAAGTCATACTGCTTTGTTTCCGAATAATCTAATTTTCCAGTTAGAGTAACCACCCCACTTGTAGGATGGACGGCAAATATGTCGGTCCATTCTCTAAAACTGTAATAGTACTCTCCATTTGTACCAATGTCCGCATCAGTAGCTGTGACCTTGACGATGCTGGTGCGGATCGCTGTGTTCTCTGGCAAGGACACAGTGTAAGATGTGGGAGAGAACAGAGGCCGGAGATCATTGGTATCCAGTACCTGAACAATGACTCGAGCTCGTGCCTCTGCATTTGTGTTTTTTTCCACAGCTTTGACTATGAGTAAATAGTGGTCTTGGACCTCCCGGTTGAGAATGGCACTGCTGCCTCCTTTGGTCCTTATTCGCAAATAAGTAAAGTCCCCCAACTGATACTCTTCAGCTTTGAAGAGATTTTCATTGTCACCAGACACAATTTTGTACCGTATTTCCCATGAGGGGTCTGTGTTGTAGATGCCCATTTTGACAGGGCCTTCCAAGTAAGTTTTAGCAGCCGAGTTTTCGAAAATGGTGGTGTTGTAAACAGGATGAGTGAAGTGTGGAGTGGACCTTGAATCCAGCTCTTGGTTTTGGGTGCGGCCGCACAGCAGCAGCAGCAGAGCCAGAAGTAAAGTCACCTGGATCCTCATGGTTGCAGAGTGCTTTTCACCAAGCTGCCTGCAGAAAAAGAAAAAAACTTTTTTTTAATAACTATATCATAACACATTGGTCAGAATGCTCTGATCTATGATTACCTGTTTGATTTTGTTTTTTAAGTACATTCACCTGGTAATGCTTTAGCGATTTTAGGTTCAGACCCATTGATTAAAGTAGAAAATCTATACCAAAGCTTTTTAAAAGCAGCAAAGGTTTTAGCTGGGAAAACACACAAGTTGCTTATTTCCAATCGTAGCTCGTTATTATAGCAGTTATTTAAATTAAACTCATAGGAATGTGTTCGAGACCCAGGATCAACAGAATAACATTTTATAACAGGATGCATGAGAGCATGCTCTCTATGTCAAATCCTCTGACAGAATTTAATTAGTTTTGCTTTTTTATATTATTATTAATTAAATGATCCAAAGATCAGCTCTTTCAGGAATCGCAAACACAAGGTTTAAATTAATTCGTTTATCCCTGTCATTTGTGTCACTGCCTCTACCACACTTCTACGCATCAAACTGATTGGAACTTCACTGTGTGTATTTGCTTTGTGCTAAAACTAAACCAACTGCCATAAACAAGTATTTTACTAAAGCCGAGATGCAAGAAAAGAATGTTTATTCCTACTTGAAGTTTGCATGTGACAAGAAAATCCCACAGCGTAAAATGTCAAGCTTTAAAGAATTGCCATGCAATCAGATCCTTGCCTGATGCACATTTCGGAAATGAAACAAATCTCCACCGCATATCGAGTCTAGTGAAGTAGATACGATCCACATGTCAGGCTGGATTGTCGTTCGTCCCTATCTCTTATTTCCAGGCTCTCTAGTCTCAACAGGCACCATAAAAGGGACTTAGACACTGATTATTAACAGCGGTGTTCTAAGCCAGGATGGGAGCCATTTTTGCCCTGTATATACACAAATGCAAGCATATTTCACTGGGCTATTATGAGAATGCAAATCTTTTTGTCTGGAACACATGGAAGACTTGCTATGAATACAGATGTTCCACAAACAAACAAAAAAAGTTTACTGGTCTCCTCTGATGGGGTTATATTTCCAGATGTTTGAAGATATTCTCTGTGGGTAAAATGCCCGGGGTACAGTCTGGAGCCTCACAAAAGACATTTTATAGATTATATGGGCACCGGTTTATAAACTTAGTCCTGTTATAGATTAGGTTTTAATTTAAAAAATATTATTTTTAAAGATCAACACAGAGTTTTAGTTGATGTTGCATATAGTCCTGATTAAAAACCTATATAAACCCCTGGTGGAAATCACCTTCAGGACAACTGATTTGGACTAAATAGAAGTGAAGTTTTTTTTTTTTTTTTTTTGTGAGTCTTCTTCAAATATTTATCAAATTTGACTTATACTAAAATGCACTCTGAGGCTTTGAAGCACCATTTTTGCTATTTGACTTGTTAGTTCAACAAAAAAAAACTCCGTTTAACTAAAGCCAGTTGTTAAAATGTAAAGCCATGCGTCCCATCCCCCCCTTTCCCTCTCCCCCTCTCTTCTCTCTATTCAAGTCCCGCAGCCAGACGAACGGATGCGTGTTCAAACAAAGCCCGCAGGACCTTACACAAACATTTATACTTTTATCCGGATTTATTTAAAACATCACGCAAATCCCAACATTCTTGCCTATGTCTCTCTCTCTCCACCATCTCACTCCCCCTCGTTCGAGTTCTCAATAATTACAACCCCCGAGGGGTTAAAAACTTTTACGCATTGACGTTTTAACAATTTAAAGTGGCGATCGGGTAAAATATTATAGATTAATTGTTAGTTTTCCTACCTGATCCGACTCTAAACTTGCTGGTTTGGTGGTTTTTTATCAAGTTTATAAGTTCCCGGTTTGGACATGGCAGCGAGAATCACTCCGTTCTGTCCTACTACACGGGGCGAACTAATGCGCTCTCTCTCTCTCTCTCTCTCTCTCTCTCTCGATCTTGCCCGGGCATACTACTCCACTCTTTCCTACTCTAATCCGTAGCATGCTTCCAAAATAGTACGCCACCTAACGGCTGACATACTATCTATAACACTAGCATGCGGTTTTTGTGTGTGCGTATCCCTCCGCGCACCCGCAGATTCAAAAGACTGGATCTACTTCCCTGTGGCACGCAGATCAAAAAGAAGAAATTGGGGGGAAAACAACAAAGAAAGTAATTAAAACTAAAGTGTGACCGAACACGTCACTAAACTCATTAAAACTAAAGATTTTGGAAAGACATTTTGTTTCCTAGACTGAAAACGCTCTTTAATATCAGCAGAGACATAGAAAAAAAACCAGGGGGCATTAAGAAGTTTAAATACAGGTTATAGCAGGGGTAGCGCCGAAGCGTGTTGCCATGTTGGCCAAATTTAAGATTGATCTATAATTACAGGTAAAGACGCATCTTAGTGGTACAGCCTTAAAACCACGAATAAAGGTTATTTTAGTGTATTGTTTTTGTTATAGTCTTTTAATTTTGGTCGGTTTGGTCTTTAAGATGGATTACCTATGTCCAATGTGGCAACCCGGGGGGTTTCACGGGCGATGGCGCTCGCTCACCGTCAAGCTACGGGAATGTCCGTGCAACTCAGTTTACAGAAAAGCACTGCACGAGCTTCATAATAATACTAATAGTACTAGTACTGCTAATATTACTAATAGTGAAGGTTTAATTACTAGTAATGTTAATATTACTGGCGTCATTAGCATCTTCGGTAGTGTTATAAAGTTAGAAGGCGCGTACTCACCGCGCGCGCAGTTTCCCCGTTTAATTAAATTCCACGCGCGCGTTGCATCTCTCCGAAAAACGTTCGAATTCGGTTCCCACTACATCTCCACCAACTCCACTGATTAAGACTCCTCTTTTCTTTTGGCTTTCTTCTACTCCTCCGCTTCTATCCTTTTTTTTGTCTTTCCGCGTCTCTGCTGTCCTTTTTAGTCCCAGTCTGCGCGAACCACACTGCTCTCCAAACCGCACCGAGACAGGAGCGATGACCGCCCGCCCGCACGCGCGAGCTCCAAACTCGAGATTCGAGATTCTTGTACGCGCGGAGGAGGCGCGCTGGTCTGGAGAACCGTGCAAGAGTGACGTCACGGGAGCTCCATCATCGATTGATCGATAGATAGATAGATAGATAGATAGACAGACAGACAGACAGACAGATAGATAGATAGATAGATA
>JAOTQW010000026.1:5154674-5170123 GCA_026260075.1 Sisor rabdophorus
ACCCCTTGCTTCTCGCCCTATGTGCGCTGGGATAGGCTCCAGCAGACCCCCGTGAATGAATGAATTATTGAATATTATAGTTCCAGTTCTTTTTTTGCATTGTCACTATTATTTAACACTTATAATGACAATAAATCAGCTTATTGGCAACTTTTAAATATACGAACACTGATCTGGGATCAGCTTGACACTCCTTAAATATTGGGGTGGGCAATCTCAGTTCTGGAGGACCGGTGTTCAGCAGAGTTGAGTGCCACCTTGCCTATAGCATGATCTGGGTTAGTTGGTTTGGGGATCTAGGGTTGAAGCTAAACTTTGCAGAACAATGTCCCTCCCGGACCGAGTTTGGACACCCCTGACCCAAAAGGACAACCACTTGTATCTGTCCGATCAGAGGCCGGCATTTATTTACTAATACTGATTCGTGTGTAAAGCTTAGAGTTTTTTTTTTTTGGTTGTTTTGAGTTTTAAAACCGAAATCTTCTACATTTCCTCACTTAATCCCTTGTCTCCATTAAAGTTTTCTGCATGAGCATTTCTTCTTTTTCTTTCTCAATAATTTTACTTTGGCAACTTTTGTTTCTGTAGCTATTCAGAAGCTAAAAAGCTGCTGTCCGATACCACGCTTTTGGCTCCGGCTTACTTCATTTTGGGAGGCAACCAGAGCGGTGAAGCATGCATCATTACCCGCTCCCGAACACATAACCTTAACCCTCTGGAGTAAGCACACACACACACACACACACACACACACATACACACATACATACACACAAAGCTATTCAACTTAAAATGTGTGTGTGTGTAAGGTTAAATGTGAAACAGGGCCGTTGGTACGTGTTGGAGACGAATTATGACCACTGGAAAGCCCCGCTGTTCCTGGACGATCGTCGAACCCCGGCAATGAAATGCATGAATCAGACCACACAGTCCGTGAGTGCCGGAATAACTTTTAAATTGAATCATTAATCTAGTCTAATAAGAAATTTCCCATTTTGGGATAAATAAGGTATTTTGATTTGAAATTTATTCTATTCTATTACAATTTATTTATTAACCCAGTAGCCACCAAGTAGCTGGTCCTGTGATCAGTTTTAGCACAACGCGTGTCTGAATTTAATGAGATGCTAACTTGATGTCATAGCAAATGTAGTGATAAATGTGTCACGCTTCCCTTGCAGAAAATCTCGAAAAAAACCGTGTACGATGTTCTGTCCACCAAACCCGTCTTAAACAAAGTGAGTTCTTTTTCTGTTTGGAGTCACCGATTCCTTTTTTTTTTTTAAACAATCATTTTTCTCACTCCATCTTTCTCTCTCTGTTGCACTCAGTTAACTACGTACACCACACTCATGGAGGTGTCAAAGGGGGAGTTGGAGTCCTATATTCGGGCCTGTCCGTCCCCCTGCATGCCGTGGTAAGAGCACACATCTTTCTGGGACGTACCTGTAGGTGCTGTCTGTGACTCATCACTACTGACAGCTCGATGACTGTGCTACCCCACAATATAGAGAACATTTGATTATGAAACCATTTCTAGTGATTTTAACACAAATGTTGCTTCTGTGGTATGTTTTATTATTTTTTGTCAAAATTGTACAACTTTTAAAAAATGTTTTGAGTTCTGATACCGAAGTATTAAATTAGAATGAGTTTTTACTTCCTGGATGTGGCAGGTGTAATTTTATTATTCATTCATTCATTCAATTATTTATTTTCTAACCTGCTCGGGTCGGGGTCTGCTGGAGCCTATTCCAGCACACATGGGGCGAGAGGCAGGAGTACACCCTGGACAGGTTGCCAGTCCATCACAGGGTAACACATAGACAAACAACCAAACGCTCGCACACTCACCGGTCAACCTAATGTACTTGTTTTTAACGTACATGTGGGAGGAAACCGGATTACCCGGGGGACTTTCTGCACAAAAAGTCCCGTGAATCGAACCCACAGCCTTTATGCTGCAAGGCAAATGTGCTAACGATTACATCACTGCGCTGCATATTAAATGAAATCTAGATCTGATTAGTGTAAAGACAATGGCGAATTGAATTATTCTCTATGTCCCCATCAGCTCAAATTAGTGTTTCCCTTAGCCAATTGTGACCCAATGGGAAAGAGTAAAAGGAGGCAAACAGTTGTGCAGGTATTAATACACTAGCATTGACAGTCGCACACGCGCACACACACACACCCACCCCACCTACAAAAGCCTCATCCGAAATCTCACACTACTGCAATAAGTACTTCTAGACTGTTACATTGCGTTCTATTTAGTGTTGTGGCAAGTTTTTATTCAATAATCTTCTATACCAGCTTATTCTTTAATTTGGGGTCACAGAGGTTCTGCTGGAGCCTACTCCATTGCACATTGGGCGAAAGGCAGCTGTTCACGCTGGACAGGTCAACAGTCCATCACAGGGCCACACATAGACGAACATTCACACACTTACACTCACTCCTATCGAAAGTTTAAAATGACCAATTAACCTAATGGTACAGCTGGTACACCATCACAGGCTGGAAAAACTGTTGCTTATTGGACTCCGGCAAAAAAACAGCTCTAACTTGAACCGGTAACCTGATACAGAAGAGGCTGAGACACCGACCACTACACTAATAAATCTACTAAACAGCTCATAGGACATCGCCTCCACCACTGGAGATACCGTCACGTGCTGAAATTTTGTTTAAACATATAGACTCCAATCAATGGCAAGGGGTGGTATTGTTAGCTCCAAATATCTTGTAAATCTTTGTGTGCAATAATGTTACATGTCGGAGGAAAAAATCTCATAAGAGCCAGAAATGATTTGAATTCCTTTAATAGTGCACTTTGCCAATAATCTGTACAGAAATAATATTAATTATAAAAAAGATAAACAATTTTCTCATTTTCCGTATTTTTAAGCGGCAACATTTACAATAAGATACAAAATCAAATCCCGATATATCTGTTTAAATACACGAAGCCTTAAATTAATGCGGCGGTCACGTACGTACACGGTTACTGCACAGCGGCTGATCGCCAAGTTTCCACCTGGTCCCAACGAAAACGCTGCATTCAAGAGATTTAATCAGGTTGAAAGTTTTTTTTTTCCTTTGTTTTTATAACTTATGACTAAAAAAAACCCAAAAAAAACTTAAGCAGCATTTGTGGATCTGTATATTACTTATGGAATATGAACATAAATAAGTGTTCAGAAAAATTACTTCATTTACATTAACACCGTCATAAGATAAAATGCATTTCATTCGTTCGAGCGTTTTAAGATCAACAGCGCGGCAGTGTCATCAGCACCAGCGGCTATACAGCATTCATGCAAGCAAGCCACAAAGTTACGGGTGACGTTTTGGTTTTTAGCGTCTGCTTGTGACCCTTAGTCACCGTCTTAAAGAATGTTACACAAGATCCCACAAAAATGCGAGAAAGATTGTCCGAGCCTTTCATACACATGTTACCTTAAACGAAGCAGAGCGTAAAACAGTCAGTAAACTGATGTAGAAATTGCCCACTCGCATGCAGTCTACTAAAAAAAATATATATAAATAAATCAACAGGCCATGCTGACAAGCCATTAACGTAACAGCGAGTGATTTAGATGACAAATTATATTGTGCTAATCTAATATATTGCTTTTCTAGCTACTTTTGCCCTCAGAGAACCCGTCCCTTGGTTACCTTTCGGTATCACTCTCCACACAAATGTGTCTCACTTCTTATTCCGCCGTCTCTATACTACAATTTCTCTAACCATCACTTACAGTTTTTCTCACTCAGGAATACTTTCTTTTTGGTCCGATAACAATTTTCCTTTATCAAAAGGTCCGAGTGCGTTAGCGAGAACGGTTTGTTTCGATCAATGGTGGACATACTAATGATAATGGCAGACCTAAGACCAGCTTACATCTTAACCGGACAGTTTAGGGATAAACATGTTAAATAAAACTCAGTAGTAGAGTGCAGGGGCTGCAAGTATACGGTGATTGGTCCAAGCTGCAGTAACTTTATCTTTAGTATTTAATGGCAGTGGTAGCTCAACTGTTTAAGACTATAGATTGTTCATTTATTGTTGGTTAAAGATCTGGGTTTAAGTCAGGATGCCACTGTTGGGCCCCCGAGCCAGACGCCTAATCCACTCTGGTCCCGGGACTTTGTGTCAAGGCTGTTCCTGCACTCATTTTTGGCTGCCTTAGGTACACGGTTAAAAAGGATTTTACTGCAGTAACGTTTGTGACATCAGTAACTTTCCTTAATAAATTAATCAATTAGTAACTAATTACAATTCTAATAGTAATAATAATTTTGTAAGAATGTAAATTGGGGAAAAAAAACAACAGTTCAGTGTTTATAGTGTTGGACTGGAAATTAGAAGATCTTGGTTTGATTCCAAGCACCAAGTTGCCACTGTTGAACCCCTTAACCCCCAGTCAGCACTCTGAAATTAAATCTTATATCTAAAAAAATACAATAATAATTGTTAAGACCCTTAAAATCGCTGGGGATAGTTTGAGCCCCACTCCGTGAGCAGTCCACGAGTTTACAGGAGTGACAGCGTTTTTCGTTAGCGCACTCAGACTGGACGTTCGCGCTTTTTTTCTTTTTAAGGTGTTCCAGCCACCACGTTCCTCATTTCTATCATTCATCCATAAAACTAAATCATCTATTCGTTCATCCATCCATTCTATCTGCAGATATGGTACAAGAGCTGTAAATAACTATGCATTTACTTACATACAACACGCACGCCCGCACACAAACCTACGAGTAGGTACTCAACTATGTCTTGCTTCTCAGAAGCGGTAGCATTTCAACCCCCCCCCCCCTTTCAAGTTGTTCTATGACATTATCGATGACATCACAGCAACAGATATGTCCATTCCAGTCTTTCAGATCTATCATGTAGCTTTTTTCATGACCACTGACTGACACGCCGTCTTTGTGAGACTGTGTGCGAGTTCTAGAATTGTCGCCATCATTATCGTTGGTCCAGGTGTTCATTTGTCCAGTGCGCAAGTAAAGGAGTCTCGTAATCGCACCAGTTCTGAGATGCACTGGTGGCCATACAGCTTGTTATACCACTCTGGACAACGTCCTCTGCAACAAATGAGTAAGTGTTACACCATTCTGAGAGAAGCACAGATATTAATCACTCAGTATTTAAGTTGCCTTCATGAATGCTCTTATTGGTCCTATGATGTTTCCCATAATATCAGACATGAACCTGCTACATTGGTGTTAATCTAACTAGTGTAGTGTGTGTGTAAAATCATGTGTTCACCTGCGATCTACTCTGATGATGTGTGTGACACGGCTCTTGTTCGAGCCGTTTGGCTCTATAAGGTAGCGCGATGTCATCACATTGGCCCGCACACCAAGCACTGGTGCAGCTTCGTGCTCCACCGACACACATACACATGCACATGCACCTTTAGGGAGGTCAGTCACCCATGACCTGTAAAAAAAAAAAACACGCGCGCACAATTAAAATGCATGCATTAAAAAATGCATCACATGGTATCACAATATGTACGAGTTTATGGTGCGTGTTCACACGTGTGCGTTTTACCTTAGCACCACATAATCAGTGGCAAGATCAGGCGCCATGTTGTCACGGGCATACTGATAAATATCCGTGTTGCTGTCGAGTGTTTCGATCACTCTGCTCTCCAGCAGATCTTCATCCCATCGCTCCTGCTCACGGACGATTCGCTGCAGAACCTCTTCTGCTCCAGCCACCACGTCCACACACACCTTCCACTGACGCAGGGACCAGCCGTCATTCACCTGCATCACGTCAACATCATCATTACCATCATCCTGGTTAAGATATTGATAGAGCATAAGTGGATTGACTGACAGTGTGTACCTTCTTGTACGCAAGTTCGGCTTGCTCATGTGTTGAGCAGGTGTCGTAACCTTTGAACTTCTCCTTAACTTCTTTGAGCAGAGCATCCATGCTTTCCTTAATGAGCTTTCTGTAGCTGTGGGAATCATCCAGCAGGTCCTCCATGTGCGGGGGAATTAATGCCTGTTCGATGTAAGAGTTCCTGCAGCGTGAAAGTTCTTCTGGGATCTAGAGCAGATGAGAGATGGTCAGTATCACTACACTATTTACAAGGCAGCGAAACTGGTTTGGGGGCATTCGCCTTAGCAGTTAGTGAAAATTTTTCGAAAATTGAGTAATTTTACATTAAAAATTATTATTTTTAAACACGTCATCACACAAACACACACACGATAAAAAAAAGAAAAGAGGATGTTAAGTTCTGTCCAGTTCCTGTCCCCATAAAATAGAACAATAAATTCAGTTTTTGGATAAGCTGTGCGACGAGATTTGTCTACATCCTGTTTGTGTGTTTGTGTGCGTGCGTGAGTGTGTTTCAAACCTGGAACAGTTTCCTGCACTCTTGAATCATGTGTGTGAGACAATGTGTCGCCGCTAGGTTTTCATTCAAGTCTCTCTGGTCAGGTTTCCCTAGTGGGTTCTTCCTGCTCATTACTCTGTCGCACACAAACATACACACACACACACACACAATGAAATGTTAAACCTTTATATATAAACACACACACCCTCAAATACAATTTCTTAAACACACACACACACTTACCTGGGTGATGAGGCATCCCTGCGAGCCGTGTTGAGGTGAAACAGTGACGGGGCAAGACACACAGCCAGATTGGTGCAGGTCATCTGATTATCGCTTACGTTTGCAGCTACGTCACTCAAGAAACACAACAGTGTGTGTAAAACGCTTCGATTGTCATCGGGCAGCAAACACACTGCAGCGCGTGCTGCCTGCAGACGCTGCTCCATGGGAATAACTGTGAGAGAAGCAAAGAGAATCATTTTGTTGGGGAGGTCTGCTGGAGCCAATCCTAGCACACTATTGGCAAAAAGCAGGTAGGGTATACCCTGGACTGGTTGCCAGTTCATCAAAGGGCCACACACATTCACACTCACTCCTATGGACAACTTAGCCATAATTAGCCACAATTTAACACCAATTAATCTAATCTACATGTGGACTGGGAGGAAACTGCCACAACCGGAGTAAACCCCTGAAAGGGTTGGGGGGAAGAGATCCGCTTGTGTGGGTTTACTCCGGTTACCACTCACAATACAAAAGACGTACGTTCGGTTGAGCCCTGCAACCCTGATCTCTCGCCCTATGTGAGCTGGGATAGGCTCCAGCAGACCTCCGTGACCCGGAATTAGAGAATAATCAGGTATAAAAATTAATGAATGATTGAATGAACTTAGAATGTAATGTACTCTACAGTTAGCCTCTAGGGGGAGACAGTGACTTTAAAAATGACAAACAATTACAAAACTAAAGATTATGTAAAAAAAAAATAAATTCCATTTTAATTTATATTCCTAAAAATGAGCCATAATAAACAGTTTAAAAAATGTGTTTATGCGATTATAAGGGGAAATACAAGTTAAAATTAAAACTGAAAACAAAAAACGTATAACAGTGAAATTTTACTGGAAAAAATATAAATAAAAAATACTCGTAAACACTAAACTAGAAAAAAAAAAGGAACTAAAAATTGAAAAAAAATTACACTCATGTATGGCTAAAAAAAACCTTATTAATTGAAAATGTTTACATAATCAAATGAAATAGTTATATAATTGTGTGTGTGTGTGTGTACACGCTTACACTGATAGATTTGTAGAAAGGTTTCAGACAGTTTAGTAGTGAGCAGAGGTTCAGGCAGATCTCTAAAATACTGTTTTAGCATGTCAGCCACATCGTATGCAGATTGGCCCTCGTAGCTGACTCCGCCCCCTTCTACACCGCTGGATTCGTTCATCTGCCTCAAAGCCTGAATGCGTGACTTCACCCCTGACTTTCTGAACAAACCAACCTGCAGTAGACACAGCGAGCGTTACACACAACTTAGTAGAATGTGTGTGTGTGTGTGCGCATATCTTATACACACACCTGGTCGAGGCCATGGTTGCGGAGGTAGCGCATGGCCTGTTGGATACCCTGCGGTAACGGCTGTCCGCTTCTCTGCACGTTCACCTGCAGCGGCACGCCAAACACACTCCGCTCCTTTGAGTCACGCACTTTCATCCGCTTCATGAATTTCGGTACGGCCCTGATGCAAATAGAAACACAGATCACACACACACACACACACACACACACAGACTATTACTGGGGTTGCACAGAATGTTTTAAAAATGGTACTATATATTATACAACATTGTGTGTGTGTGTGTGCGTGTGTGTGGGCATGCGTGCATGTGTAGGAAACTTTTAAAGGTGGAGGGCAGCTGAAATCTGTTTCCACCTTCCTTAGTAAGAGGATAAACTAACAGAGACAAAGCAGGGAAGAGACATGCAAACAACACAAGCTCACACACACAGCCTTGAACTTTTACACTTTGGGTGTTTGTCCCGTGTGTGTGTGTGTGTGTGTGAGACTCACCAGTTGAAGCCATGTTTGTTGGTTGGTGTGTGTTTCTCCAGCAGAGCTGTGAGTTTTAGCAGACTGTATTTCTGCAGCAGGTTCATCTGAAGTACCGACTGACAGTTGAGCTGCAGTAAGGAGGACGACATGCTGGGCCGGTGTGAGTTCTGGAAACTGGGCCAGCGCAACTTTTGAGGCCTGCAGAACACACACACACACGCACACTACATCAACAAACCTGAATTGTAGCAGACATTTTGTTATGTGCGCGTTTATACGTACCTGTTAGTGCGAGTGAGAGATGCTCCCACACCGGAATCGCTTCTCTCTCTTGTGCTAACCGAGTCGTCCTGTTCCCCTAGTGGGTTTCCTGTACTTTCCTGGTCGCTTCCATTTTCAGTCTCTATCAAATGGTTCTGTAATGGAGATGAAGGGCAAGGAGAGGCCGAATCCAAAGCAGAGTCTGAGTCACCTTCCTCTTCCTCCTCTGCTTCCTCTCCAGGCCCAGATTCTGTCCATGTGCTGACCATTCTCTGCAATCCAGTCACTCGCTCCAGCACGTCCTCGATCTTTGGCTTCTCCCCTACTGTCCCCATTTCATCCTCTTCCTCGCCTCCCAGTTCATGAGGCACGTTGTCATAGAAACTTAAACGGCTATCTAACGAAGTGGAGGACTGGCGGTGCGGTCTACTGTCACTCGATGTCACACGGTGAAAGGGACCCTGATCAGCAAGTGACTTGGGAAAAGTGCCTGGTTTATGACCATAAGGAAGGTAAAAATATATAACTCCAGACTCCTCCTCCTCTATTCTTTTATGTTCCAACGGTCTCTCATCTGTTCTTTTGCGGTTCCGTAGGTTGTTCTCTGCGGTCAAGCTCTGTTCAGGCTTTTTCGCACAGTTTTGAATCTCTAGGTTCTCACTGTCCTGAGCAAGGCTGAATGGGTCAAACCCTTCCAGGTACATCCCAACTCGCTTTAATGAGCCGGCTGCAGTGCTGTGGCTCCTTGCCCTCGTAATCGGACTGGGTGTGCTCACAGCACTTCCGCTGCTAGTCTCTGAAGTGCTGCTGCCTGTGCTTCCACTGCTCGTCTGTGTGGAGTAGGAGATGCTGCGGCTGTGGGTCCCATCGTGTTCCAGTGTGGCAATGTCAACACAGTTAAGCTGTCGCAGCTTGTCCTCATCCAGGCCTTCCTTCAAAACTGGACCACTTATCTCTAGCCTTCCATTGCTGACTGTGACTTTCTTTTTACGCTTAGAAGACATGCTGCTACTACGCAGTCGCAAGCTTTCCATGCGCTTCAGGAAGCTTTTCGCTCTGGACCGTGTACTTTTACAGTCTCCAGTACTCCCTGAGAAGGTTCTGGCATCAAATGCAAATGTTCTGTGGTCAAGTGGTGAAGGAACCCCTTCTGAAAATGAATCCTCATTGCCACCGGAAGTCCCAGAAGAACACACACTTGCAACTGAGTTAGCACGAGTTGTAGAGGCTGTAGCCAGATTGGAATTGATGTTAGCTGGACTGGATGGCACTGTAATACAATGAGACCTTCTATGACCACTTCCAGCACTGTGTAAGGATACCAGCTCTGGCTGCTCGCTAAGATCTGTTAACACACTTTCGGCACTAGCGCCAACCCTCTCTCGACTGAGATGTCCCCCAGAAAGATGTTGATCCTGAGAGGAAAGGAAATAAGAAGCAGAAATTGCATCTTCCACCGGAGATGTGAAGACATCCAGGTCCAACTGGTCTAAACGGGACCAACGCTTGCTGTCTCGTTGGAAGGTCCAACGACCACTAATGGCACAGGGTTCATCGTCATCAGAATCTTCACTCTAGAAATCACAATGTGGGAGTTTGACACTTGTCTGGGATAGAAAAGTTTTACAAACATCAAATAAGAGCAATGGTGCAATGGTAATATTAAAGCTATAAACGAGCAGCTGAGGCTTAAGTTACATGAAATCATAAATACTAAACCACTACCATCTTGTTTGTTTTATTTAGTGAATGGTTTGGTTGCTCGTTGTCTTTTTGAAAGGACTTTATTACTGTGGAAAAGCAAATACGGTCTGTCATTGTGTGGTCTTAAAAAAAATTAAACCGTATAATCTGTAATCTAGTAAGTAAACGGTTACTTCAAAAGAGGCCTAGAAGAGGTCAGGTAGAGGATCACTCATTCGGCCTTGCAGATCTGACAGATCAACACTGTCCACTTGAGCGGATAATATGTCTAATTTGAGGCAAACTAAATGGGGGGAATGTTACTTGTTTTCACAATGTCACAAGAGTCAAATGCCCACCATTCCTTTTTCTTAATCTGGGTATACAATCCCCCCTTAGGGAGTAAGGTTTGGGGAAAGGGGGGTGGTTGTTTAAATGGTTTTCTGAGGGGTTACCCTCCAGCTGGGGATTTTGGCCTAGTCTAGTTCCCTTCCCCCATTGGAATATTAGGACACCTTAAATCCCACCTTTACCACAGGCTGGCTTA
This sequence comes from Sisor rabdophorus, assembly GCA_026260075.1. Lineage (NCBI taxonomy): Eukaryota > Metazoa > Chordata > Actinopteri > Siluriformes > Sisoridae > Sisor > Sisor rabdophorus. The sequence continues at coordinate 5,165,599 of JAOTQW010000026.1, forward strand.
GTAACACATTCTGTTGGTTGGTTGGCTCAGATTGGTCAAGTAATGCAAAAGTCTGGTCGGTGTCTATTAAATCTGAATGCTGTATGGTTGAGGATGGAAACTAGATAAACTGTAAAACTGGCAAATGATTAATTACTCTGAACTTATGATGACCTAAACAAGTGTGCTTTTCATGACTGGAAACCTGTACTTTAAGTAACCATCCCTGTCAGTGGCGGAAAAAGTTCGTAAAACTCAACACAGCAGTTATTTCACAGCCCCCGAGGCACAGGAACCCTTTGATCACTGCACTGTCTTTTTGGCAAGACACCAAAAACCTTCCTCTTACATTGGTAATAATGTCAATAATCTTACATTTAACAAACCATTGTTAATAATCAAAATAGTCGGTGCTTCTGTGTAACAAAGTACTCAAGAAAGTACTTGAGACGGAATCTAAAGGAAAAAAAACCCCAAGGAGATAGGGGTCAAGGCATGACCAGGAGCGTGAAGATCAATGCATTCCAAGAATAGTTGGAGTCTGCCGCCCTGAAAAGAGGCACAATCACTTCCTTAAGTCAGCTTATGACCTTTTCACTTTAACTCTATGAGCACCGGACAACACCACTAGGGTCATCTGCTTTTATAACAGAACACACACAGGCATAATCCACAAGATGACTATTGTTCAAGCCTAGTAGTGTGCACCAAAAACATTAACACTGGGCTTATTTGGTATAGTCATGGCCATCTACATGATTAAATGGGCTGCTTGTATGTCGATGCATTCCTGACACGCCTATTTTGAAATCACAGATTACCGAGTGTGTAAGCACTCACGTTTATGCTTGAACATTCCATAATTACGTGGACAGACTAAAGTGGGATAGTGAACTGTTTATGATTCCCGCTTTCTTCATGACAAGTGAGAAAATGTGTTGTTTTATAGAGAATACTAAAACGATACCGAAAGAAAAGAAGCAAAGGGCAACTCTTTCATTTTACCCATAACAGGCATATTTTGCTCGTGCTCGTAGGAATAAAACTTTTTTTTCTAATTAAAAAGGTGAAAAGCAACGTGTTTAGGAGAACACATGAAATAAGAGTACTTACTCTTTTTCTCTGAGGAGTGATCTCCAGCCTCATCACGGCACACTTGTTAAGAGTGTTTAACCTCCTGCAAGACGAACAAACACCCAAATTAGTAATGTTTGCATTTGAAAAGAACCCCATGGTCTTGTATTTTTTTTTTTAAACTTAATCCGGAATCATTTCCAAATGACTTTCTCTGAAGAGCAAAAAAAAAGAAAGAATGAGCACAGTGGTACTGCCTGATAATGAGCTGTTGAGAGATAAGCTCCAGATTACAGAAGGTCAGAAAGAAGAGAGGAAGAGAAGGAAAAAAGGGGAGAAGGAACTTGTTTGAATGGTCGGCGACAAGACCACAAAAGAGACGTCTGGCTTATCCTGCTCACCACCTGGATGGGGTCATGTGACCTTCAGTTAGGGGCTTTTAGATATGTGTGTCTGCTCTAAGGGGCTGGCACCACAAAATGGCCTCCAGATGTCTGAGCACTCCAGCTGGGCTCGGCTTGACCCTCTCGGATAATTTAGAAACACGACTCTCCTGCTCCATCTCAGTTTCTCTCACTCAACCTGTCTGTCTTTTACTCCAAATCAGACCAATTAAGTAAAGTGCTAATATTGTAGTAAGATGTGAAGTATAAAAAAGTTTTTTAAAAATTGCTAATTATCAGGCATCCATTATTTCACTTCATCCTAATTTTATTTGTAATATATAAGACAGTTGGAGTATGAAGGGAGTAGAGGGGAGGGGGAGAGAGAGAAACAGAGAGAGAGAGAGAGAGAAAGAGACAGAGAGAGACATGCTTCTGGAATCTGAAGTGTACATGTAGTGGCTGGAAATGTGTGTGTGTGTGTGTGTGTAAGAGAGAGAGAGAGTAAGAGTGAGTGCGCGTGTGTGTGTGTGTGTGTGAGCATGTACAGCTCACCTGCAAAGAGCTTCGGTGGCATCCCGATCCAGGAAGTCATGATCTCTGGTGACTGATGAGATCTGGATTGGAAACTGTCCATCTTTCAAAAAGAAATACATCACATATAAATATATTTTTATCACAAACACACACATCCATTTTTACTTGATTGTGACTCGAGTTCGGTGTGCTGAAAACCGAGCCATAATAACACGTGATTGGTGATTCTAAATTGCCTTAGAATGCAGTGCGAGTTTGTGTGTAGCCCTGAGATGGACAGGTGACTTGTCCAGAATGTATTCCTTCTGCCTTTTGCCCGTCAGAGAGCTGGGATAGACTCCCCCAGACCCCGGTGACCCCGAATTAGAGAATAGGTGGGTATAGAAGATGACTCAATGAATGAATGTAAAATTACATGACAAGATACAGTATGTTGTGTAACAATAGGTTTGACACAAGCAAAAGGGGGAGCGGAGACATGCACACACAATTAACCCTCGTGCCCCCCCCATACACAATCAACTCCCCTTGCCCCCCCCCACACAGACACACATACAGACAGGGAAGAGCAAGTTGCAAATACAGCTGCAATGAAGAAAAAGGGTGTGTGTTGTGAAGGGGGATAGACATGACAATAGGTGCTTAAGAAGCTGCTGAGAGGTCTGTGTTTTTTTTTCAGAGCCCTCGTCTGAGTCTGTGCTTGCACACAAACATTAATATTAATTTAGCACACAAAAAGAGAGAGAAGGCTGGTAAGAAACAAAATAAAAGGAAAGAAAGAAAAAGAACTTTAAAACAAGTCACTAAAAAGACAACAGTACTGCATCTCTCACACACACACACCACTTTCTATTATCAGAACTTTATCTGCAGTAAAACGAGCTTTACAACTCTCAAACACACTAAGTGTGTGTGTGTCAGTGTGTGTGTGTCAGTCAATGCTTCAGAATGTGATTGCGTGCTGAACGTGTCAGCTGGAAACATAGCTGCAGGTCAGAACCCAAAGAAAGTGTGTGTACATGACAGAGAGAAAAGAAAGGAGAAATTAAGACAAGGGAATGGAGATAAGGGAAAATAGTAAAAAGCGAGGAACGGATTAACCTAGAGCCAAAGAGAGAAAGAGAGAAAAATATATTGACAGAGAAAGAGAGGAAGAAAATCAGTGACTTCAGCTTCTTTCTTCAATTACACAATAACAACACCAAAGACAGCATGTTTGCTTCATACAACACGAGAACCGACAGTCTAGTTTTTCCCCCTCGGGTGCTGACGTGCGTTAAGACACAGTGCTGTTCATTCAGGTGCTCAGGCCCGGTGAACACAACCCCCCCCCCCCACACCCCACTTCTCACACACACACACACACACACACAGACACACACACACACTACAGCTATTCCTATCAAAAGCTGCTATTCATAACCAGAGAAATATGCTGTCCTTACCTTCATAGAGCTGAGCATACTGCGGGAAACCAGCGGCACGTAGCCACGTACATGCCTCGTTCGCCTCGATTTCTGGAAGAAACAAAAAACAAAACACAACACAATTTTTATTGCAAAAAAAAAATACAAGTTAAATGGACAAACTTTACATCATTAGCTACATATATTATAAACAATTGGACAATATCTGATTCTTGTAGAATGTTCTACAAGAAAGGTGTGCAGAATGTACATTAGTCAAAAATTCATTCATTCATTCATCTTCTATACCCGCTTATTTCCTAACTCTGGATCACAGGGGTCTGCTGGATCCCAGCGCACATGTGGCGAAAAGCCAGAAGTACAATCTGTAAAAATGGATATAATTAACACTGGAAAAAATAAAGGGAGGAGGAGGAGGTGAGTGTAAAATATTTAGCTTTTATTGTAAATAAATTGTAAAATCAAATCAGCTTTTTCCACCCTTAATTGTGTATATAATTGTGCATATATTATTACAATGTTGATACTTTCCCAACTATATTGTACATGTAATTGATTTTCCTGATTAGTCATTTAAAAATCTCTCATTCTGTCACCAAAGTTCACCAAACTATTCCAGAAAAAAACCCAAAACAAACAAACAACATTTTTGCCACTGTATTCACCCCATCGCCACACCTCCACACACTTCTCCACCTCCAGTACTTTCTCTTTGACCTTGAAGTGTGGTGCTAGTTTTCAGACCACGCTGCTAAAACTTAATGCCCTGGAAATTACCTGTTTATGAAGCAAGTGCCAAATGGTCAGTGAGGATAGCAGCGCGGAGACAGAGTCAGGAGTATACAGCGAAAGGGTGCGAGTGAAATAATTGAACACACAGATTCTGTTCCACACATAATTAAATCACTATTTTTGGCAGATTGACCAGATGTGTATTGATTTAATCGGACTCCAGTGGCCGTCTTTAAAATACAGCAACCATTTTGACAAGTTTTTTTGCAAAACAAACGTAAAAGAGAGAAAAGGAAAGAGAGAGTAAGAAAGATTGTGTGTGTGTGTGTGTGTGTGTAAGAGAGAGAGAGAGAGAGAGAGAGAGAGAGTTAGAGGTAAGGATACAGAGTCACT
>JAOTQW010000026.1:5242051-5257599 GCA_026260075.1 Sisor rabdophorus
AATTGCCCATAGGAGTGAATGTGTGAGTGTGTGTGTGTGTTCGTGGCCCTGCGATATAATGGCGACCTGTCCAGGGTGTACCCCCTGCCTTCCGCCCTATGGGATAGGCTCCAGCAGACCCCCATGACCGGAATAAGTGGGTATAGAAGATGAAGAAGATATTGAGATGTAATATCAAATCATATATATATATATATGTATATATATGTGTATATTACATGTGTGTGTATTTCCACTCCGGGCAGGGCTTCATTAAGCCAAGCGGCGCTGAATAATTGAATATGGCATGGCGAGGCAGGCCGTCCTTTTGACTGATGCGTTTATCCCGGAGATGTCGCCGGTCCTCATACTGACATTTCAGCAAATAATTACCCACTGGTTATTTTTAAAAGAGGGAGGACAGAGCACAAGAATGAGCGAGAAAGAGAGTGGGGGCTGTTGAAATGAGATTAAAGTTGAAGACGGCGAAAGGAGGGGTAACGATGTGGCAATGGGGAAGGTGGAAGTGGAAATGGAAGGAAGCTTTATTCAAGTCATTGAATAAAAGTGTGTTTCTGATGTGTTAAATGTAAACCCTGTTCTAATAACTTTAATGAATAAATTAGAAGATTCAGAATGGGGACCAGAGACGGGTTATCTAACAGACGAGAAATTAAGATCGCTTTCTCTCTCTCTCTCTCTCTCTCGCTCTCTTAAATACACAAAGACATTCATTCTCTAGGTAATAGAAGTAAAATACTAGAATTAAAATTTAATTCCAGAGTTAACTTCCTGCAAAAACCTTAAATTGAAACTCGACTCTACAGTAGTCATTAATTGGGTTGAAACGCTTTGTGTGTGTATGTGTGTTTCTTCTTATAAAACCTAACATGTTAAATGGCTCTCATTTCTTATTGATTTAAATAATTGACTTTTTTGGATTCTGCTCAATTTCCGAGCCAACCTTGATTTAGTGTATGTCATTTTGAATCCCTGGTTGACCCTTTTTGACACCGATGGAGTTTTGGTTCCTTGTTGCTGTCGCCTCTGGCTCACCTAGTTGGAGATATTAATTAAACAGAACTCAGTGTTTTAGTGAGTTGTCAGTGTTGTCTTATTTAATTTTGTAAAACTGCTCCCACACAATCTCTGTTGTTAAAAAGCACAATAAAAATACATGACTTGACATGTGTAGTGTCCTCAAGCACCAAAGAGGTAAATATTGATGCTGAGGGCTACTGATTATTGGGGGAGATGGGACTAAATTTCAGTGTAAGGAAAAGGCTGGTTAAAATAAATGTTTTGTATTATATATTATACAGGTGTACTAAGCTGATTCAGAGTCAATTTTTAGATTTGAATCCTGAAATGATTCCGGGTTTAGATAGGTTGCCCTGTGCTGATTTTAAAGTCAATGGTTTCAACATCTCCTAGAATGATATGCTTGTAGATAATATGAAGAAAATGTATATATTCTTGATATTCCTATTCCTTTTCTGCCCATCTTCAAATAACAATTATTTGATTCTGAATCTTTTCATGGTTTATATTAGAATCTGTTCCCTATGTACTAAGTATATACAAAATCACTCTGAATCATTCATGAGTCAATTCATCATTTATTGGTTCATTCATTCATCTTCTATAGCTGATTATTCCCTAACTCAGGGTCAGGAGGACACACACTGGATAGGTCACCAGTCCATCGCAGGGCCACACACATAGACAAGCAAAAACACACTCACACTCACTCCTATTGGTTATTAAGAGTCACTTATCAATCTAATGTACATATTTTTGGACTGTGTGAGGGAAGCCGGAGTACCCGATGGAAAACCCATCCAAACATGGGGAGAAGATGGGGAGAAGACCCACCCAAACATGGGATGCAAACTCAGAAAGAGAGAGAACCTTGCCCAGGAATTGAAACTGGGACCTTCTTAGACCTTCCGGGACGCACTACGCCACTGCGCCGCCCTGAGTCATTCTAATTATATATATAATATGCTGAATTATTGAAAGAGTCGATTAGGACTATGCAGCCTTAAGCTGATTTTGAACGCTGTCGATGTTGTTTCTTTCTGTATCAAATCTGTTAAATCTAAAACAAATCAGATTATTTGAATAAATTCTAAATAAATCGTTCAGTCCATCCTGACTTAATCTTTTGGTACAACTTTTTTCCATTTCATAGAATGAAAGATTATTTTTCTGAATATTTTTGAGATTCAATACTAGGGATTCTTCAAAAAATCACTTCACTGATTTCATTTAATTTTCTGTTTCATTTCTTAAAACTGCTTCAAAATCGCTTCCTCATTTCTCTCAGTCACACATACACACTTCATCACAGACTCGCGCACACACACACACTCCAATGCACTCATACATCAGTGTGTGACTCATCATTTGTTATATGCGAGGACATGCTTCAGCTTTATAAATGTGTTCTGTTTCCGTTTTAATAAACTCTACTGCACGTGTGTGTGTGTGTGAGAGAGAGAGAGAGAATCTTTCTTAATCCTATCATCCTTTATGGTACAAACCTTTAGTGGCAACCACTTTATTAGTATCTCCGAGTATACAAGAAATTGGCTCAGCAAATCCTTTTGGCTCAGTAAACGAATCTGAATCGTATAATTGCAGGTTATGCGAGTAAACAACAAATCATTTTATTAGTTGTTAGACTTGAAAAAAGTCTTTTACAAATTTACTTTTCCAAGTTTTCAATACATTGATTTGAGTCATTTTGTATACAATAAATTATGTTGAGCCATCTTAGCAAATGGCTCTGAAACATTTAACAGCAAGATATGATAAGGAATCAGCCTATGTGTCTGTTCACTGTAACTCATGAAAATACACTCATGATCGGTACCTTCAACAGTTAGTGCAGTTTCTTTGGTCTGTTCTATCACACAATGTGGCTGTTAGTCATTTTTTTAGGGATTTTTGCCACTTAACAAGTGTGTTGCTCAGGAAGTGTAAATGTAGATTTTGAGATTTGGCTAATCTTGTCTTTTAGCAATGAAGGAAATGATGCATGATGTTTACCAGTCTACACATTTGGAGGACAAGTTGTGTGCAAACACCAAGCTGGCAAGCTGCAGCTGCTGGAGTTTTTGTCCCGTTTTTTTTCTCCACCCTTCATCACCAAAGCCAAGCTGAGGACAAACCATATGATGGACTATAATCATCTTTATGGCACAACAGGAAAAGTAGCATAGAAAATGTAACGGTCATGAAAGCTTCTGGATTTGTAGATGCAGAAATAAATGAGGATTCGCTGAAGCAGACAGTGTAACTTCGCTGAAGTTATTTATTTGCTCTTATCTGAATATGTGTTTTGTCTGGTAGTAATTTAATTTTAAACTGAGATTGATTTGTGTGTGTGTGTGTGTGTGTGTGTAGAACATGCTGGTGGAGAAGGTGGAGCAGATGATGGAGTGGAGCTCTCGACGCTCAGTGATCAGGATGAACGGAGAAAAGTTTCGCCGATTTGTTAAAGCGCCGCCGAGAAACTACTCTGTTATCGTCATGTTCACAGCTCTGCAGCCTCAGAGGCAGTGTTCCGTCTGCAGGTACACACACGCACACACAAATGTTCATTACAATGACCCCCCAATCAGAGTGTAATCTGATATCAGTGACTCAATGTATAAATGACTCAGTGAATCAGTGTATTTGGTGCATATGATTATCAGTGAAGTCATGTATCAATGGCTCGGTAAATAATTGGTTTGTTGTTCTATTTTCAAATTCCAGTATTAGTGATTCACCGAAGCAGGGATTCAGGTTATCAGTGTATCAATGAATCAGTCAGTCAGTGTGAGGTTCATGGTTTAGTTTTTTTTGTTTGTTTCATCTTTTATTCATCCTTTTTTTTATTTTGTTCCTTTTTCATGTTTTATCTTTCATCTTGTTTTGTTAAAGGTTTAAGCTTATGTTTGTTTCGTGTTTGTCTTTGTCTTGGATTTTGGTTGTGCCGCTGTTGTGCTGTTGTGTGTCTCTCAAATGAAGTAGATGCTATTTAATTTCATGTTTATTATTTTGTTTGTGTGTGTAAATATAAGCAAAGTTAAGCTGTGCCAAGTTAAGTCGTGTCTAGTCTAGATGAGTGTCTGTGTATTGTTTTGTTCACTTGGTAAATAAATTGCTTCTACAAATAAATTGGCTCTACAAATACATTGCGCCTCAGTGGAGATTCCTTACAGTCAGTGATTCAGTAAATATTATAAATTAGTGTTTCAGTGATTTCATGCATTAGTGACCGAGTGGTTAGAAGAGTAGTATAAATTGGTGCGTGGGTGTTAATTCGGCTAATCTGTCTTTCAATGAATCAGTTAATCTGGATATCTTTGAATAATTGTATCCATGAATCATGTAATCAATAATTCAGTCTATCTGATTTATTGTATCAGTGACACACTAAATCTGTAAATCTGTGTTTTAGTGCAACAGTAAATTGTTCAGTCTGAGAATCCAGGTGTCAATGACTCTGTGAATCAGTGTATCAGTGACTCAGGCCATCAGTGAGTCAGCTTATCAATAAATCGGTAAAGATTTGAATCAGTGTGTCAGTGTAATTGTTATAAGGTGTAAATCAGCAGAATCATCAACGCTGATAAAGATTTCAATTTTTTTTCTTTAGAAATAAAGAAAAAATTTATAAATATAAAAAACATGCAGAAAAAGAAATTGATCAACTTCTGGTAAAGAGGACAAGGGGAATCATCCAAATCAAATCGGACAGAAGCAGTTACATGGATACATGTATAAGAAAAAAGCACTTTTTAATGAACCAAAAAATGTGCTCTGCATGTTATTTTATAATAATAATAATTTGCATTATTATGATTTACCTTTTTATTCTTAAAATGTTATTGATCTGCTGCAGCCAATGAGACGCTGGCAGAACTCCAAAGAAGAGTCCGAAAGTTTTTGGTGTCTGTTTAAGTGGAATACATCAGAACTGCAAACGCAGCAGGGCGTCAGAACATCAAACACGCATGGAAAAAAAACAGCGTTCAGTTGGTTTATTCGAATGTTGACTGTTGATGTTGTCGGAGTAACAAGCTGGTTGTCAGATTTTTCTCTCTTTCAAGTTTTTACCTTCTATTCAATCCCTCTTTCTTTCTTTCTCTCAAAATCTCTCTCTTTTGTCTCTCTTCCTGGTTTCCCTCTTTCTATCTTTCTTACTTTCTCTCTCTCTCTCTCTCTCTCTCTCTCTTTTGTCTCTCTTTCTGGTCTCTCCTTTTATCTCTCTCTCTCTCAGACAAGCAAATGAGGAGTATCAGGTGTTGGCAAACTCGTGGCGTTACTCGTCTGCCTTCTCCAACAGATTGTTTTTTACTGTAGTGGACTACGACGAAGGGGCTGATGTCTTTCAGCAGGTAAACACAGCTGGATAACCACCTGTATACACACCTGGATCTGGCAGATCAGTTTTATTAGTGTCCTGATACAGCCGTATCACAGTTTACTTTATTGGACATCAAATCTCCCTCTCTTATTCTCTCTTTCACTTCCTTCCTTTCTTATTAATCTCCCTCTCCTTCCTCTCCATCCTTTTCCACTTCTGAATTCCTCTCTCATTCCTCTTCCTCTCACTCCCTGTCTCTTTCTATATCTTTTTTTTTCTCTCCCCCCTCATTTTTATCTTCCTTATCTATCTTCCTCTCCCTTTCCTCACCCCCTTTCTCTCTCCTTCATCAACTTCTTTCCTTCTTATTTCCTCTGCCTCTCATCCACTCTCTTTCCTTTCTGTTTCCTCTCCCTCTTTTTTCTGTCTCCCTTATCTACATTCTCTCTTTTCTCTCCCAATTCTTCACGTTTCCTCTCACTCAACTTCCTCCTTTTTTTGCCTTCCTCTTTCTCTGTAGCTGAATATGAATTCTGCTCCAACCTTCATGCACTTTCCAGCTAAAGGGAAGCCAAAACGAGCTGACACATTTGACCTGCAAAGGATTGGCTTTGCCTCCGAGCAGCTGGCAAAATGGATCCACGACCGCACTGACGTGCAGGTAACACACACACATATACACACACCTGATACCGTAGTCAGAACATCAGATATTTGAATCCTTACAAAGTAGTAAAATGGCTTTTACTAACTGACTGCTGTTCAAAGTTTAATTTAAGTGACCAATCATTCTTTCCAAGAATAAAGACTCCCTTTAAAGTAAGAAGGTTGAGTTGTTTTCGAAAATATGTTTCTCTTTTCAGTAAGTCTTTTAGGTTGATGCTTGTCGACTAAATCTGAACATGTTGGAAAACATTTGGAATGGGCTCTAAAAATCTGCAATACAAGAAATCTGAAATGGGCTCAAATAATCTGCAATACAAGAAAAGAATCTAAATAAAATATTAGACAATAAACATGCAAGTCTAGAGCTTTTATTCGGATTTAAAGAGGGTGACCGGGACTGGGGACTGTACCTGTCCATGGTGCTGATAATAAAATAGTGTTATTTGTTGTCTGTCAGTTGTGCTAATAAAGGAATTCTCTCGAGTATCCGTCCATGGTGCCGAAAACGAGCAAGGAGGCATCTGTCCATGGTGCTGATATAAAGAGATACTTGTCCATGGTGCTGTCCCATCATTATGAAATTAAAACCACACACTTGAGTATTTCTCTGTGGTGCACCATGGTGCTGAAAAGAAAATGTGGGTTCTTAGTGCCTGTCTACATTGCAGAATTCTGGGGCTAAGAATAAATATTTCCTTGGTGCCTGTACATGCTGATAATAACTTTGGTAACTTTCCATATTGCTGAAAATAAAGTAAAGCTTTTTTTTGTACTTGCAGTATCTGTTCGTATAGAACCTATTAACAGATGGTGGGTAATTAAATAAATAATATGCAATAAAGCATGAAATTCTTATTTCAAAAATCGATTTGGTAAATTTGAATATAATGACCACTTAAAAAAACATTTAAATCACATGAGCCAATATTTTATTTACACTAGAACAAAGATACCATAACAAATGTTTAAACTTAAACTTTCATGCACTTCAAGAGCTCATTTCAAATGTAATGCCTACTTCAAGTCTCAAAACATTCAGTCGGGACAACAGTAAATAACGAAGTTAATTGACATTGAAGCAGGGCGGCGCGGTGGCGTAGTGGTTAGCATGTTTGCCTCGCAGCAAGAAGTTTGTGGGTCCGTTTCTCGTGGTCTTGCTGTGCAGAGTTTGTATGTTCTCTCCGAGCTTGCGTGGGTTTCCTTCTGGTATTTCATTTTCCTCCCACAGTCCAAAAACATGTACATTAGGTTGATTGGTGATTCCAATGTCGGCCATAGGAGTCAGTGGGAGTGTGTGTGGTTGTTTGTTATATGTGGCCCTGCGATGGAGTGGCGATCTGTCCGGGGTCTACCCCGCCTCTCACCCTGGGATAGGCCCCAGTAGACCCCTGTGAAAAGCGGGTTAGAAGATGAATGAATGAATAACATTTCATCATCAGGGTTCAGTGCAAAAAGCAGGAGGAATTATACACTATATATATATATATATATACACACACACACATCCAACAAGACATGGACCCGATCTTATATTTGGTTGATCTAGTGCACTTGCTCGTGCCGATCTTTCAGTTGTTTTTCTTTTAACTTGATTTATTAAATATAATCAGACAACATAACTTTTAATCTCATTTATGTAACTGTATGATGGAGTCGAGAGCATAAGTTCATTATCCACTCACACAGATTTTTTTTCAAGGACATCCAAAATACACAAGCTACATCACTGACTGTAAAGTGAGCACAACCACTTCTGATAATCAGCTGAAAGATGATTCAGGATTTTTTTAGTCACTATTGTGTTGTTACATCATAGTCTGTAGTTTTTTTTCTGTGTGTTTCTAAGTGGGAATTCACTCGTACTGCAAGTTTCCACAAAATTAGAGCTGGTTGGCTGGTATTAGTTAGTCATTTTTTAAATTTGTGCGATTGGGTTGGAGCAGGCGTAAGGTGTGTGCTAGGGGGTGGGGAGGGAGTTTCTATTAAAACATACTCACTGATGTTTCATCCTAGATCCGTGTGTTCCGGCCGCCAAACTACTCTGGCACGATTGCTCTGGCGCTCCTGGTGTCTCTGGTTGGAGGGCTCCTTTACCTGCGCAGAAACAATTTGGAGTTCATCTATAACAAGACAGGCTGGGCCATGGCCGCTCTGGTAAACCTACAATTTTCTCTACTGGAAATCCTCTTGACACCTTCTACTGCAGTCTTCAGGCTTTTTATTCCTTGCTAGTTACTCATTTTTACCCATGAAAAACTTGATTTTCTTTGATGAATATCAAAAACTTTCTCCTTGTTCTCAACTTGAAATGTTGCATAAATGCCAGAAAGCAAACACAAAATACTTAGAATGTTTCAACCCTAATTTTAATCTTGAGATGTTTATGCTTCAAAAACTCTTTTAAGCGATGTATGAATTGTCGGGCTAATATTACAGTGCTGTGTTGAAAGTCTTTAATTTAGATTTAATTTTTAGTCATTTATCAGAATTTCACTCATCTAAAGAGTTGTGGGTTAACTGCCTTGCTTAGTAGCCCAGCAGTGACATTTTGGATGGTGCTGGAAATATAAAAAAATAAAGCAGAAGCTCAACCTTCTACAGCATCAGCTGAGGTTTGTTATTGGTCGTATTGATTGCAGGACAAGGCCTGGGTATGGATTTGATTGCCTTAGAGGATCACATCGATCTCTCACACTGTTTCTCTTCTCTCCTTTCGCACCTATCACCATCCCTGTCTGAAGCGGAAGCCAGAAGTCAGAGTCCACTTTCAGAAGCTGTTCGTAAAAAAAAAATAATGCTGTGGCCAACCCGTTTTTTTTTCTTAGTCAAGGAATTGCAACGCAAGCAGACTGATGCTTTTTTTCCCCCTCTTTTTGATAATAAATTCACAGAAGCAAGTTGCATCATGTTTATTGTCTGGTGTTCTGATACTCAGGAAAAAAATGAAACACCCTGTGTGCTCACACTGGACATTCGTTTAATAAAATCTCCACCAAGGTTTTGAAATGTTGATAGGACGATCGCTAACTTGGGTTCGTTTTCCAGCACCATTAAGCTGCCACTGCTGAGCCACTGATCAAGGCCCTCAATCTCCATCTGCTCATTTGAATAAGGGCATATGTCAAAGTGGCATAATTTTATATAAATATATATTTATATATATTTCCTCCCCTCTAGTGTGTGGTGTTTGCTATGACCTCTGGCCAGATGTGGAATCATATTAGAGGACCGCCGTATGCCCACAAAAACCCGCAGAATGGCCAAGTGGTGAGTGCAGCTACATTTTGCTCTTAATCTTTGTTTATGTGAAACATGAATTTAGGAGTCTAAGGAGTCTCAGGAGTTCCAGTGGAAACCAAGTAAAATACTCTGGGTAATTCTGAAGATCTGTGGGGGGAGAAATCCTTTTGAAAATCGAGTTTGACATTTGGCTACATCTAAGGTTAACCTGCTAGTGTCTGTACTGTCTGTAGAGTCAAAAGGTTTAATGTGGTCAGTAGCATCTGTACTGTCATTGGGGTCAGTAGTGTGTGTGGGGACAATAGGGTCTACACTGACAAGTCTCTGTGATATGTAGTGTGGTCGGTGATCAGTGGTGTCTGTAGGGTCTGTATTATCAGTAGTGTTATTTGGTTTAGAAGGGTTTGGTGTCAATGGGGTTAGTGGTGTCCATGGGGTTGGTGGTGTCAAAAGGGTCAGTGGTATCTGCAGAGCCTTTACTGTTTGGTGGTCTGGAATAGTAGTGCGATGGGGTCAGTAATGTCTTTAGGGTTTGTATTTTCAGTAGTGTGTAAGCTCAGTTAATGTCTGCAGGGTCTTTACTGTTTGTTGGTCTGTATGGTCGCTAGAATTAGGAGTGTCAGTAGGGTCAACAGGGTCAGTATATAGGATCTGCAGCTCTGAAGAACTTTTTTTTAATGATGATGCTTATAAAAAAAACTCACAAAAACAACTTTTTATATCAAGCGAAACTGCCAGCGCATACAATCGTGTAAATATTGAACAACACTTTAACCGTTCATCAGCAGTGTCAAAGTTTAACAGCGTACCGTTTCGCAAACATGCACTCACTCACACACACGAAAATGCAATAACTCCCGCTCTTGTTTATTTGTCCTTGTCCCACAGGAGTGTGTGTGCGAGTGTGTGTGTCAGCGATTCGGTCAATAAAACAATTGAATCTGTGTCTTTTAATTAATAGGCTATAAATAAAAGGATAAAACTCTTTCAGAGCATAATCCTTCTCGCGTTGCGAGGTGTTCTTAGACTGAAACTCCCGCAGGGGCATCAACGACTTTTACTGTCCCGAATTTAAGAGTGGCCTTGGAATTTGCGTTGGCCTTAAAAACTAACGCCAACAACAAGATCGAATGAAGAACTTACAAGAGCTTTCAGCATAGCAGGCGTTTCAGCCGGATCAATACTGACTCAAACCAATGCTTCTCTGCTATATTTACAAATTCCTCGTTGTTAAAGAAAATGGAATATTCTGGTGGGTTGTGTTTATTTTGCTATTTTTTTTTTCAATGCGACCCTTCGCTAGCCAAATTAAACAGGTAATTGTTTTCTGAATAAAAACATTTTGTGGCTTTAATCTTATTCTTGTCTCCTGTAGCTTCAATTTGTCCACACTGCATCCAGACGCATTGTTCAGCATTTTAAATAAAACAACCAAGCATCTGTGACCAAAGCAAAGCTGGTGTGGGTTTTAGTGAAGGTGCGTTGATAAGAGCGGAGCATTTGCTTGAAAAAAAATGGGTTAATTTAATGAGGCCCTTTCCAATAAAGTGGTGGGGTAGTGTAGTTAAGGTCAGGAGTGACTGCAGAATCAGTAGTTTTAGTAGGATCTGTAGTGTCAGAAAAAATGAGTTTTTTTGGTGCATAAGAGGACAGACAGACAGAAAGCACAGACAGTGTTTGTGGATCTTCAGGAGGTCCAAGATTAGTATAAAGATTAAAAAGTAAAGCATGGCTGGGTTTTGGACCTCAGAGATTTTTTTGTTGAATTTAAAAGCCACATGACACACTTTTTTTTTTTTTTAAATAAAAGTTTACTTTATCCTTTCCTAAGGCCGTCTGGTCTGGACGAAGTCTGGGCGAAATCTCTGCACAGCTGTGACATAAAACACAGAAAGTAAGAACCATTTCAACAACCTTTAAAAGTTCAAACAGCCCGAGGTGGACCAGTTTAACCTTTCCTGGAGCTTTAGTGCCGCAGTGTGTCCAGCTCTAGTGCAAAGTCTGCCCCACTTCATGTCGCCCAAGGACTAGGTTCAGGGCCAAAATGATCTTAGCCGTATAGCACTAGGACGGTTCACATGCTTTCTTCAGAGGATAGGATTAGAGACAAATTAAAATAGTCCTAAAATAGTTCCAAATAGTCTTAATTAGTCTGAATGTTTAGAACTATATCAGCTAAAGCTCACAGAATATTTCAGATTCTTGCCTATTTGCTTGTTTTTTATGCAAGTGAATTGTGGGTTCCGAAACCCACAATTATGTTTCTTAAAAATTGGATTTCTGTCTACTTCTGCATACTTTTATGATCCCAACAACTAGAAGGATGAGGATGCCCAAGAGATCCGGTACTCTTCTTGTAGTCTTAGGTGGAGTTCTGGGAGCCTGCTTCCTATGTCGTTCTGTCTTGTGTATAAATAAAGTTTTGTACATGAATTCTACGTTGGCTCTTGACAGGTCCAGGTAAGTTTTACTAACTTGGGTAAAACTTTTTTTTTTTTGCCCATGGATCTGTGTTGAGTTTAGTGCTGATACGGCTCCAGTGAGCATCAGACTGTTTGAGAAGGACAAAAGCAACATACTGCACCTCTTCCTACTCTCCATCTGCACCTTCTGGACTTTTATTTAAAAAAAGGATGAGGCTATCAAAGTTGACGATTCCGGTGACTGTTTATTAACAGCGCTTTATCACAAGTCTCAGTTTAAGTTTAAAAACTTAAATATAATATAAACTTTCAGGCATCTGGGGCAAAAATCAGGGGTATTAAAACTACCGTTGTTAATCACCAGCGCTTAATAGCCCCGTTCCCATAGGCATCAAAATCAAAAGAAACACACAATCACTTCCGTGGCTAACTCATTGTTCTTAGATAGAAAGGGATGCGAGTGCTCATCGCAACTATTAACCAAACTTTTGAGCCTGGTTTCCCCTTGAGTCTGGTTCCTCCTCCTTCTGGTTCTTTCTTGTGCCATCTGATACCATCCTTGTACGATCTGTTTTTCTCAGGCTTGTTTTTTGAGATGTTTTTGATAAAAGTCTTGACGTTTTTCCTAACAGTAATCATACACTTTTGTTACTTATGTTCTGTAGCACTGTTTTGTTAAAAGCACCATATAAATCAAACTTCATTTATTTAAGATGATGCCATGTTGGCTGATGCCCTGGAAATTGTCCTCTGTTTCTCTTCTGATGTTTGGGAAACCTTCAAAGAGCGATTTTGGGGTGTGCTTTTTTTTTGACATGTCCTATTTTCCCTGTTGTTGGAGTCTCACACCTCTGCACATGCTGACATCACAGACCAAGTCGGTAGCATGAATTATTCATTCGTCCGCATCAGTTTCAGCAAGAAACAGAAACAAAGCAGATTGTAGTGTCCCGGAAGAAAGGTAACAGATAAAATGCAGCATTTAAAGTAGCTTAAAAAAGAGAGAGAAAGTTGGTACTTCTTGTTTCACCAAAAAAATCATTCACTTTATCAGTGTTTTATTCCTTGTAGGAACTATTCTAAATGTACACAACAAAATAATAACATTTTAATCATTTAAAAAATAATAATAATCATTTTATCCAATTCTAGGTATATTTAATGTTCCATAAAAGACTAGTCTGTCTTTTCTTCTTTAAAAAAAAAAACAGATACAAACAAAGTTACAGCTTCATTGTTACCGTTACAGCTGTACCATTCTTCCAGGCAAACAGGGGGTGCCATTATTTCTTCTATTGTTTTAATTTCCTGCTGTAAATATTTTCCTAAACACCCAGAGCCCCAAAAATAGCGCACGGCAAAAATGCCGTTTCCGCCTGAGATTCTAGGCACTTGTGGTTTATGGCTGTGCGCCGAAGTGTGAAATTAAAGAAAGAGAAGCGAGCGAGCGAGAGAAAAAAAGAGAGAAAGGAGGAAGTAAATTAACTCGATTTCCTTCAACTCAACGCCACATTTGCATGAAATTACGCTGCGGCGGGCTTCGAGAATGCCGATCCTGTGCTTCACGCCTGAGCAGGAAACAAAAGGCGTCTGGGGTGTGTGTGTGTGTGTATGTAGACCCAGAAAATCTTTCTCAGACAAGTCTGAAGTTGTTTAATACGTTGGATGAGCTTTCTACTGCCAAAGACATCATTATCGCTGTTTTCCTTGACTTAGGGCCCTAGTGGAAGCAGGTTCCTACAGATCTATATAATGTCTGCACCGGCTTCAAATTTCATCCTTACAGTTGATTCAATCCCTATTATCGATTTATTTCCTACAACGGCATTCCAAGCTCCCACTGGAAAAAATCTCCATAGTGAACACCTTCTCAGCTCCCTCTTATAAATCTCAAGGGTCTAATTTCTATATTGGAAATCGTGATTCAACACAGCTGAAGAAAATTCCCACAAAAGAACTCCTTAACTCCCATAGAAATTCATTTTCTACTTCAGAAGAATAGGAATGTTTCTTCCGGAATCTTCAACATGGCTGCTCAGTAAGATTCCTCTTTACTTCTTCCTCTCTTCCTTTTTTTTTTTTTTGCATGTTCAGTGTTCTTTCTGTTCTGCCTCAATTTTTTTTACAAAAAATTGTCCTCCTTTCGTCTCATTTTTTTCTTATTCTCTTGGATCTCAGACTTTCCAGTTATTATATATATGTGCGTGTGTGTGTGCGTGCGCACGCTTGTGCACGTTCTCGTCCACACCATGTCTGTTTTGGGATTGCTGATGGTTTTCCAAAGTGACGATTAGCACCTTGGCCAGCTCTCATCGCGTTATGGTTTCTTGGCGCTGTGAATAAATTCTGGCAAGATTTGGATTCATGTTCTTTTGGCTTGATGACTCTTGTACATATGTTTACTTGTTCGGCTCGGTAGTATGTTTGTGTGTGTGTGTGGGGGGGGGGGGGATGTGGTAAAAGTTAATAAATGTGAAAGTTAGTGTGACCAGTATTTTTGTAGCAGCTTTTTTGCGTCGCAGCCATTTTGAATTTTTGAACTCTGATTGGCTGCCTGAAGTTGCCAGTCACGTTTTTCCTGTACTAAACAAGAGGTTGGGGTTTTGTGCGATTTGAAATAATTAAATGATTACAGCAAATATCACACTGCAGGACAGAAACGAATATGCAAACAAATTCACACACACGCACTGTCCATCATACCGTGTGAAAAGAGCGGCGGTGGAACCAGGCTGTATTTCCCCTGTGCGCATCACATCAGTGAGTCTAAACAAACACTGAGACCATTTTACAGTTTTATCCTCCAATTGTACCTCCACTGCCTCCTTTACTTCTTCCATCCGTCCTTCTCTTCTATCTCTTCCATTTATCCTGCCCCTTTCTAAGCAATTATAAACGTGTTTGTGTGCTTTTCCCATTTTTTCTCACCTTCCGCCGCCTTCTTTTTCGCCGCCTTTACTTTTTCTGCTTTCCAGCTCTCATAAAAAAGCGGCGAAAGGAGGGAAACTCTTTGGTGCCCTTATTCACAGCCTTTAACTTTAAGCCATGAAGTTGTGAATTGTTTACAGTTGTACTATGTGTTTAGTTCGAATTAACAATAACAGCTGGAAAAAATGGTTTCCATGGGAATGCGTGGAACCTTGGATCCTAAAATTTAACCTTCTTTGTATAAATTATTGTAGAAACTTACAAAAAGATAGATCGCTCTTATTTCTCCTCCCTCTTCCAATCACTCACTCTCTCTCTCTGTCTCCTTGCTGTCTTTCTTTTATCCTGATGACTCCCTCATTCCTCCTGACCTTTACTGTCCTGGATAAACTTGCGAACAGAATTGTCATCAAAAAGGTGATGACACAAAACCATTAAGCAGACACCCTACTGGCACTATGCCAAGTGAGAACGATGGCAAAAACCTGTTTATCTGCAGGGGAGGCAAAAAAGTGAAAGAAAGAAAAAGGAAGAGGGGGAAAAAAGAGAAAATGAAAGCAAAAGAAATAAATATAATGAAAAAACAAGAGAAAACGCTGAAGTGAGAAAGATAAAGATGAAGAAAGAAAGGAACATTAGGAGAGAAAGAAAGATAGGAAAGAGAAAAAAAGAGAAAGTGCTGAAGTGAAGGAGACAAAGATAAAGTGAGAGAAAAAAATTCAGAAAGAAAGGAAAAAGATTACTAGAGAGAAAGAGAAATTGGGGAGAGCATGACAATATGGAGTGATAATAAAAAAGATTGAAAGAAACTGGGAGAGGTAGCGAGGAGAAGAAATAAAGAGGAAATAAAATGACAGGAGAGGAAACAAGGTGAAAAAAGGAGAGAATGGGTGGAGGTAAAGAGATTTAAAAAAACAGTGCACACACACACACACACACACACACACACA
>JAOTQW010000026.1:5281772-5295230 GCA_026260075.1 Sisor rabdophorus
TGAGTGAGCACAGACTCGGATGTGTGAGTGAGCACAGACTCGGATGTGTGAGTGAGCACAGTCTCGGGTGTTTTGAGTGAGCACAGTCTCGGGTGTTTTGAGTGGGCACAGTCTCAGGTGTGTGAGTGAGCACAGTCTCAGGTGTGTGAGTAAGCACAGTCTCTGGCGTGTCGTCGAGCACAGTCTTGGGTATGACAGTTTTGATCAAAGCTCTAGAGTTCTGCTTTAACACCGCAGTAAATGTAGATGTTTCTATATGTGTCCTGGTGTCACATTTTGTTACAAACAGCTGCAGAGGAACCAAACACACCACACACACACACACACACACACGTAATTAGTTCTATAAGGGTATGAAAGATAAAAAAATTATATGATGACTTAATCTTTCTTTCTTTCTTTTGCTCTCTCACTTTGTAGGTAAGAAGTCATGGAGGTCGCTTAGTAAACAGGTGCAGTATTAATACACTTTCCATTTTTTGGTCACATGGCAGCGTGGAGGCTTATTGGTTAGCGCTGTCACCACGCAGCAAGAAGGTCCCGGGTTTACCGTGGAAGCGGTCTTTCTGTGCGGAGTATGCATGTTCTCCCCACACTTACGTGGGTTTATACTGGGTACTCCAGTTTCTTCCCACAGTCATGTACATGTTAATTCTTGTCGCGTTGTGATGTACTGGCAACCTGTCCAAGGTGTACGCTTCCTGCCTTTCACCCTTAGAAAGCTGGGATAGGCCCCCCGTGACTCCCAATAAGGGAATAAGAGAACTAGAAGATGAATAAATGAATGAATGAATAAATGTTACAAGCATTGGACTTGGTATACACACACATATAAAAGCAACAGACATCTCAAATTTTAACTAGTGCTGTTTTAAGTAAAAGGCCATCCTGTTTTTTATTTGTTTGTTTTTTTAACAGGAACTTGAGAAAATCCTCTCAGAGACACCTCCAGTGTGGAAAGGAAGTTCGACCCTTTTCAGAAATCTCAGGGACAGGGGTGAGAATTATCAGTCACACATATTCCAGCCTGAGCGAAACTGCATTAGCTAAAATGTAAATTCTGGGATTTTGGGTTGTGCATGGCCATTACTCAATGCTTCTTGTTAGCTTTGGATAAACACAATGTAGGTGACACAATGCTAGGATTTACCCACAAGCTAGCCGTATTGCTAATTTAGTTAGTAGTCAGTCAGTAACAGTGAAATGTTTGGTCTGTTATGTTAACTTTCTACTATTTACTACAACAAAACTCTTCTGAAATCACTAAATAACAAAATAAACAATTTGGGATCATGTTGTGGGGCGGCGCGGTGGCGTAGTGTTTAGCACGGTCGCCTTACAACGAAAAGGTCCTGGGTTTGAATTCAAGGCACAGGGTCTTTTTTTGTGTGCGGATTTTGCATGTTCTCCCCGTGTTTGCGTAAGTTTCCAGCAGACCCCCGTGACCTCAGGTTCAGGAATAAGCGGTTATAGAAGATGAATGATTGAATGGATCGTGTTGTCAATTTGGAGGTTAAGTAAAGTACCTATATGTGGCTACATTTTGTAGCTAAACATGCATCAATAAAATCAATGCATCATTGCTAGCTCATCTAATTGCTGACAGACTAGCATTTCCAAACACTACGCTGATATTACTTGACAGGTTGTTCCGTAACAGCCTTTGTAATATGCCATATTAAATGTACTCATGCTGTATTCATTTTTCTCCCTCTTTGAGGAAACATACATCATCCCTCTGGAAGCTGGCATCAATCCCAAGTTCCCTTTTTTCCTAAAAAACACAGCAAAAAAAAAATCTGAACTAAATAAATAAATAAGCATGAGGAAGATCACTAACACGAGAGCTGCAATTAAAGCATTTGCTGCCGGGCTGCTGGTAAAAGACTGGCTAATTCCCAGCGGTGATAATTATACACCTGCCTCACAGGGTGCTAACCACAGCAAGACTGCTACAAATAAACCACAAGGATTCCACACCTTTTATTATATTATAATTATTTTTGAAAGCAGCCCCATAATTCTGACCTTTTTGGTAACTTGACTGATGCTGTGTTATAAAAACAAAAAGTGTGTGTGTGTGTGTGTGTGTGTGTGTTAGTTAACATGTCTCAAGGGGCTGATTTCTAGGAAAAAATGGATCCAAGTTGATCACTGTAAATACAGCTAAATCTTGAGGGATGTTTTGGGGGTAAAGGGATGTGCAAAATGCTAAACATACTTCCTGCTATACCGTACAACTCGGTCATTCATGTCATCATCTGATTCATTAGTCACTTGTTCCTTTTGCATTCAAGGCATTCCCTTGTTAACTTACCTTTACAGCTGGAAAGTATGAACCCCCCTTGTCACATGAGATGAAACTGGAGGGCCTTTCTCTAAAGACTACAGCTATATCACTTCTTTCTGTGGTGCCTTCAATGTAACCCTTTCACATACCTTAACTGAGAGAAAAGATCAGTAACAATGGTATACCGAAGAGGGAAAAGAGAAACATAGATTTAAAGTTAAAGATGAGGTCTCATAGGAGGGATAGGAAAAAGGGTCTTCCAGTTTTAGCCCTCGTGACAGGTACTTGTACACATTTCCCAGCTGTAAACGTAACTTAATTTTATGGAAAGTAACGGTGGTACAGCAAAAGCAGCCAATTATTTTTCTCTATTGGATGGCAAATAGTGGCTGGTGATTTATTATCAACTGTGACTAACTGCAGTTAATTGCAAATTCTAGATTGTTTGGTTAGAGGGGTTCCCCTTTTTTAAAACCGATTTAAGGTACATTATTTTAATTATTCGTTGTTTGGTTAATCAAGTCCTTAGATGTGTGCATCATCTGACAATGTCAAATTATAGTGAACAAGACATCGAGACACCTGATGTCTGTTGACTGCACATGTTTATCTATTTGTGTGTGGGATGACCAGGTATGTATCATCCCCCTGATCTGGTAAATGGACTCGTGTATGGTTCCTTACCCGGAGGGGTAAAGACCACTGGTCTGAAACTTTCGACTCATTCAGCCAGAACTATCTGTAACCCTGCTACCGATGCCTGTGGAGAATGTTTTCAGTGGCTGTGTAGGGGGTAATGCATCCCTGTCTTTTACCCTCACTACCAAAACATCCTTCTGCTTTTTTGTGCACCTGAAAGAATCTTTAGATCTTATCAATATGAAAGGACATTTAGCAACGATTTCAGGTTTCAGTTGAAAAGCCCATCAAATAGTCCTGGTGAAACAAAAAAAGTTGAAGGAAGGAGGCATAAAAAGAAACACGAGGCTAATTGGTGTTTATTTCTTTCCTTAATCTTCTTTTTTAGGCATAATTTCCTACACTGAGTACCTCTTCCTGCTCTGTATCCTGACCAGTAAGTATCTCATTCTTTGCCTTTTGTTTTTTCCATTTCTTCTTCTTCGCCTTCTCTGTAAAAATTTCTCCTTATGATATATTCTTGGTTTTTCCCTTTAACTATCATTTGATTGTATGGCCTCGATCAGATTTGTCAGATTGTTTCTTGCTACATTAAACACCAGTCACAAAAGCCGGCCCCTTGTTTTACTTCATGGTCTGTCAGACCCAGACAGTTTCCACCCCTCTAAACAAGACACCTCGACAAGTCTCATTTTTTTTCGTTAGGTTCAGTGAGGTTACGATAATCAGCAGGTCGTTTTATTAATGTAAAAAAATTTTCAATAGGTGCTTCTCATTTTCTTTTCTGAAATAGTTCGGGCATTCTAATGTCATTAAGAAGCATTATTAAAGCTTGTGTTTTCATCCTTTTCGAGTGCCTTGAAGCACTTCACTCAGCACATCCTCTAGAACACAGCAACCCTGCTTTGACGTACTGTTCCCACGGCAATGTAACACCACAGAGAGACATGTGGTCCTCGACAAGGTCAAAAGCACACCTGCAGAAGGTGATGAAAGGTGGTGTTTGGTTAGAAGGAGACTTTGAACTGATGCGCTTCAATATTGGAATTAGTGTTGAGTTTGAGGCAAGGCACCAGTAATGTTTTTTGCCATGTGGACGTACAATTCCACCAGATTCTGGTCAGAAGAACAAAAAGAAATTAATGATATTTGCTTGGGATAGTTCTTCCATTTTACACACAAAGGTGACCTTGATAACTTTTGTAAGCTTATGGGATGATTTTACAATAAAGAGTCTTCTCAGCTAATGCTTTAAACAAATGACCTCACCATAATGCACATTATCCTATTATGCATGCTGGATCTATGCATATGAGTCATATTTTTTCCTCAGAGCCCCATGCTGGCTTCAAAATAGCCTTCAACATGTTTGACGCTGACGGCAACCAGATGGTGGACAAGCAAGAGTTTCTGGTGGTAAGATAAGATGACTTTTATCTGTTTACGGTAACCCAGTTGTAGACCTTTTGAAGTACCCTAATCTTGACCTACAAAAGGAATTCTTCTTAAATGTGTTAGAGATCTTTTGTAGTAGTTTTTTGTTAGAGATGAGCAAAAGAAGCATCTATCCATTCTGTCCTACAGCTGCAGGAAATCTTCCGGAAGAAGAATGAAAAGAAAGGACGC
The DNA here is from genome assembly GCA_026260075.1 of Sisor rabdophorus. Lineage (NCBI taxonomy): Eukaryota > Metazoa > Chordata > Actinopteri > Siluriformes > Sisoridae > Sisor > Sisor rabdophorus. The sequence goes on from JAOTQW010000026.1 coordinate 5,286,328, forward strand.
AAGGGCGATGCGGAGAAGACAGCTCAGCTGGTAAGGGTCTGTTAGGTTCAGTCAACGGTTTTATATTAAAGAGGTGAAAAATAACACGCATAAAATAATATAAATGTGGTATGATAACGAAAAGTTCAGCAGCGTGATTGAAAACAGAATTGGAAAATCAGCATTATCAGGCATTCTAAAAAAGTTAATGTATTAAGGATTAGGAGATAGATCTTGGGATCAGGATACAGAATACTTTAACGACAGATGGTTAAAGGTTCAACCTAACAGCTTGTAGCATTACTTTTTCTATTTCCAGGGTATCTTGCTTGAGTCTGTGGATTTGTTTTGGCAAATTGCTCCAAGGGTTAGGAAAAATGGTTAAATCTTCCTAGGTAATAATAATATGTCAGATGTTGAGATAATCCATCATTTGTTGCTTGATTTGATTTGACCGAATAAAAGGCTTTGGGCAAAAGTTCCTGCTGTAAAATGAGCGATAGAAGAGTCATAGTGGTCACCTGAAAGTGATGGCGTGTTGCTTTTTCGAGCGAATGATCTAATCATCAGATTACATTGTGTTTATCAGGTAGACAATTCTTTTAATATTTGATAGGTAGATGACATCATGGAAGCAAAGTCTTGAGGCTAACTGCCAATCAGTGTTTTTATACAGTGACTAAAGAAAGATGTGATGTAAGGTTTTATAAATCCTACACTAATAACAGTCTGGCTTTGAACGGCCTGGTTTTGAAAAATCTTTGATATTGTGTTTGTAAATCTGTGAAACTGAAAATTGCTTGTGTGTGTGTTCATCTTCTTCCTCCTTCCTCTTCCTCCTATGCCACGTAGAGCATGCAGCTCTACGGATATCATGTCGCCCCAGGCGCTGGCGTATGTATCACTGCTTTCTTCTGACCTTTGACCTTATGTGCTAGATGTGAACCGAAGGTAGGGAAAATAAGCTGAGCGAGCGGGGAGGTTCGACCTTCAGGGGTCAAACGATTGGTTTTGTTTAGGACTGTTTTGACCCTAATTAAATTTCAATTGATCTTTTATTTTTATATTAAGTCCAGTGCAAACTTCATCAGAGATGCTTTGAGTGATCGTGGTAGAAACACACTGACAACAAAATGTGTTTTTTATTGAGCTACTGCAGAAGTTCACTTCCTCAAAACAAAACATTAACACGTGATATTTATCAATTATAAAGATATTAAAATATCAAAAATGCATGTCGTCATGTAGTAACAGTACTAACTTAGCAGATGTAATGTTACTCGTGTGGAGTCGCTTTCATCCCGTATTTATGTCAAATTTTTGTTGTGCGCTCATTTCTCTCGCTAGCGTTTTGCTAACCCACTAACTCCACCCCTGTGCTGCCGACCCACCCTCAGGTTTCAAAAAAAGAGAGCCGGGAGGAGTGTGTGGCACAAAGCTACTGGGATGTGTTAAGACGAAGCGCCAGCCAAGCACTCTTTTCTGACCTGGCAGAGGTACCGCTGTAGCCCTTACACCCTCATCCCTTGCTTTTTTTCCATTGTCCTCATCATGAGCACATCCCTTTCTGTGTTGGTGCAAGGTCCTACTTTTACACACCTAATTCGACTGTTCAAGTCAACTCTGGGCACTTACTGTAATTTAAATGACGCTACTTTCTAAATAAAAACAATGAGCTTTGATAAATGAGACAGCTACTGAATAAAATCTTTTTTGGCAAGTCTGGAAATTTAGTCCACTGCTGCTGAAGATTATTGGCATTAGGACACCATATTTGCAAACTCAAAGACTGAAAATTCAGTGGAATATCATCATATGAATTGAATAGATTTTGGAGGCAAGTTCTAATTTCCTATAAGAAATTGAATGCAGATAATCAATTCCAGCCGACCAAAAATATTACTAATCTTACCTATAATATATAATAATATTTTTAGAAAAACAATACCAAACATTTAAAATATTTGTGTAAATAACACAAAATATAAAATAAATGGAACCCGGTATTACTCTGATAATTAAAAAGTGCCAAGATTTACATAGCTTTCAAATACATGCCAAAGGCAATGGCGGTATAGTGGGTCGTAAACTAAGTGAGTTAGCTTACAATTAACACAAACAAGTTTTAAAACGCTCCCGGATATACACGCAACTTGGCTACCATTCAGTTCCGTTGGGTATTTTGTTTGCCAGAAATGCATCGTATTCTATGCAACTTTTTACTGCAAAATGAAAATTTTGGGAAGGCAAAAATTCATATGGGACGGCATTTATAAGTTTAGGTTCCACTGTATCGCAATTGTGATACTTGAACATGGTCATGGTAATGGACAAAATAAAATCGCCTTATTATCCTCGTCATTATGAAAGTGTTGAACTGCTAATCAAAAAATCATGGGTCAAATCCCCAGCACTGTCAAGTGCTTTAGTAAGGTAGAAAGAATTAATTATTAATGCAAGTATGTAATAACTAATCGGCATTCTAAGCCAATGTAACTTTATAAACAATAATTACTCGTAAATTAAGCAAATTAGCAAATAATATCTGCTTGAAGGTAGAAATAAAAGATCCCTCACGTAATACAACAATTTTTCAATTTACAAGGTAGTCATTTCATATCGTTTTTCTTAATCGATTTTTGTCAAATAGTAGTCAGAATACTGTATGGGATTAACTTCACAAATGACATAAAGCAACAGCTTGCTTGCTTTTCTTCTATAATCATTCATATTATTGCTCTTTAAACTAATTCTTTCATCAGGACTGATGGCCTGTTAAACCCCTGGTATAACTGCTCAAAGCCATAAAACATGTTGCAGTTGTTAAACAGACTCCTGTACATGGATCAAATAAGAATCATGAACATACTGTAGGACTGTACCGTTCATGTATAAGGGGTTGAAAATAAATCTAACAGTGTGTTTTAGCAGATGACAACAGCAGACTATTGGGAAGCAATGATGCGCTTATTTGGGTGTGTTGAAAAGCTTTAATGGCAAGGAAACTGCAGTCTAATGACACCGCCAGGTTGTACATCTGCCCTTTATTTACCCAGTCTGTTACTCACAAAAAAGGTGTGTGTGTGTGTGTGTGAGCGCGCGAGAGGCAGAAAGACAGTAATTCGAGATTCCACTTTTGCAGATGACACACGTCCTCAGGATTGTTTGTATTATTGACTGCACGCTCTCAGATAAGCACTTAGACTGTGTGTGTGTGTGTGTGTGTGTGTGTGTGTGTGTGTGTGTGTGTGTCTGTGTGTGTGTGTGTGTGTGAGAGAGAGCACCTGATGAGTGTGTGTCTAAGCGGCTGCATGTAAGCGTATGTGTATGGATGTGTTTATTAGTCATCCTGCTAAATCACTGTTTTTTGCCCGCCAGATGAAAGGATAAAAGCCCTAAAGTGATAACTCTACCTCTCAGGGGGCGTGGCCGTCTACCATGTAATGCAATGATGACTTTGTAGTGGTGGTTTCCAGGAACTGTGATGTAACGCTCCTTTTAAAAAAAATACAAGTTAAAAAAATATAATAAATATATTTAAATTACAATAATCCAATGAAATATAAACCAATAAAAAGTTGCCAAATTGAGCTATTAAAAATATAACCAACGTGTAATGAGTGTAAATGATAATTTTTTTTATATTCTCAAAGCATAACAGAGGCCACATTAACATTTAAATATTTTAATGGAACTGAGGCAACCATGTTGGTTAAACAAAGTGGAACATCCTTCCAAAAGGCAGAATAAGTATAATTCTGATGCTATGTGGGTAACATTTAATGCTATAATAAATAGTTAGATATACATTTATTTAACTTTTTGCCCGATCTATGAGTATATGCTGAGAAAAGATCAACTGATGTCGATTTTTTTAAACAATACTGATCAGTATTATTTGCTTTTTAATGTGAGCTGATATGCATTACCAATGAAAACACTATTTCAAAATTTGTTTGGAAACATTTCACACCATCACTGGTTTGAGCATAATTTTCAAACCAGTCGCAAGACGGGTCTCGGTGGATTTGAATTTGCTGAACCAATATTCAATAATAAAAAAAATTTTATTTTATAAATGGTTGACCTCTAGTAATGAGTTCATATATCAGAAGTGTAAAGCCTCAATTTCTGGAAAAATATTAACGATGTTGATGATAAAACATCTGGAACATACCATTTTGACCACACAGGCTTCATGATTGTCTATGATTCTGAAGCACCATGTTTTTCTTTCCATGTTTACCATCTGACCTTAAACGCTGTATGTGCCTGTTGGATTTCTCTGCTTGAGTCCACATTCTTTCTCTTTTCTGAATGGTTTCTTCTTGGATAGAATTTCAATCTGGAGGTATCGCAGAGGCATGGACTGAAGCTCTGCTCTCGTTTGGCTTGAATGAAATAAATGCTTTTGAGGGGGAAAAAAATCCTTTAGCAAGTCTAGCATGGCATCCTCTTGCTGTATCTCAGTCTCAGGAGCTTGTAGACAGATCGAGTCTGCACTCTTAAATTATAAAAACCAAACAGGTTCTTCTGTTTCTCTAGATACTGGTTGTATGTGGAACTTTACAACAGAATAATAACTTTTTAAGGATGAAGTAAAGAACCCTGCAGAAATTACTGTTCTGAGGTTCAAAAGCTGGATTTGGTTGTAGGAGTACCACACTCTTTGTCAGTCACACAAATTTAGAGGAAATAGGTTCTCTAAATTGGCAGTCCCCAACCTTTTTTGCACCATGAACCGGTTTAATGTCAGACAATATCTTCATTTTTTTTCTTTTAAGTTGTGGCGGATAAACACAACAAAATAAAATGATATAACTGACATATCAACTGGTATTAATAAATTAAAAACGTACAACTCACAATAATGCTAAACCCGCAGAAGCCCTGAGCTTGTTTCTCTGTAACCATAACGTATCACGTGACCAAGACAAGAGTTTTGACATGCGTCAAGAGTGAGTCATAGAAACTGTCATTTTTTTTTCCAAATAAAACCTTGTTTAGACTCGGAATAAGTTAAACACATATAATGCAAGTTATTTATTCTTTCTCTGCGGCATGGTACCGGTCCACGGCACGGGGTTGGGGACCACTGCTGTGAAGGTTCTCTGCTTTTAGACATAAGATCATTCTGTTGTAGATTTCAGTGTCAAAGGGACGGCCGAAGAACTTTAAAGGTCTCTAGGTGTTTTAAGAGTGCCTTGGAAATACAGATATTTAGTCAAATTTTTTCAGCTGCATAAGATGGTGATGATGATAATGAGGGTTTTAACCTAACTAAACTGTTTGTTTTACATGTTTCCAACATGATTCAATAAAATAGAAGAAGCAAATCAATGAATTCATATTAGATCATAATTTGTTTTACAACTTTATTAACTTTATTAAAACTTGCATATATTTTTTTCCAATAAGTTGTGATCACTCTTTGGGGTAATTGTTCCAACACCAGAGTCTTGTGATGAAAAAGTGTGTTAAGCTTGATAGCAGATGAGCCACCAAGCCTGGAGGCCAATTGATCTGGACTTAAAGTCCAGAAAGGACGCTGTAGGCAATTAGTTTATTTCTATTTAAAACCAAACTGTTTTATACAATACCTAATGACATATCATCTGTTGTCCTAGATGATGATGTGTTCATCATTACAAATGTAGAGAGAGAGAGAGAGAGAGATGAAAGAATAAAGGTTTATGTGCAGCAGGAAAAAAGTGGACTCTGATAACCTATTCACACATTTGCATTCATGTGTGAATGCAGTCTGTCCCCAAAAAGCATGGCACTGTAAAGTTTCTTCTCTGTCCACCGATGTCTCTGTCTGTTTCTTTTTCTCTGTCAGTGTCCGTGTCTGTGTGTCCCTTGTTTCTAGTAGTGTCGTTCTTTCTACTCATGTATGTCTATCTCTCCGTTTGCGTCTATGTCCCTTTTTTTGTTTGTGTTTTCTCTATTTAAGTCTGTCTGTGTTCTGGCCTGTATGTTGGTGTCTGTGTCTTTCTGTGTGTTGTTATCGTTATTGTTCTATGTCTGTGTTGTGGTTTGTGTCTCCCTGACTGTCTGTGTTTCTGTGTCTCTGTATCTGCATTTGTTCTGTGACCAATTTTGTCTGCCTGTGTGTGTCTGTCTATGCCTTTGTCTGTCTGTAGCTCTGTTTTTGTCTCTGTGTGTCTCTGTCGGTCTGCTCAATTTTCCCAGGTTTAACAATGGGCACATTGCACCTGTTTGTGTGTCTGTGAATGTTTCTTGCTCTTGTTTTAGTCTCGCACTCATCCGTCGATTATTCATGCCTGATGTTATTCTCTGTATGTTGTAATGATCCCCTTGGATTGCACTGCATCCTGACAGACAACTGCTTTGTCCAATCATGTCAGACTTTGATTCTCTATCGTTGTTTGATTTTACTTTATGCCCCCTTTTCTCTTTTTTAACCAGCGCACAGACGACAACTTGACCATCGACACTACACTGCTTATACACTTTTTTGGGAAGAAAGGCAAGGCAGAGCTGACTTTTGATGACTTTTATAGGTACCTGACACTAATGACGAAAATATTTAAAATGCACTGAAATATTGAATTAGAATGATTACATTTTAACAAATAAAATCAATTATCAAAAACGTGACTTGGGATCTCAACAAATCACTTAATAAATATTACAGCTGTTCTGACACATAACTTTACATTATTTTACAGTTTCCCAACAATTTTTATTTATATTGACTTCAAATCTCACAGCTTCCTAAAACCCATAAATTATTATACATCTTACTTCTGAGTTGCTTATAAACACACTGAGAATTTAAGAAAAAACTGCTGCTTTTACAAATCTGCCTCTATTTATTCATTTATTTAAAATGTTTTACTCTATTTTTTAATATTTATATTTATAGTAAAAAATTGATAATCTGGTTCCTACAAAATGCTTCCAAAAGTACAGAATATGCACAATTATCTTTTATATCTACTTTTATATTTGTAATTGTTGTTTAAAATTCACATGTTTGTGTGTTTACTTTTCACGTTTACACCAAAAAGGCATGTCTTATTTTGTATTGGATGAAATAAAAAATGATGATTCTTTAAGTTTCAGGATTTAGCTTGCTTCCTAGCACAGGATGCTAAGTGCTAACATATTCTTTCTCTTTCTGTCTCATAGGTTTATGGATAACCTCCAGACCGAGGTGCTGGAGATCGAGTTTCTCACATACTCCAAAGGCATGACCACCATCAGTGAGGAAGATTTTGCTCGCATCCTTCTGCGATACACCAACGTAGAAGACATTCGCAGCTACCTGGAAAACGTGCGACAGTCCATTCCTGATGAAAAGGTGCTAGGCTGAATGGGTTTTTGTTGAAACATAACCAAACTCTTTGAGATTTATGATCATCCCACGCGTCAACATTCTTACACACTTCACACCTGAATGCTCCGCCGAGCCGTGTGTGTGTCTGTGTGTGTGTAATACCAGCTTGTAAGAAACAGTGTAATCTTACATCTCTTCCTGTCACCTCTGCCTCTTAACTCCACTCCACCTCTTTGTTCTTTGAAGTGATTGACAGGCCGCTGCCGCAGTAGTATCATGTTCAGCTAATTCTTCTTGGGGAAGTGGATGTGTTGGTGCAAATCGACATGTTGACATGAGGCCTTTTGTTTCTCATGAAAGCGTTAAGTGGGAAAGTCATGCCTGAATGGACAAGGGAAGGAATGAAAAAAAAAATTCTATTGTCTGAATTAATTTAAAGATCTACTGTAGATATTCATGTAGAATTATACTCCATTAGAAACCAAAACTAAAAACCATGTAGTTCTTCTTCAATCATGGCATTTGAATGTCCTCCAAAATTTGCATTTACAGCATACAAACAAAATGCTGTCTAAGTTGCGCTTTCTTCCGGGAGCTGCCAAACAATGTGCAAATTTTACAATGCACAACTTTTTTCCTTCAGCGAAATAATTAAAAACATTTTTTTTTGTTAAGATGTGAGGCATAGGTTTGTTTATTTCATTATTCCAGTCTACCTCCTCTACATGTCTTTTCTTAGTAGGTTTATTGTTTCTAAAAGCAAAAATATGATTATAGCTGTATACAGTGTTGTGCCCTTTAGAGAGCTGGGATAGGCCCCAGCAGACACCAGTGACCCCGGATTAGGAAAAAAGTGGGTATAGAAGATAATCGGCGGCAAGGGGGTGTAGTGGGTAGAACATTCGCCTCACAGCAATAGGGTTCGAAGGTCGTGGGTTCGATTTCCAGGTCTCTCTGTGTGGAGTTTGTATGTTCTCCCCAAGCTTGCGTAGGTTATCTCCAGGTACTCCAGTTTCCTCCTACAGTCCAAAAACATGTACATTTACATGATTGGTGATTCTAAATTGCCCAAAGGAAAGTGTGAGTGTGTGGTTATTTGTCTATGTGTGGCCCAGCGATGGACTGGCTACCTGTCAAGGGTGTACCCCTGCCTCTCGCCCTGTGTGCGCTGGAATAGTCTCTATTAGACCTCCGTGACCCCAAGTAAAGGAAAAAAACAGGTGTAGAAGATGAATGAATGATGATCCACTTTGTAATTGGATGGTATCTAATTCTTTTCACAGGGCATCACCTTCGAGGAGTTCAGGTCTTTCTTTCAGTTCCTTAACAACCTGGAGGACTTTGCAATCGCTATGCAGATGTACAACTTCGCCAGCCGGTCCATCGGACAAGGTTGTTGTTTTTTTTCATTCACGCTCGAAATGATCACATCTGGCGGCGGGTGGCGCAGTGATTAGCACGGTCGCCTCACAACATGAAGGTCCTGGGTTCGAATCCTGGGCTTGGGGTCTTTCTGTCCGGAGTTTGCATGTTCTCCCCATGCTTGCATGGGTTTTCTAAGGGGAATCCGGTTTCCTCCCACAGTCCAAAAAAAAAAAACATGTGCATTAGGTTGATTGGT
>JAOTQW010000026.1:5300214-5316236 GCA_026260075.1 Sisor rabdophorus
AGCAGACCCCCGTGACCCCGGAATCGGGAATAAGCGGGTAAGAAGATGAATGAATAAATGAATGATCACATCTGAAATGTGTAAAATAAGCATTGTACTTTGCAGGGGTATATGTCAGGCCATAAAAATCTAATTATGTTTGGCAAGCCACTGTAGTATGTAGTATTTGTAAGGAATTTTATTCAACTATACACTATTTCCAAAATATTTAATTATAATAATAGTAATCCAAAGTTACAGTTAAAAATTGCATTTTATCTTGCATTTTAGCTAGTTTACTAGCATATGGCTGTTAATTTGTGGGAAAACAAAGAGCAACATTTGTTCATTCATTATAAGAAAAAGATTCTGTAGATTTAAAAGACTTCATAACATGTTGCTAAATTCATCCATTTATTTATTCATTCATTCATCTTCTATACGCGCTTATTTCCTTACTCTGGGTCACTGGGAACGCTGATGCTAATCCCAGCTGGAATAGGACGAGAGGCAGGGGTACACCCTGGACAGGTCGCCAGTCCATCGCAGGTCCATCGAAGTACCTGGAGAACCTGTGCTAACCACTGTGCCACCACAATGGCTACATTAATTAATTCATTTATTTATTTGTTTATTTATTTTTGTGGGGGGGGGTGTTTTAGACGAGTTTGGGAGAGCGGTGTACGTAGCCACAGGGCTTAAACTCACTCGGCACCTGGTAAACACCATCTTTAAGATCTTTGACGTGGACCACGACGACCAGCTGAGCTACAAAGAATTTATCGGCATCATGAAGGACAGACTGCACCGAGGAGCCAGGGTGAGAAACATGGGTTCTTCTTACTGCTGGCCTGACATCTAGTGGTGAAAATAATTAATGCATACAAGTTTTATTCATTGGCTCCAATTTAAATCTTAGATTTTCCTACCATAATGATTTTCAAAAGCGAGTATATCAGGCATATTCCTGGTATGTGAAAAACATTAAATGAGTGCAGGAAAGACTGCTTTTCTAATTTAAAAATAGCAGAGCGTAACGTTGCTGCACTTTACAGAATAAAGGATAAAAACCTTTTTTTCTTGTTAATTTCGAACATTTATCATTGCAGATTCGTCGTTGTGACATTTTTATGTCATCATATTACAGTATGGTGGACTCATTATGTCTGGATTTTATTTAGTCATACTATATAGGACATACTTTTTTTAATGGACAAGAAAGTATTTACTCACCTAATTGTAGTACTTGTTTTATTAGTGAGGTTTCCGTTTGCAGCTCCACAGATTCACTGACCTAATTGTGCAATTCGTGTTTGTTTTTCAGGGCTATAAGGATGTAGAACGCTTCACCTCCTTTAGGTCATGTCTGAAGAAGGAGCTGGCAGGAAGATAAGTACAATCTATATTCTCAAAAGGGAAGTAAGCTCTTCACCTGCGCTAACAAATAAGTCAGCACGCTAACACTAGTCACCATCAAACAGACTGTAGTTTTTTCAACCATTCATCTTCTATACCCGCTTATTCCCGAGCTTGGGGTCAAGGGTTTGCTGGAGCCTATCCCAGCGCACATAGGGCGAGCGGCAGAGGGTAGGCTTTGAACAGGTCACCAGTCCACATGCACTTACACGCACTCCTGTGGGCAATTTAGAATCACCAATCAACCTAATGCACATGTTTTTGAACTTTGGAAGAAAGTATCCGGAGGAAACCCACACAGCTAGAGAGAGCTGGCATGCTAATTTATAGAAGGGATATCAGGCTATCCACTGTATATAGCCTAGTAAAATAACAGCTATCAAAAATTTGCTTGGAAAAAGAGCAATCTCATGCCAATCAGAATTTTATTTAAAGCTAGCGATGTGGATAATTTTTTTCAGCAGAATGCTGCATTTTCATTCATTTATTCGTTCATCTTCTATACCCGCCTATTCCCTAGCCTGGGGTCATGGGGATCTGCTGGAGCGTATCCTAGCGCACATAGGACCAGAGGCAGGGGTACACCCTGGACAGCGTGCTAGTCCATTGCAGGGCCACATACACTTACATTCACTCCGATGGGCAATTTAGAGTCACTAATCAACCTAATGTATACGTTTTTGGACTGTGGGAAGAAACTGGAGTACTCTGAGGAAAACCCACGCAAGCGACGGGGAGAACATGCTAACTCAGCACGAAAAGACCCCGTGACCGGGAATCGAACCCAGGACCTTCTTGTTGTGAGGCGACTGTGCTAACCACTACGCCACCACGCCGCTCCAATGCTGCATTTAATATTGCACATATAAGAATAAAGCAAAACAAATGGTAGCATGCTAACATTCTAATAATGGATGCCTTTCTTTTTATAATAACGTCTCTCCTTCTCCTTCTCCTGTGCACCAGGTGAGCGTCTGACCTCAGCGGTCTAAAGCCTTCATCATCTTTATCATCAACCTTATCAAGACAGAAGTCTTCCACAGAGCGTCTGCTGTGACATTTTTGCAAATTGCATGTTCTGCATGACTCTCATCTGGGAATTAGGTGTGAAATTTTTATTATGCTGATATTTATTATAATTCGCTACAGCAAGCCTCACACTGTGAATCCATATTGCAACCCTTGAAATAGTTTCTTTCTTATATTTATCATTTTTGGAATCATTCTTTTTATTTATCCTGATTTTGGTTTTCTTTTCTGAAAAGATCTAGTTTCTGGTCATTTTGTGAAATTATAATGAAGTTTAAGTTATACGTTTACTCTGAAAAATGAAAAAATAACGCTAGCAAATGAGCTGATTTTAATTTTTTTGTGTAATATGTTCAATGTTTTAAAAAAGGAGTTTTCGTTGTCTGATAAAGACTCGTAACTGCTGTTGTATGAAGAAGAACAGGTCTTTCCATGCAGAGTTTGCATGTTCTCCCTGTGCTTGTGTGGGTTTACTGTGGGTACTTCGGTTTCCTCCCAAAGTCCAAAAACATGTGCATTAGGTTGATTTGACTGTGCATGTGCGCGTGTGTGTGTGTGTGTGTGTGTGGTTGTTAATCTATGTGTGGCCTTGTGATGAACTGGCAACCTGTCCAAAGTTTTTCCCTGCCTTTTGCCCTATGTGGTCTGGGATAGGCTTTAGCAGACCCCCATGACCCTGAGTTAAGGAATGAATGGATATCGACGACTAACGAATGAGGGAAAACACTTGCTGTTGTACTGTTACAGGAAATGAATCAGCTGTGCTGTGGTAACAGTAGATCGAAGGCAGAGTTCTGCTCTTTAAAGTACTGTTCTGTTTAAAATGATACACTGAACCTGAAGTGCCTGATGAGACTGGATTAATGCTGTTGTCGATTCATTCTACCATCTAAATGTAAACCCACGCAAGTGCAGAAAGAACTGCATGCAAACTCTGATACTTAATTGATTGGTAAATTTATTGATTGGTTGGTATGTCTTTCACAATCCAGTCTCATGGCAGAGCTTTAATCAGAATCTTAATAGTGTCCCATGAAATGTGACCTGAACATGTATACATGGATTTTTTTACCTTGTAAAAATCCCAAAGCTGCATGTGACACTGTGATGTTTATTCATAACTTCCCACTTTTGCATGTGCTGATTTGATCCTACAGTCAGTAAGCTGTAAAAAGAAAAACAATGCAATCCCTGAATTATGTATGTTTCTATTCATTCATCAAAGTACTTTATAAATGTGTAAATCTTTTAAAAATAATATTTGACATGTTTCATTCGTTTTCTTGTTTATCACTAAGATTTGCAGCTATGATACAAGATGAATGAAGTTAACTTAAGGCTAAATTATTGAATTTTTGTTGTGTGTGTTCTGAATCTGAGAATAATAATAAATTCAATGGCAATCTGCAGAAAAATAACTTTTTAAATGTTAATGTGCTTTTTGATTTGTGATTCTTTTTTTCTCTTGAATCAGGATCCTCAACTTTGGAGAGAATAAAATCACTGTTCTTCCAAAGCTAGTTCGATGCATTTAGAAACATGTTTGTGTATTTTTTTTAATAAATCAGAGGGGTTAAAATAAAAAAGTTTTATTGACCGAGAGATAAATATATAAATAAAAGACTTAATGCGGGTCTTTTATTTATATTTAGCAATTTTAAATATTAGAAAAATAAAGAAGTAGTTTTTTTTCAAATTCCATTTCATCACACCGTAACAAATTGTTCATTAATATAATTTAATAATCTTATTCAGTTTTGGTTAACTTTAATACTTATCATTTTAAGTGTTTTATCAATAATATTCCAACCGAACGCAAGATTTCATTACGTCATTTTTAAAATGATTGATTTATTATCTACCCAATCACAATAGGGGAGGTGGGACTATCAGGTGTGACGCAAAACTCACGCGTCACTGCTTGTTTGTCTTCCGACCTGTGTTGACGTTAGCATTATTATCACTTGTTATTAATAATTTTGACGCGTTATAACCAGTTTTGAATTCAGACATGACTAAAGAGAGATCGAGAACAACTTAATGCTTATATTTACATTATTTACCGCATGTCAGGTTAGTTTTACAGTCTCATTCCTCAGCTATGATAAAGCGGTTGTTTGCTAACGTCTTAGCATGACTGTGTAAGACGTGTCACTTGTGGATTTTCGTGAAGTTTTTTTCTTAATTTCATGTGATTTTCTTTTTTTTTTTTTTAAGAATGAACTGGATTTTTCCGCTGTCTAAGGGCTCCAGTGGGATTCCGCCGTTAAACAGTTTACAGAAACAAAGACAGCGGCAGATCGAGTCGCTTAAAGCTGCGCATTCCACGTAAGGAATCTATAACTAGCGAACAGGCTAACTAGCATGTCTGACTAACTAGCAAATCCTACCATCCGTTTAAAGAGCCAGATTAAAGTATTAACGTATCGAGCGCGTACTGTTTACTCCACTTATACGGCTTATATTAACACGCTGTGACGCAATGCTGTCAGTATTTTTAGGCTCTAGAGTCCCTACCATGTGATTTTACACACACACACACACACACTAGTGTCTAGCTCAAGTGTAGCCTGATTTTTCTCAACCGTATAACTGGTTAAACATATTTAATCAGATAAGGGTTGCTGATAATGATGGCAGACTTGTGTTTTCTGAACAAAATCATGATTTTGATGTGTCTTTGGGTAAGGAGTCGACTCTAGTTGTTCGACTCTATTAGTGAGCCGACTCGAATATTTAAAGAACTGATACTTTTGATTGTTTTAAATTGTGTGGTTATTGTACATATAAGAATCAAAGTGATTAAACCAGAGCAGGGATGTTAGTCCAACACACACAGGCACACAGCACAAAGAAATCATTATTATAAAACTGTCAGTGGTGTTTCAACGATAAATTTTGAAGAACTTTTGTACGTCGCTCTAGATAAGAGCGTCTGCTAAATGCTGTAAATGTGTGTGTTTGTGTTCACATCATGACTCTCATACGTACTGTTGTACCAGCATTGCAGAAATCCAGAAAGATGTGGAATACCGAATTCCTTTCACCATCAGCAATTCGACCATAAGTGTCAACATGTAAGTGGGAAGTTTGTTCACATTTCTAACATATGACGAACACCCTTATGCAAACGAATTAGTCATTTACTTTTTTTTATCTTCAGTCTGAACAGTTAAAGGTGAAATGCTATTGTTTATAACTACAAACAGGCCAGGGATGCCAATATTTTTTAATACATCAAAGTGTTGTTGTTGTTGTTTTTTTGCTTGTGTGTAGATTACTTCCACCCCAGTTTCCCCAAGAGAAGCCCGTGGTCACTGTGTATCCACCCGTGGGTCATCATTTAGTGGATGGGAACAATGGAACTGTGGTGACCAGCCCCCTCGTCTCTAATGTACAGCCTTAATTACCCTCACATCCTCATTTCACCGTCACAACCTTGCTCACCTACATAACTTTGCATACCTGCACAAACTTTTCATTTTACTGCCTCGCTTACCCAAACAACCTAAATTTTTTTTACTGCCTCGCTTACCTACACAACCTTATTTCATTTTACTGCCTTGCTCACCTTCTCAACCTCTTTTCACCTTTCAACCTCATTTCGCTTCACAATCTAAATTCACTTCACATTCATGTTCACCAACCTGTTTTTATATAAACATTTGTAATCAAACACAGTTTTCTTATGTTTTGCATAAGTTTGGGATGCATTCTGACCTTGGAAAAGTAATCCAAAGCTTGCTGGATGAGTTTTGGAAAAGTCCGCCTGTCCTGATGTCCGGAACACCAGCTTTCCCTTTGTGAGCACTCCTTCTTCTTTTTTGCTTGTAAATTCTCCTACTTTTTAAATAATATGAGGTCTAAAATATGGACTTGAAGCTAAATTTGAGCCCATTTGGTGATATCACAAGCAAAGGCTACACCCCTTTAAACAAATAAGTTCAGTATGCAAATTAGTACTTAATGTCATAACCTACAACATGTAGCTCGAGAACTGTTATAAAATTGCAAATGAACTAAGTCATGGTTGCTTTGGTAAAAGAGCAATGGCTTGAAAACTAAACATGGCCTTTAACATCTTTCAGTCATTTTCATTTATTTATTCATATTTTTTCCAGCATCTACAAGCCGTCGTACCCTGCACAGAACTTTCATTTTGTCCCCACCTTCCCGAATCAAGACCCCCAGCGGCCCGTCCTCCCCGCCTCTCTTCCTCCACCCTCGGGGTCAGAGATACAGCAGACACAGATTCGCCCTCCAGCCCCGGGATACGGGCTGATTACAGACCTCCTGCTGCCTGTCCCCATGGCTGAATCTCAGGTCCTCCTCATCTCTTCCTCCCATCACAACATTGCTTCATCATACTGCCTTTTTTTTAAATTATCGTATCAACCACAAAACAATTACTCCAAATTTGATTGTGACTGGTTTCTTTCACAGACTGGACTGAATGGTCACATCTACAAGATGCCCGAAATCCCTGAGTCATTTGCTGAACTTTCTGAGATGAGGTAATACAAACTGTCGTACACCGTGTTATCAGTGTTTAAAACTTAGTCAGTATGTCAATAGATTATATGTTAATTACCAACTTGCTTAACTAGATTATAAAAAAGGTGACTTCAACATCAAAATAAGCCACATTTAACATTAAAACTGTATTTTAACATTTTTGAATATTCATTATTTATAAATGTTTGTACAAATTCCTCATTAAAAAAATATGAAGCAGCACCTGCAAACAACATGGCATTGAAATAAGAGCTTGCGTGTGTGTGTGTGCGCGCGCGCAGTGTGTGTCAGCTGAAGGATATGAACGATAATGAAGATGTGCTGCTGGAGTATTTTGTGTGTCTGCCTCAGCTCAAGCAGATCTCCAGCGACAAAGAAGAGCTGGTGAACACCATCATCACTGTGGCAAGTGAGTCCATACGCAAGTGTTTTGGTTTGATGTCTTACATGGTAGCAAATGCGTGATATCTGGCTGTTGGATTCATGTAGAAAAGAACCTGCAGCTGGAGCCACAGCTGGAAGGGAAGAGACAGGAGATGCTGTATAAAGTAAGTTCACACATACAGCGCACATTGTCAAAATATGATATTTTGCTGTAAAAAGTATGAACTTTAGTGCGTGTAGGTGCTTGTTTTCTGTGTTGATAATTAGATTTGTTGCTCTTTTTAACAGTTTTTGTGGGTTATAACATTATTATTACCCGAATGGATATTTTTAAAGTGTGTGTTTGTGTGTGAGCACAGTATGAGCAGCTGACCCAGATGAAGTCAGCATTCCAGACCAAAATGCAGAGACAGCATGAGCTCAGTGAGGTAAACCATAACTGTCACACACACACACACATGAGCATTTTTTACTTCTATAACATACCACACACACAACTTTTTAGCCAATCAAAATCTGCCACTCTTTTTGTCTCTTTTTTTATTTTTCTGTCTCTTATCTTTCTGTTTCATTCAGAGCTGCAGCCTCAGTGCCCTTCAGGCCAGGTTAAAGGTTGCGGCCCATCAGGCCGAAGAGGAGTCTGAGGAGACAGCAGAGAACTTTCTGGAAGGAAAGACAGACATCGATGACTTTCTCAGCAGCTTTATGGAGAAGAGAACGGTAACTGTCACAGGAACTCATTCTAGGCATATTGCAGACAGTTTAAACTGTTTGTTCTGAGTTAAACACTAAATATTTACCCTTGAAGTGGGTTCTGTTGTTTTACTTTAGCTTTGCCACAGCAGAAGAGCGAAAGAGGAAAAGCTTCAGCAGTCGATCAGCGCTCACGGGCACTTCCCGTCCACACACTAGCCTCCCTCCCCACAGGTGAACCCTTAACCTCCATCACACTGATTAGTAGATAGATGGTTTGATGGTTAGTCATAAACCAGGTTAGATGGTTGACAGGCTGCGTGCTTTTGTTAATTTATTCAGTTATTAGTTTCCACTTTCTTAGACGTGATGCCTGAACTCTTCTGCGGACCTTTAAAAATATATTTAATAAATTTTAAAATATATTTTTGATTCAGCAAAAGGGGTATCCAGCAGAACCACTAAGTTAAGTGGCTAGGTTAGTGGTGGTCCACTAGTTAGTCTTATGGTGTTGTCTTTCATTTATTTTTAGTTTGTCTGAGCAGATAAGGATTAAAGGCCTCGCTCAGGGGCCCAGCAGTGAAAGCTTTGTGGCGGTGGAAATTAAATTCTATTAATGTTGAATATAATTTTATGTTTGACACATTCAGGATGAGGGTTTATGTTTCTAAACTAATTAATTATATCACAACATGGCTTTAATATGAACACACTTTGTTCTATTTTTTTGGGGGTGGGTTTTGGTCCTGACAGGTTTTTTGGTACTAAAGCAGAACGCTCAGCCTCATGACACACACCACAGTGCAGATCCCGTGTCCCCCTGCGTGTGACTGCAGCTCCGGAGTCAGGGAACAAAGTGCAAGCAGATGCTGGTGTTTCCGGACGAGCTACAGTGAGACAAAGTGTTCAGTGTTAGAGCCTTTAACGTTCTCGTTAGCACATACTTCGATTCTGATCGACTGATTCCTTTCGGTTCAGAAATGCTTTGCACTTGGGAATCTAAAATTTGCAGATGCTGCCAGACACACCACAAAAGAATACTGTATTTAATGTTGTTAATAAGCTTTATTATAATCACTGTATTATATGGTTATTTAATTTGATAGGCTAATAAAATATTTCCAATAATCTCTCTCTGAGTTTCTGTAAAAATTAAGAAGCCTCATTTAAAGAGTGCAAGTTAATCACAAGCTTGGATCGTGGACGGGCTTGTGCTCTTTTGGCACTGATAGCGGTATTTTATCTGCTTGAACCGTTTCAGAAACATTTAACCATCTTTGCACCATCCACCAAATCAACTCTGTCTTCTTTCTGTTCTGGAATATATTTTGATCAAAAATAACTTAAGATTCGATCAGCATCACAAAATTCTCCAGAAGACTTCAGATGTTCACTGGCATCTGGTTCGAGATTCTGTTATTAAAAGACTATTCAACCCATCACTTTGAAGCAAAAGTACACCCACAGTTTGGATCAGTTCGTATGTATGCTGTGTAAATCACAAGGTTTTTTGCTTTAATAGTCAGTCTTGGAAGTTTGTAAAGACTCTTAGACCTAATTTGCTAACTTGGCATGTTAGCATTTTTTTTTGCTAATTACTATTCATAGCTGTGTAGTGTATTCAATGATTTCCGCATTATCATTGGGTGATTTGTGGTTTGGTTGAAAAGATCGGGTCGATCACTAGAATAACTGCCAACATGTTGTTTAGATTAATTTATTTGAATGTTGTACAAGGTCTTGCTACCACATTATTGTAGAGTGTACACTGGTATAGAAAACTGAAATTATTTGTTTCAAACTGCACCTTTTCAGTAAAAAGGCGTTTTGATGGATGGATGGATAGATAGATGGATGGCTGGTTAATTCTTTCGCAGTTCGAGGTGTATGTTTGTAATATTAAATTTTTTGGCTAATCTAATGTTTAGCACCTGAGAAAGAACAGAATACATGCTTCTTTTGATATTTTATAAATCTTCACATGCCCTGTTTTTTTAGATGTCAGAAAAGCATCCAACTTGATCTTACCAGTTTATTATCTACACTGCAGACTAAAATCTAAAGCTGACACTGGCATGTTGACAAAGAAGGTGTAACTACTGTTGTTTAAATACTGTGGTAAAACACACACACACAAAGATCATAAATCCTAATGTATAACAGTCAAATCTAAACATAAAAAAGTGATGTATTTTAACTTGAGTAAACTTGCCTAGCCTTTGATCGATAAGTTCCCTTTATCCAAAAAGTAGTAACCTGTCCAGGATGCGTTTTGCTGAGGTAAATATTGACCCCGATGGAAGTATAGTTTTTTTTTTAGTTCTTAAAGGCTCCTTATTAGCCTTAGGAATTTATTCTAATCTAAATATGCTTTTGAAGCTTTTATTTTTTATTAGTTTACATTTTTGTTAGTAAAAAACTGAATTAATGATTACTGTAATGATTATTATAGCACGTCTTTTATGTTATCATTTTTCATTGATTTCTGAGAATTGGGCCACTAAAAAATAGTTTACATATAATTAATTGCAAGTTCTGCTAGCTGATATGTGCCCTAACCTATTTAAGCAATAGCCAGCAGTGAGGCTGGCTATGTCGATCTATAATTATTCACGCTATTATTTGTGCTCAAATATTTACAGTCCTTAAAACAATAATTTTTAATAAAAAGCAAATAAATTAAAAATGTTAAACTTTTTTGTGCAGGAAAAATCAAATAAACCTGTTTTCTCAGGTGCTCATATACGCCACTTCTTCCAGATGACGGTCTTTTGTGTCATCGCAAGAGCTGGAGGCTTGGCTACCAAGATCGGCAAAACCTGACTCAAGGTCACTGCTGACTGAAAGATTGTCTGCGTTGGTGGCCTTCGGGTTGGTAGGGGACTTCAGCGGTAGTATAAAAGGGGGAGCCTGGTTTTCTCTCCCAGCAGTGGGGGTGGTGCAGGTAAAGTATTCCACGTGGTTGCCGCTGACCTCGTTCTCTTTCAGCAACGGCTGGAACAAACACTCAGTCGCACCGTTCTTCAGTTTGCTCTGCAGCAGCTGCGCTAGTCTCTAAAGAAGGAAACAGAGTAAGAGTTATTCAATTAATTTTCTTGAGCAACAGCTCTCGAAATGCCTCAGCAGTAGCGAAATATCTCTTCTGCATGTCATATTCTACCTCCTTTATGCCCATTATACCTACTTGAAAACATATTTTATAAACACAGCAGTTTTAAGCAGACCAATATGTGTTCAGACACCAGCTTTAACCACCACCAGAACTTTTTTTCATTAAACTTGCATTTGACTGTTGCAGCTACCTGTAGTCGGGCACCGCTAGCATTTTTGGGCCCCCTACCCAGCTAATTCTGCACCAAACATACTATTACATTACTGCTCTTCTACTGCTGTTCCTACTGAATAAAAACAGATCTCGTGTGCTCTATTTCTCATGTGCAGTATTTCTGAATGTGCAATAAAAACTATGATAAGTTCTTTGTGATGCTCGTAAACATTCATTGTCTCTGTGCTGATATATAAAAATCAATATTATAATTGTGCATATCATGATATGAATACTGCAATGGTTTTTCTATAAATGAGCAATTTAACACTTAAAATTCAAATTTATGGTTAAAGTTTTAGGTCGATGCAAATATCTGGCATGCAGATGTTATTTAAAAAAAAAATATATATATATATATGGATTTGAATAAAACTCATGCTAGTTATATCATTTTAACAAATATTGTATAATAACACATTTTTCTTAAATATTGGGCAGCCATATTACACCATATTACAACTCTTAATGTTTATTAAGCTTTGTGAGGGCCGGACATATGCATTCCAGTTGGCATGTCATTCAATCTGGTGGATATGGCGGACTGTGTTACTTTGTGTATGTATGCCTTGTCCTTTGCCGTTCTCCCGCGGTACCTCCTGGTGGGTGTTAAGCTCCTCTTCCAGCTGCTGTGACTCCTCCTTCACGGCACTCAACCAAGCAGAAGGTGACTGATGCAAGGCCCTGCCCCTTTCAGTAGAACTGTACATGGTTTTCCAGAATCTGTAGTTGTAGACACAACATTAGATAAACATTTAAGAACAGTTATGGTTTAGCATTATGATGTTATAGAACGAGATATTGGTTATATTTACTTAGCATCTTGCAAGAATTTGTTTTAGCTACTAGCTCCTAACTTTCATTCATGAATTAATCTTTTTTACCCGCTTATTTCTGGGTCACAGGGGTCTGCTGGAGTCTATCCCAGCACACATAGGGCGAGAGGTAGGGGTACACTCTGGACAGGATGCAGTCCATCGCAGGGCCACACACACACAACCACAGATTCACTCACTTTACTGGAAATTTAGAGTCACCAATCAACCTTATGCACATATTTTTGGACTGTGGGAGGAAACCAGAGTACCCCGAGGAAAACCCACGCAAGCGCAGGGAGAACATGCAAACTCCTCACAGAAAGACCCCAAGCCCGGGATTCGAACCCAGGAGCTTCTTCTGTAAGGCGACAGTGTTAACCACTACGCCACCTCGCCGCCCAGCTCCTAAATTGTTGCATTTTTTTGTTCTTTATTCAACGACTCTTTGAAAGCACTTACTTGAAGCAGTAGGGTGTGGTCTGGGGTCTTAGCACACCTTGAGTCTGGCTGTGATCCGATCTGTACAGAGGATTTAGGAACTCTGATCTTTTCTCCCAAACACAAGGCCACAATGAGTGAGTTCGCTCCTGTATCCTACACACACGCACACAAACACACACACAGATCAAAACAATAGGAGACATGGTACTTCTGTGGTTATGGTATTAGATTTGTAATCAGAAGATTTTTAGTTCATTTCCCAGTACTGCCAAGTTACCACTGCTGTACGCCCCTGAACAAGTCCCTTACACCCTCAATTGCTCAGCTGTATAAATAAGACAAATTAATTCGCTCTGAATGAGGGTGTCTGGTAAATTCTCTAGATGTACATGTGTTCCAGCTTCTTGTATCTTCAAGCCTTTTTGTTTATCTATGCTCTTACCGCAGGTCCCGGCGCTCTTTCTGGCTGTTGCAGATGAAGTTGCCGTACTGGCAGGAGTGAACGTGCGTGTGCAGCTGCAAGAGGAAGCGCTCGTTAAACTCGAAGGCGCAGGGGAACTGCTCCATCAGCTGCCACACACACTCCAGGAACTGGTCAATCACAGGGGACACCTCCTTTGGGTCTCCATCTAGGTGAGCATACCTGTAAAAACAATCATCAGATCTATGGCGACACATGGAGTATGTTAGGTAAAGCTTAATTTTATTGCATTTTTTTTGTTTATTTTCTATATCCGCTTATTCTGTAACTCGGGGTCACAGGGGTCCTGCTGGAGCCTATCCCAGCGCACATAGTGTGTAAGACAAGGGGTACACCCTGGATTGGCCGCCAGTCCATCGATGGGATACACACAACCACACGCACTCACATTCACGCCTATTGGCAATTTAGACACACCATAATGAATCAACCTAATGCACGTTTTTAGACTGTGGGAAGAAACCGGAGTACCCGGAGAGAGCGTCTGTGAGCATCCTTAAAATAAAATGAGTTCCACTAAAGTTAGACTAGACACCCGTTTACGTTAACAGTTCTAATATACAGTTTTAGAAATGTGCACAGGTCAAAAATATCTATAAATCACAAAAAGTCATAAATTTATTTGCTTGTCAATGAGCAATTATCTATCATCAAAAAAGGCTTAGTGGCAAAACCCTTGTTGCCAGTCTTAGAGGTCAGGATGTTTCTTGTATCTGGCCACCAGGTTTGCACACTTCTCAGGAGGGTTTTTGTCCCACACAGTGTGGATGATGTTCTTGGGATCATAGACAGCCTTCCTCCTTCACCAAACCCATCGAGTTGAGTTGGTCTAATCTTCAACAACACATTCACTTACATCATTCAGATATCATCGGGATGGGCTTTCTTGAGCAGGGGCACCGCAGGATGTTAGTCATTTGAGGTGTAGTGTTTTACCACTTGTTTTCTTGATAAATATGATCCCAGTTGCTCTCAGCTGGAGATTGACAATTTAAGAGAGCCCCTTTAAGTGAGTGCTTCTTAGCCAAAAATCTCGCTAAGGAAAGGGGGATTAAATAATTAACTTGTAAAATGCTAATTTTCTAGTAATTTTCTATATTGTTGTTATTTTGTCTCTCACTGTTAGTTTAAACACTTCTATGAAATATCATAGACTAATCATTCATACACAATCAACACAAACTACACAATTATCCCCAAAATGTTTTCCTCACTGTACAGACACAATTTAAACATGCAGATATTTGAATACACATAAGGTAAATATGCAGCTGTTTTGGTAAACAGATGCCTTTGAGATACAGATGTTTTAGTCACTGGTTTAAATGCACTGACCTGTGTGAGAATTTGTGTCCAAAGGATACCCAGTCCTTCTCTATCAGTACCTGAGGGGATAAAAGCAGGTGTCTGTGTTCATTCAGGATCCAGTAAGAGGGGCTAGAAATGGCATACACGTATTGGGTAGAGCTTATAAGGGTGTGTTAATAAGGTGTGTTGTGTGGTGATCTGTGTTATAAATACCATAAACCCTTTAATGGTTCTGTAATACGGGTCAAGTAGCAAACTGGCCACAGAGCAGGCCTGAGCTGTCCGATCCCATCCATCCGAGCAGTGTACCAAAACACTAACCCCTTCCTCTGCGACAGCCTAAACACACACACACAGGATTATGTTTGTAATGAGACAGTACGTAGGGTGTTAAATTGTTTATTTGAATGGTTTTAATTCCCTGGATTGTCAATCTTTCACTGCAGGGCCCCTGATCAAAGCCCTTGACCCGCAACCAATCAAATAAAAAAAGATCAGATAAATGTAATTGCTGGAATTGTAAATGTGGCTTTACAACAAATGATTTCTCTGTAAATCCTCCCTAGATCGGCTATAACCTTAACAACAAACCACACACATACATTACTGTTGTACCTTGGCGATGAAAACTCCAGCATCCAGCACTGCTTTAATGTGCTTAAGCCATCCAGAATTCTCCAGCCCCCACAGGAAGTCCCCCATGGACGGAGACCTGAGATCCCTGACTACATCATGGCAGAGAAAGTACGGATTAATTTTCTATAGCTGCATATTATAGCACTTATTGCACAGACACACTATCAATGTCACTACACACTCTCGATGAGTTTTTGCTGGCTGCTTCTCATCACATGGATGTTCTCGATGCCAATGAATTGCAGTCTGATGTTTGTGTAGTGGTCCTCGTTCTCGTAGCCTTTTCCCGCCGCACGATTGGCCATCGCATTCAACTGCATACACACACACACACACGCACACACACACAGCTCATATATGACAAAACTGAGAAGTACAATGTGATGCCTAATCTTTAACCTTTGGAACATTTCTTTGACACCTTTACCTTTGGACGTGTATCCACCACGTACATGTACTCGCTGGCAGGGTTGGACTTCATGATAGCGTGCAGCATTTGTTCATCTTCTGCAGAACGAGTGTTAAAACCAGAAAGAGGCTGACTGCTGCGACACACTGCGGCCTGCAGAGAGAAGAAAGAGCGCATGAGAACAAGCGAGAGAGAGAGAGAGAGAGAACTTTTTGCCCTATGAAATGTACTTAAAAGGGGCAGACAGGTGTAGAATCATCACGTACGCCAGTGTCTCTATGAAAGTAGGAGAGAACAGGAAGACGGCCTCGGCTCCTGAATTTGGCGCTGCCCACTATAACGGCAGGAGACGCCGATTTAGGCACATACAGCTCTGAAGGGTATGTCTCGCAAACCTGTCAAACAACCACACAAAAAAGGAACTGGGGTTATTGGGAAAGAGTCACACAAGTTAGTACTACACAAGTTAAGTACTTACTTAAATAGTAAGTAGTACTCAATCAGTTAATGGAAAGGGGTGGCCTAGTGGTTAAGGTGTTGGTCTGATACCGGAAAGACCGGGGTTCGATTCCCAGCACCACCAAGCCA
>JAOTQW010000026.1:5316336-5326516 GCA_026260075.1 Sisor rabdophorus
TTTATTTATTTGATTGTACTGTTTAAGTAACCATTATGCACTGGTTGTTCTGATTCATGAAGTGATGAGCAATCAGTCTGCTGATGTGATGGAAAATGAACATGATGCTAAAGCTGAGCACACACATACAACCACCGACTATAAAGACGAGTCTGCTGCCCCGCCCTGGCAGGAAAGCCCTCACGACTCTACTACAACCAGCCCCCAGACTGAATCACCTGTTCTAGTTAACGCAGATGTACAGGCATGGGCACACACACAGATAATTCAAAATCATTTATTTTACAGCATGAGTAAAGGTTTGACGTGTGTTTGTGTTTGTTTAGGAGGTCGGATCTGAAAACACCAGTCAGAAATCTGATGAAGAGGATTTTGTCAAAGTCGAAGACTTCCCAGTACAGCTATCAGTGATGTGCGAGGTATGTGTAAGATTTAATCATGCTTTTTACATTCCACTGTCAGTAAGTTAATATATATGTGTGTGTTCAGGAGGAGCTGTGTAATCACATCTTAGAGGAACAGAGGAATAACAATCTTACAAGTGAGATCCTGAATGGAATTACGGAAGGTTTGAGTGGACTTGTGGGAAATGCACATGCACTTAAAGAGCCTGGTAACTACACACAACCTCACCAAATATACACACACACGCACACACTTTCTTTATGCTCTAAGCTTAATTGTAAAACACAAATTGTTAAATCTATTAGAATACATTTTCTCTCATACATTTATTTCTGTTCATTTTGCAGAAACCATTGGAGCTCAGAGTGCATGAAGACATTAGGTGTAAACCAGCTAATACCCAGACTACAGCCTCATATTTAATTATTTTAAATCACGAGTTAGTAATGACATCACACCGTGCAACTCAAATCCTCCAGTTCTTGCATTTCTTTGCTGTTTGTTTATCTGAGATTAATCTGACTGATCGGTTCAGGAGGAATGCAGTAATTTTGTTTTAGGTTACATTTAGACTTGTGACCGGTTTGCTTCATAAAGCAGAGCCTTAGAGCCATGAACCTGCTGTTGTTTTTTTTTTTTTTGTTTTTTTTTTACTTTATTAATGATTAACTCACTCTCTTGCCTTGTAAGTTCTCTGAGCCCTTTCTTCCCTCTATTCCTTTTTTTCCGCTCCTTTTAATGCACTTTGTGGCCCTAAAACATGTTTTAAGAAAAAAAGTATTTTAAAATTAAGGCATTCAGTTCAATTTAAGACACATTTATTCAGTGTCTGCCTCTGACGCCGCCTGTCTCCACAAAAAAGATTGGGGGGGTGGGGCTTCATTTCAGATGTAATTTATTTTTTTTAATCCCATCTTCAGCTCTTTTTTTCCCCCTAAATTCTTGACACTTGGTTCTCTAAATCTGTTCTTATCTGATTTAAATGTTATTGAAGGTTTTAAGGTTATAAATAAAACATTAATTTTTACTTTGGCCCTTAAACAGTGTGCATGGTAAATTTACTTACTCTACGTTTTTTATTTTTTTAAAACATGGAGTTTTAAGAAAAACACGTTTGAGTGGAAAAATAAGATAGGCTCATCATCTGAGGGTATATTGTAATTTTATCAAATTAAATTTAACAGTGGTTAAACATGGTTATTTACAACCTAACTTCAAACCTTAATATGATGCATCAGACAGTTGACATTGATCAAAGTACAGACTGTGTCGATTTAAACTCTGGTCATGTTTTCTGGAACAGTTAACAGTCTTGGCCCTAATGATTTTTACATCTAACGAATAGATTGATATTTTAAAATTAGACAGATATCCGGTCATAGCTCATAAAGGTATCTTTACAATTAAGATCTTTACAGCTAAGAGAAAAACTCTGCAAAATCACAGGTTCAGACTGTAGTAGAGTTTTTCTGTAAAAAATAGGTTTTCAAGCTTTTTCATCTTATAGGCTAATTTTCTAACAAAACCCTCTTGTCTCTTGTAAAAGATGACGCAAGTAAGAGGATGGGTTTGCTGCTCCTTTTAAGGTTTAATGGACAAACTATCTGGCAACACTCTAGGTGATGGTAAAAGTGCAACTGACCTCTCTGCTGACCAATTTAAATAAGCAGCATGTTCAAAAAGTGGAGCAATTAAAAACCTGATTCAAACTTGTCACTGCACCCGTTCCTCTGCTTCCACACAGTTGTACAGTTTAACAAAGATGAAGATTGTACAGTTTAACAAAGATATAACTACAACTGAATCCTTAAAAACCAAATCAGAATCTTGACTTTAACAGCTTTATCATTTTTATTAAATTTAAAGTGAAAGATGACCAAAAAAATTTAACTTTGTTGTAATGCCAGTTGTTTCCGTCACTGACTGCTGACAGCCATTTTCTGATCCTGATCAATTGTTTTCTAAATGTTCAAGCTAAATTAAAATGTAACTGGTGAGGGTCAAACATAAAACAAATTAATCTTTTACAACTACACGATCACTTTAGCCAAATGTGAACTCTTGTTTCTTTACAGGGATATTTAGCTGTTTTGTTATGGTTTCAGACAAAACTGTTATTTAATTCTAAGAAAAAACTCTTCTAAACACCTAAAGAACGTATATAAACTGGATTCAAGAGTTGTACACTCCAATGTACTGCTTTTGTTGCTTTAGCCAACATAATCAGTTCCATACAATTCTCCCAAAAGAACATTAATTCTCATAGTAGAAATTCTTAAACATTTTAAATGCAATCTTTGCTGGAAACGTTCACATTTTTACTATCACATTTTAAAATTTGTACCGTAACTATGTAAAGTATTACGTCCATTTAGTCTCATAAAATCATATCTTTACCAGGTAAAAACTCAACTGAAGTAGTGCAAAAAATTAAAAACTTTCATAATTGTAACTAAAATAAAAATTCTAACTGTCCTACCTAATGTAAGCGGTAGGTAGAAACCACAAAATTGGAAGTAACAAAAAAGTTGACCAGTTGCAAAACCATGCGATAAAGGAGAAAGGGAGGATAATACATTCTGAAATACAACCGCAATAAAAATTTGTATGAACAAACTGATCTGTACAAATTTAAACAAACAAAATGCAAATTATTTTAATCGTTATTGAATGGCATAAACAATCGAAGTGACAGTCCCTTTATGGCTATTTATTTTTTACATTTCTGTTCAAAACTTGAGATTTCCTTTCAATCAATCAAAATCAGCGGGGACTTTCAGTAAGATTGACCCACCATCTAATTTTCATGTTGCTTTAAATGTGTTTAAGTTTTTTTATTGATCTGCTGGAAATCCAAATTTTCACTTCCTTCAAAACATCTCTGTGTCAGGAAGATTAAATGACCTAGCTGAGCGCTGAAGTATAGTGAAGAACCCCAATCACTAAACCAATCGGATGTCTGCATATTAACGGTCCCTAATTATATGGTTTCACAGCTTCTGCAGCCCCCCTTGCAATTGTTCCTGCTTTGAGTCTTTATCTTTTTCCTTATCCTTCTTTTTCTTGAACAGATTCTTAAGCTTCAGGGATTTCCTTCCTTTGTTTTCACTACGACATTCTGTTGGTGAACGGTTACCCGATTGAGTGGAACTGCTGCCAGAGCCATCACAGCTCAAAAGGCTTTGGGAGGAGGTGGACATTGATGGCAGCGAGCCAGAATGACTGAGATCTCCACTGCTGGTCACGTTTAGAGGGTCCTGATAAGACTTCTCTAGAATACCATCATACACTAGATGGCAGAGTGGCTCTGAATGTGGAGTCCAGATTACTGAGGAGTCGACTGTAAGATCAGGTTGGCTGAATTGACCTGGGTCAGGAACCAGAATCTCATCTTGAGTTAACTTTGGTCGGACAGTATCCACAGGCATGTCAACCACATCATCTTTTTTGGTTTTATCTAAAGGTATGACCAAAGTATTGTCTGGCTTTATGTCCCGAAACAGTCTTTGCCTTTCCATGCCAAAATCATGCTCATCTCCAGACAGTTTCATGGAATTACCACTGTCCCTTTTCTCTCTTAAGGACATTATTCGCTGGTTTTCTATTGAAGCATTTAAGTCATCTGGCTTTTTCCTTAATGTGTTATCTAAGGAAACATGCCTAAACAACTTCCCCTTGTTCAAAGACAGACCATATTCATCCCTCGGCACCTTTTTGTGAAATGGTTCTTTGGGAAACTCTATGTTATCTATTAGCTTTACTCTTTGTCCGTCCACTGAGACAGATTCATCATTCTCATCCCTAAAAGGGTTTACAGAACCTGTAGAATCTAAGTGTCTGTCCATCAACAGGTTAAGTCCCTTTTGAGTTTCCTCCCTGAGCATTCGTCTTGAATCTTGACCTGCATCTCCAATTTGGCTGCATGCCCCGAACTCATCTTTTGGTATTATTTTCAACAGACTCTCACCTGAAGGATCCCTTCTTTCTTTAAACATTTTCCGTCTCAGACTGCCCACATCATCTTCAGCATCATCCATGTATCTTGTTCCAAGGTAAGATTCAATAGGGGAATCTACATTTCCCCTGATAGACAATAGAATAGACGAATAATTGAGATCTACTGGTAAACCTCTTGAAATCTTCTTGAAATCAACAGGAATCTCAGCTTCCTTGGTACAAACCATACTTCTTAAAGCTTCATTAGGTTCCTCACTTGATATTTTTCTAGCTCTGGTTTCACCTTGAAATTCTTTTTTAGAATAACCCCTTAGAGGATACCCAAGTTCATCTTGTGATATTTTGTGCAATGGGCTGTTCTCTTGTCCATCCATTTTATTTGTGACACTATCCGAGAAAAAGTCCAAGTTGTCAAGGTAATGTTTTCGAGGTGAAGTTTCAAATCCAGGCCTGGTGTACTTTATTCCAACAGTGGTTCCAATAGGTTCAGGATCGGAGGTCGTCTCTAGTAACTCTCTATAATAAAAATATTTTAAAAGCAGTCTATAAACATTTCAAACCATCCAGGTTTTATTGTGTTGTAATGCCACCTCATCCAAACAAAAACTGCTGATGCTTTTAATCAAGAACAATTAACCAACATAAATCTATCACTTAAATCAGTCATATCTTTACAGTTAAAACCTACTGTTTTGTCATAGCTGGAAAAATGATTCCTTCCTCGCCCTCCTCATCATATCGTGGTGGTGGAGCCTGAATCTGAATAAGAAGATCGGGATCGGGGGACAGAATAACAGGTGGCTGGATGATGCGTCCTGTTCGTCGGGAACAGACCATTGCTTGAGGAGAAAGCTTTAGTGGAGAAACTGAAACTGATTATAAGACGAAGACAGAAATTGGTAAACTAGGTGAGAAATTCTGGCATTCTTGACATCCAATTTATAAAACTTGGCAGTTTGAAGTTGAGGTCTTGCTTAATGGGCCAGGAGGGGCAATTGTTAAACAGTGGTGCGCTGTTGACCTACTCACCAGGAATTTTTTGTGGTATCACAGAAGGTATGCCTTCCTCCATGTCATCAATGCCCACTGGTACCTGGTAGGAGGATAGGCTGGCTCTGGACAAGACCATCCAATTAGTGTCTGGATATAATGTGGCAGTGAGTTTGGACATTCCAGCATTGTTTATTATTGCAAATCCACATAACAACTCAATCTTCTGCCACCTGTGCAGGCGTTCTTGCAGACATGCAGTCACTTCTGCTAAGGCATTTCTGTTATGAAAAACATTAATGGATTTGGTTAAAATTATTATAAATTCAACCATTAGAATGCATTCATGATAATTGATGATATTATGATATTCTTACTTGGCCTGTAAGATTTTGTGGTCAACTTGATCTAAAGAGGAACTGTGAGCAACCTGGAGGGTACCAAGGACCGAGCTTCTTTTCTTCTTAATTCGTTCTGCCTTAAGAGACAGAGAAACAAAAACACAATACCAAAAATACATCAATGCTAAATTCCTATACATTTATTCATTTTGACATAGGTAGTATTGGTACCTCATCTTTGGCAGTGGCCAGCTGCTGTTCGGCACTCTGCTTTTTGACATTGTAGTATTGCATCTCCACCTCATGTGTGAGTTGCAGCCACAGCTGCATGGACTCTGGTACTGACCAGCTAGCCTGCATGTCATACTCTGCTTTCTTCAAGGCCCCTCGAATCTGAGCACAACACACACATCACACCTTCCTTCAAGGCTGTTCCCACTAGGGAACACCTAAGAGCTCTTTCACACCACCCAAAACAAGAGGACCACTGGGAATCCTCTTCCCATATCAACCTTTACTCAATTGCAAATTTTGCACTTACTTGTTCAAGTTCTTCCTCTGCATATCTGAGACGACTCAGTTCACTGACGGCACCCTTGCGAAGCTTCTGGAGCCGGTTGGCCTCTTCTTGAGCACCCTGTATCTCATCTCTCATTTTCTCCTCTAAAAACTGCTTCTCCACTGCTACTGTACGCTTCTCCTCTTGGGCCTGTTCCAGCCTGTTAATTAGTTGACTGTGTGCTTAGCTAGTGTGCGGCAGTTGACAAGGTTAGATAAAGGTGAACAAAATTACCTACTGTTCCTGCAGGTCTCTAAGGCTTTTCTCGGCTCGCTGTAGGCTCTCCAGATCCTTCATCATTTTGGAAATATGTTCCTTTGATGCTTTGTTCTGCACCCGAGCAAACCAGCAGCCACTCAACCCTATCACCGCTGATACTATAAGCAGTAGGTCCTTTATCCAGTTGTGTGGTGGCCCTAGACATGAAAAGAGAGGTGGTTGTTATTCTGAGGTTATGGTAAGTCTAGGCGTTTATCTGGTTGTTGCGGTCGATTGATCTAGGTATTTTTCAGGGTTGAACGCAATCTTTTTGTTTTAGAATGGGATTGTTTTTGGTGTTCTTCAGAGTTTAATCTCTTTTTTAGGATCAATCTTAGTGTTTCTGTGGTAGGAAAGTGGTCGCACAGTTGGACTGCTGATCTGAAGATCAGGAGTTCAATTCCCAGTCCCAAGACCCCTAATAGTACTTCAAGGCAACTAACTGCTCAGTTGGATTTAATTATTCTTTCAGAGATCTTCTACACTCGCTTATTCTCTAACTTGTGGTCATTGGGCACACATAGGGTGAAAGTCAGGGGTTGCTCAGTTGGATTTAAAATGTAAACTGCTCTTGATAAGTGTGTCTGCCAAAATGCCAGTAATTAAATAATAGGAACTACATTTAGATTGATATATAAAAGTATATACGTGTAGGTGGTCCAAAAAGGACAACATCAAGCGCCTTAAGCTTCAGCTTATGTTTGTGCTGCTGGTCCTGAATCTTCAAGTAGGTGCTCATAAATGATGGCTCATTAGATGCAATTCTAAAAAAGATCACAATATTCAAATTATCCACTTGATAATGCAGTCCATTAGCAATGCTGCCACATTAAGAGGACTGACCTCTGAATGGTTGCTCTTACCGAGGCAGAGTGTTTCCATTGACACGTAATTCCTTAAAGCTCTTCTCGTACTGAGGCAACTCCACAAATTCTCGCAGCCAGCGCAGAATGTCCTTCTGTGTCCAGTTGTGAACTATGGGGTCAAACACACAAAACAGTTACGGGTTTCTGAATACAATAATAGGGTTATGCAAACATTCACACCTTCTGAGGACTTCCAGCCTCTCCAGAGCTCCTCCACGGTGATGTGCTGGTCCTCTCTGTGTAGTTTACTGTGTTTATTCGTTTGCTGTTGCTGCTGCATGTCCTCAATAATAAACTACAGACATTAAACACACACACACATACACACATTAAACATAGGCTATTTAAAATGGGTGCTACATTTTTATATGGTTCTCAAACTCTTTTAGTCATCGGACCTCTTTCGAGGTGAGGTTGTGTGTGTGGGGGGAAGCGTGCAGTGACAGCCATGTGTGTGTATGTGTGCCGTCTTGGTATGTGTTATGTTCTGTAACTAGAGACACTATGAAAACTTAAGCATGCCCTTCATCTGGCCGACATTTGATCTCTGCATGTACACACACACACACATCTTATCCCACAGCCCTACTGCTCACCTACACCCTCGGCCCATAGTATGGCTGGTTTTAATCATGGCCCCCAGGTGTTTACCTCCACACTCTCCTCCACCTCGATCCCTCCATCTTGATCATCGTCCATCTCCTGGTGGATGTGACGCAGCGCTTCCAGGCTGAAACGATCCGCCTCTGTCACACATGGAGGAATTACCTGCTGACACACATCTGGGTCAGAGGTTACAGATGCAGGTTAATAAGCAGCAACAGTCATTAGCATGTTAGAATAAGAGATGAAGACTAGTCAGGGGGTTTAGTGAATACATCCCAAATTCCTATTCTCCAGGACAGTCAAATGTCTCCGATGTAACCAAAACTTCATTTAAGAATAATCCAACTAGAAAAAGAAACCAAAAAGTGGCCAATGACGGGCCCCTGCACAAGGCCCTTAACTGCTTATTTGGATAAAAAGGCTATACATTAAGATGCTCTGTTTAGGGATATCATTCGATTGCCAGAGATGTAATATTAATGTTAATAATAATAATAAAATAATGAATTTTAAACTATCAGCACTCACCTGTGATAGTCGGAGTCTCTTTCTGTGCGGGTTCAGAGGCGTTTAAGCTAAAGCTAAAGCCACAGCAGATCAGCAGCAAAGTTACAGGAAAGTCGAGCATCATCATTTCTTCACCCAGGAATCCGCAGATCAGCTTTCAGTCCAACACACAGCCTCTGGAGCCGCTCCTGTTTCCTCAGGAGGAACTTCTATCTATACGATCCTCAGAGGTTCAACAACTGAGAACAAACTGAACTTTAAAGTCGCTTTTTATAGACTAGCCCAGTCCACCAGTCGCTCTTTAGACTGATTTATACCTTCTTTTATTATTATTATCATTATCACAATCACCTTCAAATAAAAGACAGATAGATCATAAACGAGTCTTCAAAACAAACGTTTTTTAACGTTTAACATTATGGTGTGCGGTTGTTACTCGGTAAAAATAGAAAGTCTCGAGCGCTTTTTACAACGCGCGTGCATAAATCTCGTCACGTGACCTCTACTATTTCCCTATGCCATTGTAAATATCGCTGTATCTAACGATAACTTTACGGAGGTTTTTTTGTGTGTAAAACTATTTAAACCACTTCAGAAGTAGACACAGGTCTTTACCGGTCATTCGATAGTAACTCAGCGGATAAAATCCTGTCTGTAACGAGGTCTGTTATTTCTTCTGTCCTCGCGCACACGGTAAGTCAAGTTTAAAGTTAAATTTGTCAGTTGACTGACACGGGCTTGTCCGTCCTTCTGTAAATACGGCTGTAAAGCCAACACCCCCCTTCCCCTAACGCACAGCCTCAGGAACGCGCTCCCATAAGCGGGGACGCGCTTTGAATACCACCCATCAAGCAATAGACATCATTTTACCGTCTCGGTGAAGCCTAGATAGTGCGACCCACTTCCAGCCAAAATAACCTTCCATTTGTTTTCATGTTGTTGTTGTTTTTTGGGTTTTTTTTGGCCTGTTTTTTTTTTTGACAAAAATAGATGACATTCAATCGTGTAAGAAAAATCCATCGTCTTTGGTTTCATTTTTTTAATTTACTCTATGCGTAACCTTTGCGCAGCCTTGATTTAACTCTGAATAGAAAAACTCAGTGGTCTAATTTTACCGGCTTGGTTATTATGATATCTCAAAATCTAAATTATGACCTGAGGCGGAACAGTGGCATAGTTGTTAGCACAGCCACCTCACAGCAAGAAGGTCCCAGGTTTCTTGTCCCCCCGCGCTTGGGTTGCGTGGGTTTACTCTGGGTTCTCCGGTTATCTCCCACAGTCTAAAAATATGTTCATTCGGTTGAATTGGTGTTTTCGAATTGCCCATAGGAGTGTGTGTGTTTGATTGTTTGTCAAATTAGCCCTGTGATAGACTGGCGACCTGTCCAGGATGTACCCCTGCCTAAAGGCTACAGCAGATCCCTGTGACTATGAGTTGGGGATAAAGCGGGTATAAAAAAAGATGAAAGAAAATACATCATTAGGCCTTCTAGGATGGATCTGATCTTTAAATAAAATGAAAATAAATGTTTCTGATTACAGGTTACAACAAGGTCTCCGATTGATAAAAGAAATCAAAACAGACATGACTGCTGTACCTGAATCAATTAATATTGAATCAGTGTAATTAATTACATTACATTTACAGCATTTGGCAGACGTCCTTATCCAGAGCAACTTACATTTATCTC
>JAOTQW010000026.1:5327468-5342163 GCA_026260075.1 Sisor rabdophorus
TCCGTCCTACACTGTGGGTGAACCAGTCTGCCACTGAAGGAGCTGCTCAGAGCCTTCACGCTCTGATGCAGTGGATGTGAGGTATTTTCCATGATAGATGTTAGCTTGGTCAATATCCTCCTATCACCCACCTCCTCCACAGTGGGGCTGACCACAGAGCAAAGTGGCTGAGGGTGAGCCTCTCCATGGTCTTAATTAGGTGGGAGGTCAAGGCTACTGGTCTGCAGTGGTTGGGTTCCCTAGGATGTGCTGTCTTAGGAACCGGAACCACACACGAGGTATTCCACTGGACAGGAACCCTCTTCAGGCTCTGGTTAAAGATGTAAGTGACCACCTCACAAAGTTGGTCAGCACAGTCCCTGAGCAGTCTGGGGCCTGCAGCTTTCCTGGTCTTGAGCCACCTCAGTTCTCTCCTTACCTTATCTGAAGTAAGGACGAGGGGGTGGAGGTGGGGGGCAGAGATGGGCTGGTTATGGAGAGGTTTGAAGTGGTGAGTGTGTGTGTGGGTGGGTGTACCCCCTGGACTGGAGTTGTGCGAAGTGGGGGGAGGGGGTCTGGAATCAAACCTGTTGAAGAACAGGTTTAACTCGTTAGCCAGGCCCTGGTCTTCATCAGCTGTCCCTGTTCCCGCTATCTGGAATTAGTCCAACAACTTAACCACTCTCAACTTAACTACTCTAAATGTAAAATAAGTGATTTAATTTCAACAATTTATCTTACATCTTTTATACATCTTTATCTAAATTTATGCTTTATTAATAGTTTAATG
The DNA here is from genome assembly GCA_026260075.1 of Sisor rabdophorus. Classification (NCBI taxonomy): domain Eukaryota; kingdom Metazoa; phylum Chordata; class Actinopteri; order Siluriformes; family Sisoridae; genus Sisor; species Sisor rabdophorus. Next base: position 5,328,238 of record JAOTQW010000026.1, read on the forward strand.
ACAATTTGCTATCTTAAATGAACCTGCAAATAATTTTCATTATTAAAGTCATAGTACACCCCTGAACAGGTCACCAGTCTATCGCAGTAGTTTGCCTTGGTTTTTTATAATTATGATTTTTGTAATGTTAGCAAGAATTGACTACCAAAAAGTTATGCATTTTGTTACTAAATAAAACATTTATTAATAAATTATAAAAACATTGGCAACAAACTGATGACACCTCACACTCTACAGATATCTTTTTACTCAGAACTGAAGTCATGTGGTTTTTGCAGACTTTTTGTGACAGAAAGCAATTTAATGAGCTGGATATTGACCCGATTCGGTAATAAGCGGGTAAAGAAGATGAAATGAAATGATATTATATGTGGATAATCCTGTGGTCATTTTAGAATATCTAAAAGAACTCTTCCTGGAAAATAGTGGTCATCTGCAATCGTAACCCTGTGGCGCAGCTGATAAATACATATAATATGGGCATTCTAAAATGTGAAAACATAAAAAAGGCTCACGCTTAAAAGGTTTCTTAGTTTAAAAGCAAATTCTCCCACTTTTGTTTATATGTAAAAGTTTCCTATATAAACTCTGTTTATAATCTTCTCAAACGCATGAATGAGGATTAAATTTAGAGCCGTGACCGATGAAGGGAGTCATAAGATTTACACTCTTAGAGGAGCAGAAACAGCAGTTTATGTTACACCTCAACAACTTCGCCTGGCCTGAAGACACAACAGGTGTGTGTGTGTGTATGTGTGTATCTCAGCACTGTTGTAAACCCTGTGATCATGCACAACTGACATGTGTATGTCATCAGAGTGACATTTGAAAATTTTTAGCCGAGGGAGCTGTTTGAAGTGAGCTTGCTGTTATTTTTCCTCTCAGAATTTACAAGTAAAGACAAAAGGACACGTATAAGCACCAGCTGACCGCTGAACCTTGGTTTTGGACTGTGAACCAAGGATATTCTGGCTTCTTTTTACACTTTATCTAAATAAAATTATCCTACTTTGTTGCAAAAATAAATCACTAAGTGGAAGAAATTTTAAACAATAGTATTAAAAACGGTGAAGAAGAAGATTAAAAACGGTGCTTCTGTTGTTTTTCCTGTTAGAACAGCGGCCATCACATTGCCCCACACGCACACAGTTGCACCCCAGGGTTCAAATCGGCACAGCCTCTCTCTATTTCCCTCATTCATAGCGCTTCTTTAAATAAATAAAAAATCCTAAAAAAACCTGTGACTGTATATCAAAATGTAAACAAAAAAACTCATACACAGTGTTGCATTTAGGATTTTTATTGCTTCACTGACACAGAATTAAAGCTCCGATAAAGCAATAGAAGTGGCCCCCAAATTGGAACTGGAGCTGGAGTGTCTGTAGTTCCTGGTCTGTGTGATGTCACATTGATAAAATGTAGTGAGGCAACACTAGCATTAAGGATGTCCAGAAGTAACAGACTGTTTTTAATCATGGCTTATTAATAATGAGTCAAGATGACTTTCGTATAAGTTTAACTAGATGGTAAGGTAATAAATGTTTAGCTGTATCGAAGTACTGATTTACTTTTGAAACGATTTTTGAGTTAAGTAAAGTACAGTGGCACAAGTGAAAATGTACCTCTCATCAAATAAATGAACCACTTCTACATCCTCTTTGTTTGCCACATGGCTAACTAGCTAAGTTGTAAGCCTTACACTAAGACTCCAATCCCTGACCACATGCATTTACACCTGGTTAAGAATACTGTGCTACTTCCTATATGCTGTGACACGACAGAACAACTGTGACATCACAGAAAGATGAAATGTTCAAGAGTAGTTATATGACATGAACCTCAGGCTCTGCCTCTGCACTGGAATGATGTCACTGTAGACAATTTTTAGGTTAAAAAAGGAAAACAAAATGAAATTTTTAAAAGTCTGTGATTTATTTTTTGTTTCGTTTGCAAAACAAAAACTTGTAGGTGGTTGACTACGTTTTTTTTGAGGGAGTGATTTTGAGGAAAAGCATCACTGTGATTCATTTCGGTTTGGAGAAAACAAGCTACACTGATGATCGGCTATCTGCATGAGGTTTGAAATGTTTTGCTGCTCTTTTATACATTTCTATGGTCCATTGTAAAAAATTTTGGTCAAGCTGCTTTTAAAGATTATTATAAAAGATCAGGAGATTTTAGGAATTTAAAAAAAGATGTAACAAAATCTGATCTGAAACCAAGCCACCCTTTTTGTGCCAGGAAAACATCTGGGGCGGTGGTGGTGGGGCAGGGTTCATAAGCATGTCGGGACCTTACTGGAACCTGGCTTTATAAAGCGACTGGAGACAACACAGAGAAGATCATGACCTTTTATAACATTGACCTGTTGAGCTTGACATTGGTGGTGAAATGAGACTGTGTTGTTAATTTTATATAGGCACAATGGGACTGTTTGAGCTGCCAAAAATCACACTGTCGTAGGAGAGAGAACAAAAAATTCAGAACAAAGTGAAGGGAAGAACTAAAAGTGCACAGATTTTAAAGATGTTCTGAGCTGGTAGATGAAGCAGCTCATCTAACACAGGTTTCCTAAAACAGCAAATACACCTGATTGGCCTGAAAACAAATAACTAAAATATCTTACAAAAAGTAACAGACTCGATGATTACAGACAAATGCTCCAACATCTCATTCAGCAGACACGCTGCAGTGGTTTTTCTGCTGTTATTAGAAATGTCAATGGTATAATGATCAAACGCTGACCTACACCATTATTATCATCCTGCTCTGCTTCAGTAACAGGGACTTAAGTATTAACAGTTGTTTGATTCCTCTAGACCAAATAATGCTTTTACATTCGGAGATTTACACTAAACAGAGTTCTGGACCTGACCTGTCTGAGGTTTTAGCTTCGGGACTCCAACATATTGAAGACACGACTCGAGCTGGTTTCTGTGCACCTATGTATTTTCCAACGAATCTACAAAACTCTCTGCAAACGTTTTATCTTTTTAGATTTAGAAATTGACTTATTTTATATTAAGATCTTGAAATAGATTAAATTCTCAATCCAGTCTAAAATAAGTGCTGCATTTTTGAAGTCTCGACTCTCTGTTGTGAGGTTGACTCCAGAGGGTAATTAGCTAGCAGCATTTTAGTCCCAAGCCTTTATTTAAATAATAAATTCTGAAGATAAACGTTGTGAGAGGAATGAGAGTAAAAGCACAAATCAGAATTTCAAAATAACCAAAAGTAAACTTTGATTTTAACACATAAATGGTAAAGTTTCCCACGGGGCTTTGATACGAAACACAAACTGGTTCACAAACTGGCATCAAAATCGGGATGTAAAACATCACAGTGATGATCAGGCTGCAAAAGCCATGTGCATGCACCAGGGTGTGATTACGCTAGTGAAAGCCTTGAGAATTAAGTACCCAAGTGCATTACACAAACAGCTGTGCAGGAAGGGGGATTATTTGACAACATGACAGGGCAGAAGTATCGGGGCAGTTAAACGATCACTTGATGGCAGGATATTTCTTATTTAAAGCTTTCGTGTGTTTAAACAAAGTAAAGCCACCTTCTTCTAAATCTCTCGTGCAATAGTACACTATAGGAGAAAAAAAGAAAATAGGGCAAATATACATCATGTAAAATCAGTATTACAAAAAAAAGGTAAAAACGCTGCTGGTAGAAGTCCAGAAAATTTAAGGCAGTTGCCAAAGTAGGTAGAAAGGCAGCTTTGTTGAAGAGCTCAGGTGATTAAAACCACACAGACTCTTCTTTTCTTTTTTTTCTTTCTTTCTTTCTTTCTTTTTTTTTTACACTTCCGAGCAGAAATGCTCATGAGATATATACAAAACTATTTGGTAACAAAAGGTTACTAAACGTTATAAAATCGAAAAGGGGAGGTGTACCTTAGCTAAAGCTTATAAAATTATACATCAATAAAAAATAATATTCCTTGGTCCTTGAAAACTATATTACTATGTGACAACTTTTTTTTTTATCTTCCACGTTGACACGTTGAAGCCCTTCAGAGGAATTCTCTTCTCCTGCATTTTTACCATTTTGGCAAAGCAGCGATTATTTTTTCTCTGTGAAAGAAAAAAATTAAAGGAAAGAGCTGGTCTTGTAATTAGAGTTTCCACCAATCCGCAACATTGTTGTCCGTCAATGGAGAAACCCAAAAGATGAAGATTTAATTCCGCATTTCAGCATCAAAACCCGCAGGTTAGGACACAGACATAGCTGAGGAAGAAGACGAGGATGAGACACCGCCAGATGTTTGGAATCCAGCCTGAGTTTCAATCCTTGACTGCAGCATGAGGCCAGATGAAGATGATGACAGGGAAGAGGAGGATGAGGGCGAGGATGCAGAGCCAGAGCGCAGGATGGCCCCGGCAGCACTGCAGTGTGGGCGTGGGCCTGGCTCGGGTGTGTAGGTAAAGGTGAGTGCTGTGGAATATATGATGCCGTCGTTGCGCACAAGTGTGACAGGAACCTGGACAGGCTGCCGAACCCAGCGCCATCCCTCACGGAATGCAGAGATATCAGGAACAACGCACAGAACACTCTCGCCGCACCTACATGGACACAAAATCGGTATTAAACATTGGAATTCTCACAAAGGTTTCAGTCTTAACTCATGGCAAGGCCACATACTAAATAAAGTTTGGATCACTCTTACCTGTACATGGTATCTGCCTCCACATCACCGAACCACACTCTTAGGGTGGGAGTGAAGTTCTGACCAGTCAGCTCCAGCATAGCCACATCACCCCCACCGTTTAGCTAACACACACACACACACACACACACACACACTCTCTCAAATAAATAGGAATTTTGAACTGCTAAGGTTTTTCTGTTGCATCTGATTTAACATGTGGGTTACCTGTAAACTCTCCACTACAGGTACAGGGGTTACAGGGTGTGTGACAGGGCCCATGCCCTCATAGAACGTGTACTCTGCTTTATCTGTGCTGATGATCGTCCACGAGGCCCCGTCATTAATCATCTCTTTGTTTGTTTCTTTGGGGCACGGCGTAGCCTAAAATATAAAAATTGTGCATGTATATGTCCATGGAGGTGAGGCCAAGTCATTGCAGGAGGCAGGGCCTTAATATTAATCAGTTAGGGAGGCTATTAGGTATTAACAGCTATTAGGTATTAATTTGTTTTATTGTCGGAGGTGTGGTCTGTATACCATTAACTGTATTAGTTGTGGCCAGGTAAGAGAAAGGAATAGGGAGACTCACCTGGAACTGGATGATGCGTTCCTGAGAGAGACACAGGTACATGCGTTCTGTGTCCTTTAGGTAAAACGCACACTTGTGAAGCTGAGATACAGGATCATCTGCATCCATCAGTGCTGTTTGCTTATCCACCTTACGGATTACCTACAGAGACACACACACACACAATTTAATCAAAATTGATTAAATTTTGATTAAATTGTGTGTGTGTGTGTCTCTGTAGGTACATTTTTAACAATTGTGTGCTCACCAGTCGCGGTAAAGCCATGCCTGTGACAGAACAGACAAGTTTTACAGTCTGGCCATAATGGATATAGCCATCTCTCACTGTAAACTCTTCCCCCTCCGACTCATCATCATCCACTGTTTTGGGGGGAAAAAATGGTGAGCAATGACACACAAGTCTGTGTGGGTACTAGAAATGTGTGTGTCTGTATATGAGAGAAAGAGAGAGAGAAACTCACACAGGTGAATGTAAAATGCCCCCCACTGCTGAGAGCTGGCATGAAAGTTTCCTCCCTCAACATGGAGGTATCGAGTGCTGACTGTCTGCGAGCGCAACCGATTGAATAGGGCCACTTTAGTGCCCGAAGCTATACACACTGAAGGAAAAAGAAAGCGTCAAACAGACAGGGAGTAATTGGGAGAAAAAAAAGACAGACATGCGGGCAAGCGGAGCACAAGAAAGTGGACAAAAAGAGAGAAAGACAATCATATAGACAGATTTTTATATTTTTAAACTTGTCTCCTGCAACCAATTAAAATTACACATGATGATCAAAAAGTGATATAACTAACAGTCTGCGTTTTTCAGAGACTGTTTCTTCTTGGAAGGTTTGGAGATGACTTTGATGCGTTTGCTAAGGAAGACCCCGATTTCTGCGCTGTTGCCATAGAACATCTTCACCGACAGCATGAAGTGCTTCCTCTTATCTGAGTCAGATATGTACAATGTTTTGGCTGTGCAGAAGTTCTGCAAAGAGAGACAGTGAGACAGTCAGGGGAAAGCATCTTCCATTAGGTTTAAAAATGTGTGCATGTGTGTGTGTACCACCTTGCCCTCCAGATTGAGCTGCTGCATTTCCTGCTCGCTGTTTCCGATGCCGATAAAAGCACAAGGTTGTGCCTCCTGCTCAGAACAACCCTCTCTCTCCATCTGCTCCTTTTTTTTCTTCCAGCCACAGCCCATCAGGTACACACATGGAGGCGGGCAAAAAAATCTCAACACACATCACAAAATCTATTTAAAACCTTACACATACATATATCTACACACACATTTTGATTATATATATATATATCCACACACGCTTACCTTTTTTCATTACCGTATGATTTCTGTGCAACTTTCGCGTGTAGTATCAACACCGTCTGATCGCCTCTTTCTTTCAAGTAATTACGCATTGCCTCTCTAAACAACACAATTATTACATCAGTAAGAAAAATAGTAAACTAATATTAATATATATATATTTATATATATATATACACATCATACAAAATGTGTACCTGGTAAGGCGCTTCGGCTGCGGAAGCTCCCCAAATTTCCTAATTATACAAAATAAAATCCAGAATTAGCGTACGCGTCATTAAGGTAATACGCATGCGCAGCGCGTATACAGCTGGTTGACAGTTTAGATAAATAATAAACAAAACAAAAAAATTAAGTTTACAAACTTTTATCGTTTTTCTTGGAGGTGAAATAACAGTGCACGAAGCTGTATTTATGTGTGATAACATTTAAAGGAAAGCGTTAACAAAGTAACACGTCTGGTAAGGCTAGCGAGCGAGCTAAGAGTTGGCTAACTCGTTCAACAGCTTTTTTTCCTCTTCACATTCGAGCGGTGTAAAGTAACCTCACAATAATTTAAAGTACTACTCTCATTTGAATATAGTCCTGGGACATTAAAACACTTTGAGAACATATATCTTGTGTGCCTTGAACTTTACTTTCCAGAAGGTAAATTTGTGCTTTGCAAATATGGGCTAAACTTGACTGGTTAGCATGAAGGCTAGCTAAGCTAAATGCATAAAAGAACAGAGCGAAAACAAGGCACGAGCCCAAAAGTATGTCAATAGCAATGGCGGACAAGATTAGACACAGAAGCTAAGACAAAACACAAATAAAGTAAACTTTAAGAATAAAACCTTAACATTTATTACTAACTTATACTTTTCCATGCCCTCATCTTGTTAATTTCATTGCTTACCCCGTCACAACAGGCGCCATCTTCCAGCAACTCTCTAATAAAATGTCATATCGCGAGATTTCCGCACTGCTTTCCTTCCAGACGGAACAACCCCGGCGTGGGAAAGTAGCTCAGATCTCGCGATATTAGTGACATTCTCACAATATAACAGCGTTAAAGTAGAGCTTTAATATCGCGAGTTTTCCATTTCTCCTTAGACCGCAGTGTGAAGCGTGAGAAGATGGAAGCAAAGGGGGGAGGAGGGACGTTCACACAAGCGTGGGAAAGTTTATGAAACCTCGCGAGAACATGAAATTACGATAGAAAGAGTAAATGATATCGCGAGATCTGTTCTTATAGGCAAATATACAGGTACAGTGAAAAAATTCTCACAGTGTGGATGACAGGTGCCACGCCTTTCACACTCGTATTTTCCACTACTTAATTCATAATTAATGCTTTTACACCATATAATTATTAGTGATTGTTGTTGAAACGGGATTAAATACTCATTCATTCATCTATACCCGCTTATTCCGTAAGTCTGCTGGAGCAGGGACGAACAACAACACACACCCACACTCACTCTTTTATTGTAATTTATTTAAAACACAACGCTAGGTTTTTTACTGGAAAATTTTAGCGTTTTAGAGACAGTTTGGAAAGGAATACAATTATTTCCAGAAATCAAAAATAAAAAAGATAAGTTATTGAGGAATATTGAAAACAACATACTGTTACTATTTTCAGTATAGACTTACGATCGTTAACTAAAACACTACTGAACTAATTGCTTGTTATTACCACCAGATGTCGACATTTCTGCATCACAGGCTATCGCTACACATAGACAAACAACCATACACACTCACACTTACCCCTATGGGCATTTAGAGTCACCAATTAACCTAATGTAGGTGTTTTGGACTGTGGGGGAAACCGGTGTACCTGGAGAAAACCCACGCAAGCAAAGGAGGCACATACAAACCTCACACAGAAAGACTCAATGCCCTTATAATAAAAGGGCGAATAAAAGTAAAGACCTTCTTGCTGTCTTGTTGAGGTGATTGTGCTAACCACTACACCACTGTGCTGGGATCTCTCACCCTATGTGCTCTGGAATAGGCTTCAGAAGACCCAGTGACTCTGATCTAGGAAAAAAATGTGCGTAAGAAGATGAATAAGTAATTGAATTGATGGCTGGGCCCTGTGATGGACTGGTGACCTGTCCAGTGTATACCCCTTCCTCTCGCCCTATGTGCTCTGGGATAGGCTACAGCTGACCCTTGTGACCCTGAGTTTGGGTATAATTGGGTATAAAAGATAAATGAATTAATAAATATTTATAGTTAAACACATTGAACATTTCAGGGCATTAACACTCACGTCTAATAAATTACACTGTACATAAATTTGTCTCCTGCATTTGATTTATTATGATAAAGTTTAAAAGCAATGAATGTTTTTTATTACCTAATTATCAAAATGAACTTTTATATATTTAATAAATGTATTTGTGTAATTATTGGATAAAACATTAAATCAATATCAAACATCATCTTGAGAACTTTCTAAACTGTGACACAGTAAAGTGTTTGCTTTATATTCACTACATTACACACATGTGCTGAATTATCTGCTGAACATTATGTGCTATTACCACACAGTGTGTGGTTTATCTTAAGTATCGGACCTCCATCAGCTCACCGACATACTCTGGCCTTAATTATCTCCTGCCCTCCGCTGATAAAGATAAAAAGTATTCGCTCACCTGCCTTGACTCGCATATGAACTTAAGTGTCATCCCAATTCTATAAAGCTATTACAGCTTCAACTTTTCTGGGAAGGCTGTCCAAGTTTAGGAGTATGTTCATGGGAATTTTTGTCCATTCTTCCAGAAGCACATTTGTGAGGTCACACATGTTGGACAAGACGGCCTGGCTCTCAGTCTCTGCTCTAATTCATCCCAAAAGGTGTTCTCTTTGATTTAGGTGCCGGCCAGTAAAGTTCATACACACAAATCTCTGTCATCCATGTCTTTATGGACTTGCTTAGTGCACTGGTGCACAGTCATGTTAGCAGAGGAACGCGCAAGCTCCAAACTGTTCCCACAAAGTGTTTTGGGAATTGTCCAAAATGTTGTGGTGTGCTGAGGCATGCAGAGTTTTTTTTCATTGGAACTAAGGAGCCGAGCCCAGTTTCTAAAAAAACAACCCTACACCATAATCTCCCTTCAACAAACATTTCGGCACAATGCAGTGAGACAAGTACCGTTCTTCTATCAACCACCAAACCCAGACTCGCCCATCAGATTGCTAAATGGAGAAGCGCAATTTGTCACTCCAGAGAATGTGTATCCACTGCACTAGAGTCCAGTGCTGGCGTGGGTTACATTGCTTTGCATCCAACCCTTTGCATTGCACTTGGTGATGAATATTTAGAAGGAAATTTTATGACTGGATATACCGATACACCTGTGGACATGGAAGTTATTTAAACACTCAATTTCAATTATTTGAATGTTGTGTGTGTTAAAAAAATTATGCAGTAAATTATTGAGACACGAATAGTCGATCATAGTGAGTCATATTATTCTAGTCAGAATCCTCGGTGAAGACACTTAATTTCGTAATCCTCATGTTCATTATTGTCTCACTTAACCTCATGTTCATCATCATCATCCTGCTTAACCTCACGTTCATCATCTTCCTCGCTCTAAACCACACAATCATGTTTGTCCCTGTTCATCTCATGTTCTTAATCATCTCTCTAAATCCAATGTTTTCTAAATCATCCTTCTAAACCATATGGTCATCACCACCCTTTAAAATCTTTTGTCCTATGCTCATTGCCATCCAGGATAAAAAGTCTTCTTTGGGGAAATGTCCAGGAAATACGAAATTAACATTGGTTCCATTTTAATAATGATTAGGTGAACAGAACCATGTGACAGTGTATCAATGTGTTAATCAATAACACTGAGCTTACACATCCCAGGTTTAGTAAGTGTGTGTAAGTGAAAGTAAGTGTATGTCAAAGTTGGAGAATGATTCAGTTTTGTAATAATGCAAATATTCAAGATGCCTAATAATTTAATAATATTAAATAATCTGGACAATTTAACTTGCCATTAACATCAGTTTTTAGAATAAGATGAAACTATAAGATATACTGTAAAAGAGTTACATTTTTAAATAATTTGATGCTTCCTATATAAAAGGTTTGTGAAATTAAAATACTTTTCAGAAATGTCATTTGCTCCTGGTACTATGATAAAGTAATAATAACTGTATAATAAATTTGCTATAAATGTGCAATAAATAATTCTATAACAAAGTCACATTGAGTACAACTGAAAAGGGTGTGGAGTTACTGTTTTCTTCACTCTCATTGGACAGAGCTGGGTTATCATGTATCTCCGTCCTATAATTCTTCGCTGGATCCACCTCCTCAACAGCTGTAACAACGTGACAGCATTTACAGCAGCAGCAGCAGCGTGCGATCATTGCAGTGATAATTCGGTCCCAAGGTTCAAGAGAGCGAGCCCACAGAGGCAGGAAGTCCCATGTGCGCAGACAGGAAGGAAGTGTCTTTGGGAAGCGAGACTGCAGGAAGTTGACTGTAAGGAGAAAGACTAGGAGAAGTGCCACGGGGACAAGGACGGCAAGGAGAGCCGGCAGGCCAGCGAGAGAAAGACCAAACACAAGCAGAGGGATGACGAAGAAGCAGAGCAATATGTAAAACACAGCAAACCAGCGATACTGTGCCGTCAAATTACCCAGCGCCTTCGCGATGCTGATAGGGATGCGCATGAAAGGCAGAGTGTACCACAGCGCGATGCCCGATATGTTAAAGAGCAGGTGGACCAAGGCGATCTGAAAGAGTAATAACAGAAACAAAAACTTTTAGCTTCCTTTCCTTTAAAGGCTTTAAGGGTTTTACCTAACTGTTGTACTTACATAGCGTTTGCCAAATGTTTGTTAATTAAAAAATTTCTCAAAGATACTGTTACATGCAACTGAAACAAAATAAATGTGATTCCATTACTAGTTTGAATATCAAAGCTACCAGTACCTAAAACTAAGAGGTCACTGTCTGTCAGTAGCAATCTTGTGGATTGAGATGGAGAGCAAAAAAGCAAATAAACAGAATGGAAGACACAGAGGCAAGTCTATACTGTAGCAGTTAGTACCACATTTTTTACTAAATTGAAAAATTTGCCATTTTGGGGGGAAATAAGCAACTACCTTTTCCTGCAAACATCTTTGTACACCAAGAAAAAACCCAAAATACCATGGATGCATATACATTTTTTTTAAGTTAATGGGCCACACTAAGTGCAACAATATTAAAGTATGAGTAGGATTTCTATTTTTTTCTGATCAATCAACCTAACAACAAACAAACAACATCGCTGCACCCTAGGATGTTAGCATTATAGTAGTCCACTAGAAAGCGTTAACTGACTCTGGTGGTGGGGTGGCGTAGTGGTTAGCATGGTTTCCTCATAGCAAAAAGGTCCTGGGTTGGATTAACTGCACAAGGGCTCTTTCTGTGCAGAGTTTGCATGGTCTCTGTGCTTTACTCTGGTTCTCTCACACAGTCCAAAAACATGTACATTAGGTTGATCGGTTACTATTTATACTTATAGGAGTGAGTGGGACTGTGGGTGGTTGTTTGTCAATGTGCCCTGCGATAGAGTGGTGACCTGTATTGGGTCTACCCCACTGCCCTATGTGCACTGGGATGGGCTACAGTGGACCCCTTTCACCCACTAGTTAGGGAATAAGCGCATATAGAAGATTAATGAATGAATGACTCTGCTTCTTCCGACCGGTAGATGGAGGGTTTCAAGCCACATGTGTTTTAGTCAATTTCTTTAAAAAGTCCTCAAAGAAGAAACAATAACAGCTCCAGATAAAAGCTTTTTGTTTTCTAAAGGATTTACTGGTTTGCGTATCCATATATATACATATATACAGCCATTGTTACAGATATTAAAAAGAACTACATGTGAGGTATAGGATGAGTGTCTGTATGACCTGTAGCGAGTTCGTCAGTGTTTCTCCTGGACTGGCCAAAGCTGCTAGTATTGCTGTGGAGGTAGTGCCAATGTTGGAACCTAGAGACAGCGGGTATGCTCTTTCGATGCTGATAACCCCGAGACCTACATGAACCCACAGCAAAGAAAAAAGAAAAATCTGTTTATTTAAGTAAACATGATCTTAAATGTCTGCACAATGCTGTTAATTAGCATAAAGCACAATCTGCTCATATCCTGAATCGTAAATTAGCTCAAAAAATAAGCTAATAAAAATGCTACGATAGTACTTTACAAACTTCCTGGTAAAGATAGGTAAAGACCGTAAACTGTGGATAGAGTAATAAATTAATAAACTGTGCTTCAATGCTATCTTTGTTTCTCACAGATACAAGATTCCGCAAAAACAACAACCGTAAAATACAAATAAAATGTAGTACTTTTATACAAGAAAGTAAACTAGCAGCAAATTAAAAGATAGAAAAACAAAAAAGATAAACAGATAAGATAAACCAGGTGGATACTGAGAGAGACTAACCTACGAGAGGTGTGATAGAAGAAGTGAAGACCGAGCTGCTTTGTACAATGAAGGTCATTGTTGCTCCTACAATAATGGCCAAATAACCAGCCACCCATCTGAATGGAAACGGAAAATCTGATCACAAAAAACACAAAGAATATTTAATGTAAACAACCTAAATTTCAAAAATAGTTATAGTTTCTGTTCATTTTAGTACACTTTGTTGCTTCTCAGTGAACACTGTTGTAGTTAGCAGCTGATATTAGATGAACTTTAGTGCAGATTCAGTAAGCTTTTATGGGATTTTTTAGGTATCATTTGTATAATTTGTTCTACTGAAAACAGTGTTCATACAAAACAATATCAATATTTCTCAAAAAAAAAAGAACAATGAAGGAAAAAAGATGCAAACCTGTGTTGATAATCTTTTTGATTATGGAGGCCACCTGACCTTTTAGAATGGAGTTTAGCAGTTTTACAATAAGGATAAGGCAGATGCAGAGCACCAGAAGAGAGCCAGTCAGAAGGATAAGACCCACCGCCAGATCCGTTAGTGTGGTGTCTACAAAAATATGACTACCTACAACCACAGAATAAGAGAGATTGAGAAAAAGAGAAATAAAGAAAGAAATTGTGATGAAAGAATGATGGGGGGGTGCTGTCTGTCACAGCAGATTTTAACACAGATGATTATTTTTATGTTTGTTAATTTCTGCTCACATTTTTGAATGTTTATTGTTTGAGAAACATTCCTTAACTCCCAGCAGGGGGCACTAAAGTCGGTGCAGTTTAGGAGAGTGACGTTCTGTTCAGACTACAAACAAAAAATGTCAGACAAACAAGACAACAAATCTATTTCAAACTTTTATAGCTTCCAGTACAGCATTCAATAAAACAATAAAACAGATAAAACGTAGTAGTTCAATAGCATTT
>JAOTQW010000026.1:5351438-5361582 GCA_026260075.1 Sisor rabdophorus
ACCCCCGTGACCCCGGATTCGGGAATAAGCGGGTAAAGAAGATAAAATGAAATGTATTTATCTCTTATCGCCTAATAACAGAATCGTGCTTGTAGTTTCGTGATTATACGGCAGGTGTCACTGTTTAGTCAGCTTTTGTATTCTCGCGATAATACGACCGAATCCGGGAATAACGGCGGATGTTGATGTTTTTTTTTCAGCCTGTGTGTGTGCTTCGCCAGAATTTTGCTTTATGTTGGGTTTTATGAATCACAGCGTTACATATTAAACGTCTGAGTGATCCCGGAGGAAAGCTGAATCCCTCCAGAGACGCGGGAGGCCGAGACGGCCATGATGGAGGACTTTGATGAGATTTATGAGGAGGATGAAGAGGAAGAGGAGGACGAAGGCCGGGCGGCGGAGGAGCAGCTTCTTAAATTCGGGCCGGAGCCGGTGCTTGTTCGCGGAGCAGGTCGGGCCACTGTGTAAGTAAACGTAAAAAAAATCTGATAAGATGGCTGGCTAAAATTCGATAGCACTGCTTTCATTTTAATTCGCTTCCGACCTATTTTCCTACATGTCCCACCCCGTCGCTGTTATTGGTTGGTCTCAGTCCGAGTTTGACCGCTAATAGGCTGGGTGCTAACGTGTTTGACGCGTAGGCCAATAATCGTGTAGAATTGACCATACCGATAGCCAAGGGTAACACGGTTGTTAACTAAAAGACATAAATCCTTTTGTTTTTTTATTATACAAGATCTAAACAAACAATAGTATTATTATAGTAAATAAAATACAAATGAATAATTGAAAACAAGATTCGGAAGAATAAACTAAATTCTTTTGTGTATTTGTGTATTTCTAGTTTTGGGCTCAGCAACAAATTTGAGACAGAGTTTCCCTCAGCACTCACAGGGAAGGTAAGAGAGAAAGATAGTTCCACATTTTAATTTAAACATCTGTCCATGTTCAAACACTTCGAGCTTTAACATCTGATGCACATTTTAAAGGGGTTGTTTAAATGTGTGTGTGTGTGTGTGTGTGTGTGTGCTTACCCTGTCACTGGTGTTCCTGGTCCTCCTCTGACCCATAGGTGGCCCCGGAGGAATTTAAAGCCAGTATCAGTCGAGTTAATGGCTGTCTGAAGAAGACGCTGCCAATGAACGTACGCTGGCTGCTATGTGGCTGTTTGTGCTGCTGCTGCACTCTGGGACTTAGTCTGTGGCCGGTCATCTGCCTCAGCAAACGCGTCAGTTTACACACACACACTTAAAATGACAAACAATCTTGGATTTACACTGACACACGTTCAAACTCAGTGTCAGTGTTTAGATATACACACACACGCATACATATGATTATACATTTTATACACGCTCACACACTCTGTTCTGTGAGTAGTTTCATTTAGCATTTCCCTTTTTGTCTTTTTCAGACTCGCAGATCCATAGAGAAACTACTGGAGTGGGAGAACAACCGTCTTTACCACAAGGTGTGTGTGTGTGTCTGCGTGTTTCTAAGTGCTGTAATCTGTGTATGGTGTTGTATTTGCCAACAAATGTCTGTTTTTCAGCTGTGTTTGCACTGGAGACTCAGCAAAAGGAAGTGTGAAACTAACAACATGATGGAATATGTAAGTTCACATACAACTCAGTGAATCAATGAAAATTAATGAAATAAGGATTGTGGAGAAAAAAAGAGGATAATAGGCAGGAAATACAGGATGAATTTTCCTTTATTATTTGTCAAACATTTTCTTGATTCAGTTCCCTAAAATATAATTGTATGTCAAAACCTAGATCTTTTTTTCTCTCAGGTTATCTTAATAGAGTTTCTACCCAAGATTCCTATCTTCCGGCCGGATTAGCAGCCGTTTGCAATGTCCTCTGCCTATGGTGCCTTTTTCTGGTACTTTCCCATGGCCCTCGCTCTGGACTACAAACTCATCCCACAAACACATAGATATACATTTATAAACACACCAACGCTGCTTCTCCCACACACAGTACTGTTTACACAAATGTGTAAGCCCTGCCTATTCTGCCTCAAGATTCATCTGAGAACATTTCAGTCCTGCAGCACAAGGCCCTGAGCCACTGGACTTTTAAGACAAAATAAGATGTCAGCGCCTAAAGAGGGGCATCACAGAGTCAAGAAAGGAGACTGTTTAAGCAGCCAATCAGAAGGTTTAATTACAGGTACTAAACTAGCCAGCTATATAAACTTGCTATTGCTAACACCAGATGTAATCTGAAGTGGAAATTGCATACTATACAGTTACAAATATTTGAGTAAGCAATATGTCTGAATCCTTCGGCAAAAATAGTATGTTAAATATTTCTAGATTATCATCTATTTCTGTCTGGATTTGGAGGTATGCATCCTATAGACGCTATCCCTTTGCGGGATAAACAATGTTTTATTCCAAAAAGCGGCTCGTTACATGAGCTTGGAGAAAAAAATTTAGAAAAAAAGTTTAATCACGCTGCTGTGACACAAGTCACACATCAACATGTATCAACATACTATTTAAAGTATCTTTATTATTCTTCAGAAAATACAAACTCAATAGCTGAGTCAAATGATGCCAAATTGGGGGGCTGATTGAAAGGGCCAATGCACATTGGGCGCCCAGAGATCAGTGTTGTAAGTATTTTGAGATTTTGGTTGCAGCAAACGACTGCTAAGACAAGGTACAATTAACCTGCAATTTTGTGTAACTGGCTAGCCTGGTTAAACCTATGATTGGTTTCCACTATTCTTGATGCTCGTCGCAAGCACTTCATATCAGAGAAAAAGCTGCCATTTTTCCTTCTTCAACCTGAAAGAAACAATCACATACAAGCCGCACCGAACACCATGAATTTGTGTAACGAACTCATCAAAAACGGTGTGACAGGATTAATTATTTCTAGGATAATTTTTTTGGAGCCTGTGGGACCTTTTATAAAACCCAAAGAATCTTCTTATGAAGGAGCATAAGTAGGATTTTATTTACCGTGCGTCCTTGTTAACACCAAACACGGTCATTAGCAGTATGGTCTGTCGGAGAACTTTATGAATTTGTTCCTTTATTCTACATAACATACTTTTAAACATTTAAAGTTGTTTGGTGGGCAGATAAAATATGATAATTTAGAAGGAAACTAGCTGCCACAGATGGCTAATCATAACATGCTAGCTACTGTGTCGGGTATTGGTTAGCTGCGTATGTCATGACCAATACATTACATTGAACTATTGTAATTTACAGAGCGGCTAATAATCCGTCAGTAAAATGCTATTGCATCATTTTCTTTTTAAAATACCTTTAGCTTTGTTTACCTGCTTGTTTGAACGAAGCAGCTGATGATTGACTTATTTTTGTTTTGTATCTGTGTCATGAGTGATATCAGTTCATAAAAAAAAAATCAGCAAAAAACTGCTGGTTTGATATGAGGAAACTCCAATTTTTGGTGCAAGTTTAATTGGTAAAGAACCAAGACAATTCCCACAGCAGGTTTTATTAGTCTGTGTTGTTTTTAAAATATTTTTTCAATTTTAATGTTCATTTATTTGTCCTTTTGTTTCTCTACAGAATATTTAAGTACTGTGTATGTACAGGAATAAAGTACAAAAACAACAATATATTGTCAGTGAGCATGAATATATTGTGACATTATTTTGTGTGCCATAACATTGACACTAGAGAAAGTGTTATAAAGGTAAGTAAGGTGATGAACAAAAGTAATATGTGAAGTCTGAATGTGTAATAAGTCATTTTGCTGCTTTATTGAAACCTGACAAATCATACTTAAAAACCCCTCTCTCTTATGCCGATTCATTTAATTATTTTAAATGACTCTTCCACCAATTCATTGACACTAAAAAGAACTAACAAAATTACCAAATGCCATTTTTTTAATCCAACAAATCAACATCTACACAGGACTTGGAGGAAATGCAACAATCAAACAAAGGAACTAAAATGGAAAAAATACTACTGAAGAGTATAGCAGATTCAATTTCTGTGGTCATGAGACAGTACAGGACTTTACTCCATGGTTTCCTGGTTTTCCTGATCAGCTGCTCGTTCTTCACTTGGCTCTTTGCCTTCTTTACTCCTCTTGGACTTCTTATGTTTGTGTCTGCGATGGCTGTCACCTTCCTCACTTTCGTGCCTCCTTCTGCTACTGCTGAGAGATGGAAAAAAAAAAAAGATGAGTCAGTAATAGAAGCAATCATTAATTTGAAACAAGTGTGTTTGACTTATCACTTTAAAAAAATGGGTGTGGTCAGCGCTCATCAGTGCATTACCTTCGTGAAGACTTGTGCCTTCCCTCCTCTTTCTCTCTGTGTCTCCTCTCGCGGTGTCTCTCCTCCTTCTCTCGACTTGCGCGTTCCCGATGCCGGTCATAGCCGCGGTCTCCGTAGTCACGGTAACGGAAGCGCTCTTCGTCACTGTGTGCGCGCAAAAAACATCACTAAGGTTTATTCATTCTAAATTATTACAAATCTAATCAAAGATGCCTTTCTTACCTGTTGTAAACCATGGACGTGGGGCTGTGCTCCCGTTCTCGCTCTCTCTCCCTCTCCCGGTCGTGCCCTCGGTCCCGTGTCCTCTCCCTTTCCCTCTCTCTTTCCTTCTCCCTCTCTTTCTCACGACGCGGGTAATAATCCCACTGCTTTGGGTTGTCCATCATCCCAGGCCAGTTGTTCACAGGCCCTTGCATGGGTGGTGGGAAACCACCTGTTTCTCACACACATACAAACAAAATGCTGAGTTCAAAATGTTTTACGGTAAATTATTTATTATTAGGAGTATAAAATTAGAAGGTAAACTCACCTGGTGGGAAAGGATACGGAGTGACAGGGCGGCAGTCATATGCCCCGGGATGCCCACTGCTAAGGAAAAATCATTATCAGTTACATTATCATCATCAAGACAGTAACTGGCATGATGAGCATTATAAAAATAGCATTCATGTTTTTATTTTCTCCACAGTTGCACATACTGTAACAAATTCTTACTTGTCTAAGGTTGGCATGAGTGAAGGGGGTGGTCCACTGGGAGGAGGTGGGAAACCTGAAATGCAAACAGAGAAACCAAATTAACTAATTAAAAAATTTGATTGAATTTCTAAACTAAGTTTACATACGACAGTAAAGCAGAACTTACCCGGAGGAGGGACAGTGATCGGCACTCCTGATATAAACAAAAACATTTTATTAACTATTTTCTTGCTACTTACAGAATGATGCTATTTTGATTTTTTTATTGCAGGTACTTAGTTAAATACTGTGACAGAGTGCAAAACCTACTTGGTGGTGGTATAAGGGGTGGAGCCTGGCTAACAGGGGGCGGAGGCAGGAAAGGAGGTGGTGGCATGTTGGGTGGAAGGGGCCCTGGTGGGAAAAAGGTGGGGAGTTTGGCAGGCGTGGCCTCAGTTTCAGAGGAGGTGTGTTCAGAGATCACCTTTAAACAACACAGAAGAACAAATCATAATGGATAAAGTATGATTTAAATTTTTAATGGTGTGCGTGTTAGGGGGTGAGGGACAGACACCTGGATGTTGTTTCCCTCCAGATTGTGTCGCCGTCGTCCCTCCACCCTGCTGATGGTCGCTGTTTGTCCACCAATGACATCGATGGTCCCAGCAGACTTCCTGCAACACACAAACACTAACTTTAAATCAACAAACCCCACACACTTGGTGCCAAGTTTATTTTTATAATTTACTTATGTAAGATTAGTTTTCAGATTAGTTATTTGATTTGAAGCAGAGAAATGAGAAACACACTTCTGCATCTCTGTGCAACAGGAAAAAAACAAACAAACAAACAAACAACCAACCAAACCAAAACACCAGCTGTGAGCAACCGCAAAATAACAAAATGAAATGACACCCACAAATGAGGCCTGTGGAGTAAAAATAAAAGCAAACAAGAAACCACGCCCTTGTCCACATCCACTTACGTATAATAGGGCGTGTCTTGGGATGCAGGCCCCACCCACTGCGGAGGGGATATCCTAGGAGGGCATGAGTAGGGGAGACATGCAGAAAATTGTTACTGGCTCTACTTGAGCATTACACATACACACACATGGGTATAACAATACACACAAACGTAGTTGTACAAAAAAAAATGACCCACAGGTGTAACTACTGTAACATTTTAAATACACTGTGTGTGTTTGCGTGTGTGTGTGTCTACCTAGCAGGGTTCAGGCCTGTCTTGTACAGGGTTGCTGGGGTGCTAAAGTCAGTTTTAGCAACATGAGGTGGAAGTGTAGCCTCTTTATCATTTCCTGTTCTGCCCTGCTGAACCTAAAAACAAAGAAACAAGTGAAAGACAAGCTGCAGGAAAACAACACAAGGGCTCAAAGGATAAAAAGGGACAGAATATATAGGAGTTAAGAGGAACAGTGGACACAGGCAATGAGTATAAAGGGATCAGGGATAAAAAGGACATAAGGATGCAAGGATAGAGGGAAAGAAGGATTAAAAGACTTTAGACAAGGGGACAAATGGATACAAAAACTAAGAATATGATAAAAAAGGGGGGTTTAAGGATGGGTAAAAGGATGAGGTACAGGGCTACGTAGACAAAGGACAAGCGGCATTACAGAAATCTTGCTGGTAGCAGAGCTGATATTGATTGAGTCGAGGCCCATTCGCAGCCGCTTCTGTTTCTCACAGTATGCCTTCCAGGTTTCCTCGTTGAATCCATAATTAAAGTAGTCTGACAAGTCAGCACCTAAACACAAACACACACAGTTACCAAACACTTAATACCTCACCAGCTTCTCGCTAACGCTCCTCAATCTCTTTATTTTGAGGTTGGCAAACAGCAGTGTCGTCATGACGACAATGAGGAGAACACACCTGGTTTTCTCCAAGGCTTTTCCTCAAAGGACTCCATGTCAACCTCCAGTACAGGAACGCCATTGATGCTGCCAGGAGCATCGAGATCCACGCCCTTCACTTTTGCTCCTACTGCAATGAGCAAGGTCATTCGCGCACACAAACACACACACACACACACACACAGTTTGAACTTATGTATGTGACATTAAAAGCTGCTTCACACAGCTTTCGACCATTTGTTATGGTTTATTAAGGTATAAATTTAGCACCTGCTCCGTACGGCCTACTGCCGCCGGTCTTTATGTTCAGATTAACTGGTGCTGCTCCATACGACCTGAAAACGGAAACACAGTTCAGTCTGAAATCAACAAAAAAGGCACAGCAGCATAATGAGGAGTTTCATATTTTTTGACCCACGTGTACTGAGGCGCGCCCGTCTTAATGTCACCAATGGTAACGCGCACGTCATCGTCGTCATCATCGCTGTCACTCTCACTGTCCTCGTTTTCACCCTGTGTCACCTCCTGATGGAAGAATTTACTTTTTAAAAACTTAGATTAAACAATTTATTGTCTATTTTATACATTATGTAACGTGACACATTGTGATATTAAATCATAAGTGAATTTACTAAAAGACAAATTTCAGATTGTTTTCAAAAAATCACTGTGGAATGTGACCAAAATGACCCAAAAAAACCAAAACAAATAAATCCGAAATTAAATCACTTAAAGAATTGTTTGCAAATGAATCCCTATAGAGATTAATTTCAAATGATTCCCAAAGGAATCCTAAAGAAGATGAATTTCAGACCAATTCCGTAACAGATAAAGCCTATATGAATCCTAGATTAAATGAAGTTTTAACTATTTTCATGGATATGAATCCCAACTAAGTCCTAAACAACTCAGCAATAACACAAACGCAAATGAATCATAAACAAACTGAATCTTAAATTCAGTCCTAAATACTAAAGCTAAGATTATTTCAGAAACTGGATTTCCAAAACAATGTAAGATAAACCTGAAATACCTTGCAAAGCAATACCAAATTACTTGTAACATGAATCTCTTAGACACAGACCTGACTGGCCACACCATTCTCAGTGCTGTTCTCCTCAGGAGCTGCAGGAGCAGAGGGGGCACTACAGAACAACAACCACACACAATGTGTAATATATGCATAAGTGTTTGTTTACAGCATGAAAAATATAATTGAATAGAAATACAGTACAAGTCATGTACTTCACCTCACGGCGGCACTGAGTTTGGCCTCTTCATCCTCTGCCTCTTTAGTTTCTCCTTCATCTGCAGCACAAATTCATTGCTCAATGGACATTATTTAACATTGATTTTTACCTTGCGTAAATATGTGCCAATTTGTTCACTACTTTACCTTAAGCCATTAAAATGCATTTTCAGGTATATATAGAAATAATAAAACAGCCATACAGGTATGTAACTTTTTTGAACACTAAGGATTTACACGGGTTAACCATGAGGTTCACACAAATTAATAACATACTTTGAACGTCTTTGCTTATTATTAATACTATTCTCATTATCGAGGTTATCAATAATGTATCGCTGATGGCCATATCGCGATTTCAATTGACAAGTGATGTACCGTGCAGCTATGATCGCGCGCTTTATAAAGCTAGGCCCAAACTATCCGCAGAATTTAAATGCGATCAAATGTTCACTTACAATATATATTATAAAGTTATTTAAGTTAAAACATCTGCAGAATGAGCCGGGGTAAAATATTTATTTAATAAAGCCTCACCGCCGTATAGCCATTCTTCCTCCTCATCACCCGCAGGAGTCTCCGCCGCCGTCGTTGTTACCGCTTTCTCCGTTTCTTCCGCCGACATTTTTTTACTTTTGCTGAATGAAATCTGTCAAACCCCACACAAAGGCCGACCCTAAAACGACCAACTTAATCTCACATAAGTGCAGGAGTTCATCTGTACAGAACGCATGAAAGGGTAAACATTGCGCTTCCGTCTACTAGCGCATTTTTACGCAGGAAATAAGAACAGCAAGAATAAAGCAGACTTCCGGTGCGCTGGAAAGATGACACAATAAAAGTCCTTAAAAAGCAGCTTTTCGCTCCTAATTTCAAAAATATGTATATATAACTTTTAGTTATGTTCCATATTTTTATTTTCTACATCCTACAAACATCCTAGCATTCCTCTAGATCCTTTAAATAAACAAACCGCATGTTTAAAAGATTTTGTTTTGCTTGTTACTTTCTCATATTTCAAACAAATAAATAAATAAAATCAATTTTATTCAGTTATTCGCCACGGTGGTCTCCTGAAGCTTATCCCAACGCACATAGGGCGAAAGCCCGGGGTACACACTGGACAGTCAAAAATCACTTTCAAATTAATAGAATTAATTTCAAACGTAATAAAATCCTATTGCTCTCTATTTTTAAAAGCACGCATAGCGGACGTGACGTCATTGCGCTCCTATACGCCCGTGACGTTATCCTGGTCCGTATGTAGCGTATGCAGCCCATAAACGATATTTACAGAAATAAAAGAGCGAATTGTTGCTGAATTTAGAGAACGGCGGACAGGGAATCAGACGCGCTGCGATCCGAGTCGAAGAGAAGGATTAAGGATGCAGACCACACCGATTAGGGGATGAGTGGCCTGTCTTCCTCAGAAACATTTCATTTCCATAATAACCAGCAAAGAAACGACCGAAAATGTCAGGAAAACACTTCAATGTGCACGAAGTCGGCTGTTGTATTAAATACTTTATATTTGGATTTAATATAATCTTCTGGGTGAGATGATCTCGTATTCTTTACTATTATTATTAAATCGCAAATTTGCGATCAATGATTATATTTACATTTTCAATGATTATATATGTATATATTTTCAATGATTTATATATTTTTAATAATATGTTTATTTTTTCTATTATTATATGTAAATATTTTAATAATATGTATATTTTTCAATTTGTATATTTAGTTATTTTATACATTTGAAGTATTTGATCTATACCTATTCTCTGTTTATAGCGGAGTAATAAATACAGTTTAAATACAAGAGGGTCATGTGATAAGATTATTATTTCAATAAGGTGTGTTTTTATTGGTTTATCAGCTGTTGGGAGTGGCCTTCCTGTCTGTAGCTCTATGGGCTTGGAGTGAGAAGGTAAGGAATTTCTTAACAGACAAACTAAACAGATAAATTTAAAATCTCTGACCCTAACATTATTGACTGTCTTATTGACTTATTAACTCTATCTATCTATCTATCTATCTATCTATCTATCTATCTATCTATCTAT
>JAOTQW010000026.1:5363425-5377591 GCA_026260075.1 Sisor rabdophorus
CTCTCTCTCTCTCTCTCTCTCTATATATATATATATATATATATGTATATATATAAATATACATTTTCTCTTTCTCCTTTTTAGGGTGTTCTGTCCAATATCTCCTCCATTACAGATCTGGGGGGGTTTGATCCGGTCTGGTTGTTCCTGGTGGTTGGGACAGTGATGTTTGTGCTCGGTTTTGCTGGCTGCATCGGAGCGCTGAGGGAGAACTCTTTTTTGTTGAAGTTTGTAAGTTTTAGTTTTCAGTTCTCACAGCTTTTCTCAAAGAGTTTTATAAACATCTCAGTGTTTTTGCTAATGACTGCATGATCTCCTGGTTCTGTGCTCTGCTCAGTTCTCTGTTTTCCTGGGAATCATCTTCTTCCTGGAGCTGACTGCTGGAGTCCTTGCCTTTGTTTTTAAGGACTGGATCAAAGATCAGCTTAATTTCTTTATAAACAACAACATCCGGGCATATAGAGACGACATCGACTTGCAGAACCTCATCGACTTTACACAGGAATATGTGAGCTCAGTCCAGATTTTTATTATTCTCACCACATCATTATTTTAAATCTTTAGCTTTATTATCATTTTTATCATCACCACCATCCACATCTATACCTTCGTCATCATCCTCATCTACATAATCATCATCCTAACCTTCAGCATAAACATCATCTTTACCTTCACCACCATCCTACATAGACTACCAAAGCTACATAATAATAATAACCATTACCATAATCATTACAATCACCACCATTACTTTACATTCAATATCAGCAGCAGCATCATAATAATTTACCCTTATCGTCACAATTTTCTTTATCAGTATCATCGCCTTTACCATCAGCACCATTGTTTTCACCATTATAATCATCATTACAGTTTACTCCAAACCCCCCAAAACAACCACATGATAAGGAGTTTAACTTACTTTTAAATGATTACAAGTGTGTGTGTGTGTCTGTATGTGTCTGTCTGTAGTGGGAATGCTGTGGAGCATTCGGACCCAGGGACTGGGATCTAAACATCTACTTTAACTGCACTGACAGCAACCTAAGCCGAGAGAAGTGTGGAGTTCCCTTCTCCTGCTGCACTAAGGACCCTGCTGTGAGACACACACACACATATACACACACACACACACACACACACACACACTGATAAACTGTAATTTATCTCTCCCATCTCTTTCCCGCAGGAAGACGTGATAAACACTCAGTGTGGTTATGATATTCGAGCTAAAGCTGTGAGTACACATGTATTCTCCACTCCATTACTAAATAATTGTGTAGGAGTTTGATTGGCTGTTTGATATGCTTGCGGAATCCCCACCCCTTCATAATCTACCAGATAAGTGCATTATTGTTTTAATAAATATAAAAGCCAATCAGGTTTCAGAGCACCACTGTACCATAAGAAGCAGGCAGAGCATTTGGAAATGCAGGTGAGTGCACACTTTAAATTTGTGTGTGTGTGTGTGTAGGACTCGGAGCAGAAGACGTTCATCTACACTAAAGGCTGTGTTCCACAGTTTGAAAAATGGCTGCAGGATAATCTCACAGTGGTGGCAGGAATCTTCATTGGAATCGCGCTACTGCAGGTGTGTGTGAGAGAAAAAGACTTTGTTTGAATGGGGCTATACATAAACATTTTTCCACATAGCACTGATGTTAGAGAGGTTATTTTGTACATCTGTTATCATGTCCTTTATTTGCTTGAAATGATGAAAAACGTTTCCCCAATTTCCAAACTCAAAATTACATATTGACTTAAAAAAAAGAGCTGTGGGCAGAAGTCACTAAATAAAAAGCATTTGAATCATTTTCAAGATCACACATAATTTACACAGATCACACATAATTAACAGAAAACTCCAATTTCTTTAATTTTAATGAACACTTGTTTAAGTTGTGTAAAATAAAACAGCATTTTCTGCTACCTGCTTTTTTAAGTGTGTATTTAAGCAAGTGTTTAAGCAAGAGAAACTGTGTGTGTAAGAAATAGAGAAAGAGGGTGTACGTGAAAGGATGTGTGTGTAGCTAAAATATTGTTAATAATCTCTCATTTTACATTTGTTCCTTTAGATCTTTGGAATTTGCTTGGCCCAAAACCTGCTGAGTGACATTGAGGCTGTGAGAGAGAGTTGGTAGGAATTGTACATATATATATATATATATATATATGTGTGTGTGTGTCTGTGTTTGTGTCCTCACATCGATCACTGATGTAGAGTTAGAGAATTAAAATTCTTCCAGACAACTGCCGATGTCATAATGAGTTTTACAGCAATAGACCAATCAATGTTTTTTTTTCTTCACACCCGCCCCCCCACCATTTGCCTCTGTCATTTCTTCTAAAGATTTACATTTATTTTTCTCTTTGATGTTTTTAGTTTGTTCACTTGACCTCCTGCAGAGGGCGTCTACTGAGCGTCCTGTAGAGGAAGGAAGATTGTTACCCCAAGTTTTATTTTAAATCTGAAACACTTCACTGACCATGAGTCACAGCGTTCAGCTTAACTACTGCAGTTCCTACATTGCCCACAGGGTGTCATTGTAGAGGTGTTGTAGCGTCATGCTTTTTTAAAATAAATTTTAAAAAAGCTGTGTTAAAATAATATTTTTATCAATTTTAGACCATGCTAACAGCTAGTAAAAAGCTTTTAAAGACCAGCTAGCATCATGCTAACAGGCTTTACCTCACATGCCCGTTGATTTAATGAAAAAAATCTGTATCAGTAATTTTTTCTGAACTTTTATCAATTTACAAACATCTAGTCTCGGGTCAGAATATTCTGCTAGCTGTTAGCGATATTAGCCTTACACACATGTTAATTTAATGTAGATCTAAAACAAAACTGATTTAGCGAATAAACTGTATATTTTGTGTGTAAAAGAGAAAATGAGACTGTTGCAAGATGCCCTCTGATTGTGTAAAGATAAAAACTGTACAAAATTTTTGTTGATTTATTGCTTAAAAAAATCTGTTACTGGCATTAAAAAACACTGCATGTGAACTGAATAAAAACAAAAATATAAGCATAGAGGCACCTGCTATCAACAATTAATACGTACGAGTTTTTAGAACTAATCTAGATTATTTACGTTTTCGTAAGTGAAAACCAATATAATGAACTGATATGTATGGATTTCCATTGTTAACCAGATGATGACAACTTTTGTTTATACTGTTACTTTATTTACACAACACAGGAAACTGAAACTGAAGGAAATTTGAAGCTTAACTCAAATGAAAAATAAATAAAAGAAAATGTCAGAAGTATCTTAGTCAAATATTTTAAAAACAAATCAAGCTACTTTACAAGAGTTCAGAAGATGGCGCCACATGTCGCTGGATACAATATTACAAATACGATATTTGCTTTTTAAAAATTAAATATTGAGTAAAACTTATTACTGATATAAAAATGATTATCAGTGAAAATGTACTGATTTGAACTGAAGTAATTTGTTTAAAAATGAGCAAATGTTTAAATCTTTAGTTAGGGTCGATAGTATGCTTAATCTCAATATAAATTGAATAATATGGCTAATAGTTTAAGCATTAAACATTTTCTATGTTTTTTATGCTAGTTGTGGACGAGAGTGTGTTGCACTTACTGAATTTTTTGGACTATAAAATGCATTGTTGATGTTGATTTATGTTTGTTAGTAAGACTTCTAAGCGGTTTATGATGAGAGAAACATAAGCATGATTCTAACAACATTTTTTTTGCACTACCATTAGCTTGGTGCTAAATAAAAATTTGTGCTAACAAGATATTGAAGTTTAGCTTATTTTGGCTATTTGTTTATAAAACACCCATACCAGCAGGTGGCATTAGTATTCATTGTAGCATCCATTCATTAAGGCAAAACATAGTCTAGAAAAAACAGTCAATTAGCTTATTTAATTAACAAATTTGGGTTGAGAGTGAGACAGAGAGAGTGAGACAGAGGTCCACTTTTGCTTTTAATGCACATAAAGACTAACTTGAATAAACGACAGTATTAATGTTGTGTTTTGTTTTAATTTAAGGATGTAAATCTGCCTCCAGCACTTGTAACTTGAATTTTAAACAGGGTTTTTTTTGGACAGTCTTATTGCTTATGTGTGTGTGTGTATGTAATGTTGTTGTTGATGTGATCTGTTGAAGTCTTTTTACAGTATTGTATTTGAGAACATAAACTAACAGAGTGAGACATGTAAACAATAAAGTTTGATATGTTTTGGTAAACTGTTCTCTGTTTCCAATGTCTCATGAAGTGATCTCCACATTTTTCTAATTATTACTGACAGATACAGAGGCCACACCTTTTTAATTATCAGTGACAGATACAGAGGCCACATTTCTTTAATTATCACTGACCGATACAGAGACCACACCTCTTTAATTATTACTGACATATAGAGACCACACCTGTTTTATTATCACCAACAGACAAAGGCTATTTCTTTATTACTGACAGATACAGAGGCCACACCACTTTAATTATCACTGACAGATACAGAGGCCACACCTATTTAATTATTACTGACACATATGAAGGCCACACCTCTTTGAATATTACAAACCGGACAAAGGCCAAATGTCTCTAATTATCACTGAGAGATACAGAGGCCACACCTCTTTTATTGTCATTGACAATACAGAGGCCACACCTTCTTAATTATCACTGACAGATACAAAGGCCACACTTTTTTAATCATCAGTAACAGATACAGAGGCCACACCTATTTAATTATTACTGACAGATACAGAGGCCACACCTCTTTAATTATCAGTGACATACAGAGGCCACACCTCTTTAATTATCACCAACAGACAAAGGTCACATTCCTTTAATTATCACTGACAGACACTGAGGCCACAGCTACTTACTAAACAGAATCCTTCGTTCAGATATTTATACTTTAATTAGACATGAATCTTTGCTTTCTGAATCAATTTAGGTGCATTTTATTATATGAGTGCTGTCTTAGATCAGCATGGCTAATCCTGATTAGGAACCGCTCTTCATCCTTAATCTTTAAACAGGATTCCGTTTCACCACCTCATCACTTAAAATCTCACCTGCACCTAATTTCAGATATTTTGAGTAAAAATCGATTCAAACCATTACAATACAATTTATTAAAGCAATGTACCGTGTTCATCAAATTTCTTCTCTCTCAAATTTCTTCTCTCTCGTTTAGGATGCAAAGAATCATTTAGATAAGAATCTATGTCTGCGTGAACTGTGTTATAATTAATATTTTATTCATAATGCATTGAATAATTTAAGAGGCAAACATGATTGAATCAAATATAACAATTTATTTATGTATTGAATTATTTACAAGACTCATTGTTGAATCTACTCTGTTATCTCATTTATTGCATACTAAATAATTTAAAATAATTTTTTATTAAATCAAATACATCATTATCCATTTTCTCACACACTGAATCAATTATGCATTATTGAATCAAATAGATCATTATTTAGTTAACTTCACAAGGACAGAATCATCCTTGCTGAGGAGTTGTATAACCAGGCAGGTTTACTTGACCTCGGCCAGAAAGAAGATAGAAGTCGAAAGAGAGAGAGAGAGAGAGGAGAGCGAGAGAAAGATTTATTCTTCCTCCTCCTCTCTGACTTGTGGTTGTATCTTAATTCTGATACTTTTTGGCTCAGAAGCATCTAAGGGGTCCCACAGGAAGTCCCAAGGTAGTAGTATTTTTTCTTTTTTTTCATCAGTATTATTGTTTTCATAATAATTAAGTTAATAATAAAAACAAAAAAACCCTTTTTAAACTATATGTTAAAGATAAATAAAAAAAACTTAAACTACTGTGTAGAAAGAGATAATAGGTTTAATTAAATAAACTTCAAACATATAAAGATATGATTCATAGAATGTATATACTTGTATCGAACCCGTTTAAACCCGTGTGGACCGCCGCTCATCTAATTTGAAAAAATCAGAACAGCATTTACTGTTAAACAAATATTTGGTTCTGGAACCGCGTATAAAATAATTTACATGATTAATTCTTACATTTATCATGCTATTTAATGATGTAAAGAAGTCATCTCTTTTAGTTAGTATGTACTTTCACATATTAAATGTTGTTGTTTAGAAACTTCAGCGTATGTATTATAAATCAGAGTGAGAGTCATAGGTTGAGTTTGGAGCCGAGATGTGAGGAAGGTCAGGAGATCAGCAGCTACTTGATCGGATTAAATAATTAGACTAACAGATGGAAAGACGACAGTGTAGGAGGGGGCTGTGTTTAAATGTAGAGGATTTTATAACAACTCAGCATATTTTTGCAACATCCTATTTTTTTTTATATTCTGTAGTTATTTGTTACTCTGTCGCTTTTTGTTGATTCTGATCTAAGCGCATTTGGTCAGATAATTGTTATAAATCTGTGTGGACAAAAGCCTCTGCCTTTCAGCTTCAATTAACTTAGTTTCATTCCACAGTCCAAAAACATGTACATTAGGTTAATTGGTGACTTTAATTTGCCCATAGGAGTAGGTGTGTGGTTGTTACGATGGAATGTAGATCTGTCCACGGTTTACCCCTATCTCTCGCCCTTTGTGCGTTGGGATAACCTCCAGCAGACAACCCGAGTCAGGGAATAAGCTGGTTTGAAAATAAATGATTTTTTTTCTGTAAGCACTTTAAAGGTGCTGCGTATCCACATTCAGCCGTACAGGATAATTTCACAGATGGTACCTTTCAGACCTGTCATATTTGTAAAGTATTGAAAATATTAGTAATACTGTACTGAAGCTTGTAAAAAAATAACATTGTGGTCATACACAACCTTGACATTAAAAAAGATATCCTAAAGAACATTGTATATTTTCTCTTTCCTCAGATTCTATTATGAGGAAACCTTTACTTGTCCCAGTGTGGAATTAGGAGTTGGGTTCTGGCTATCAGGTTCAGGTTTAATGGTGGTGGAGCAATGCCTGCTAAGCCATTGCCCTAAAACGCATCATACGACCATTTTATTCTTTAACCATAGTCACCATGGTTTTCGCCAAGCAACAGCTGAGAAGACATCATGTAAGGAGAAAATTTCGTGCATCCCGGATACTTGGATTTGTGCTGAGCCTGTTTGCATTCTCTCTTCTCCTGTGTTGGAGTATCATTAGAAACAAAGATGAGTCTCAGCACAGGAGAACTCTACGCTCCACTCATCAGGAACTGACCGATCGCACCACAAAAATAACACTGTTGCTGGAGAACCACGGAGATTATCCTGAGGATTTATTCACTCTAGAGGAAAGGCGTCAGGGTGCTGTGGTGCTCCATATATTTGGGATGCTGTACATGTTCATCGCTCTGGCTATTGTATGCGATGAGTTCTTTGTCCCAGCACTTACTGTCATCACCGACAAGCTACAGATTTCAGATGATGTAGCTGGTGCCACATTTATGGCAGCTGGAGGCTCAGCTCCTGAGCTCTTTACATCTGTCATCGGCGTGTTTATCTCACACAGCAATGTCGGAATCGGCACTATAGTAGGTTCTGCGGTCTTTAACATCCTGTTTGTGATCGGCATGTGTGCTCTGTTTTCTCGTGAGATACTTAATCTCACGTGGTGGCCACTCTTCCGTGATGTCTCCTTCTATATCATAGACCTTATCATGCTCATCTCTTTCTTCTTGGATAATTATATCACCTACCTTGAGAGCATAGCTCTGCTGGGAGCATATGGTTCCTATGTGCTCTTTATGAAGTTTAATGGTCCTTTGGAGGTGATCATCAAATACTTGTTGACGTGGAACCAGGTGGATAATGTGGAGGCTGTACCCAAGGTGAGTTGAACTTAATTACTATCTAAGGTTCTATAAGTGCTAAAATACACAAGAAGTGAAATCATATGTTGAAAAATTTAATGTTCCAAATGCTAGATGGCTAAATTCCTAGCTTATTTGTGGCACAAGCATTGCTTAGCATCTTTGCTTGTAGAACTTTTGCAAGCAACCTTATTCAGAATTACTTGCAATTTCTTACTTATTTATACTAAACTAAATAATTAGGGGGGTTAAGGGCCTTATGCAGGGGGCCAAGCATTGGTAATTTTGTGGTGCTTCAAAGCCACAATTTCAGCAGTCCAACACCTTAACCAGTAAGCTAACACTTTCCTCAGATGTGTGCATGTGTGTGCTCTGTATATCCACTTGAGGCATGGTTTCCCAGATATGTAACCATTTGTTCCACTGCACTAATCACATAAGCACATCAGATCCTTTTAGTAAGGCTAACTTTAGAATGAAGCCTTGGGAGTCAAAACAGCATGTCATTAAACTTTTATGGGATAGAAGTATAAAGAATTTATTTGTCATTTATTTATCTTCTAGCCCATGTATTCCCTAATTTAGTGTTCCGCTGGAGCCTTTCCCACCTCTCTAAGGGCAAAGGGCAGGAAGGGTACACTCTGGACAGGTCACCAGTCCATCACCGGCACACACGCACTCTCACTCACTCCTGTGGCCAATTTAAAGTCACCATTCAAGCTATCCAAGCTATACTTTTTTTGGACTGTGGAAAGAAACCAGAGTATTTGGAGTTAACCCATGCAGGAGTTGGAAAAACCACTTCTCTCTCCCCATGCCTACATGAGAACCTGCAAAGACCCCTTGCCTGAGAAACTGTATACTATTGATAGTATAACTGTTTATATTACAAATGTTATTAATAAATTTTTTTTATTAATTTCCAATATTTGGTTTGTAAAATTTAGTCAAGTTAAAACTAGCAAGTGCAAGGTTTTCCACCTTCCAAAAGGATTTCAAGATCTTTTGCTGTGTACAATTGTGTACAATGAGAAAGATCCTGCATGAATGAGGCTTGCAGTTACTTTTTTAACTGGTGCTGGAGCCGTAGCATAATTGAAGCTAAATGACCCTGATTCCAAACCATAATACTCAGTAGGCAGAGCTTCCACATCAGGCTGCAGGTGAAAAGCTGGCATTTTGAACAAACATTTAGGTAAATGAACAACACAAAACATGGTCAACATCAGAGAACAGTGCTCTCCTCACCACTGAGTCAATGAGAATATTTCTAAAAGGGGTATATGAGCTCTCTGTGGGGAAACTGCAACTGTGGGTTTAATTTATTTGTAAACAATTGTTTAACAAGATGTTAATGTTAATGGTTCTTTAAAAAAGCTGTCTGAGGAACTTGGGTTTGAACAAAGTGAAACACACAATAGGTGTATTTAGCATATGTTAAGGGATGTTGTGATATTTGATGACTAAGAATGATGGCACAAACAAATGATGACGCACAAACAAAAGCAGGCCAACAGCAGATCTTTGAGGAATTCTGGTACAGTAAATTAATGCAGTGTAATAAGGGATGTATTTAAGTTATGCCATTTACAAGTTATTTCCTGTTCTTTTTTGCTATTGCACCTGTCTTACCAGACTGTCTTTCTCTTTTCCAGTGACACTAGAGACTTTTTTCTGTATATGTAAAAGAAACATTTTTAAAAATATCACTAATGAAGTAATATTGGATATCTTTGTGTCTTCCTGAAGGTCGACAATGCTGGAAGTGATGGGAACAAACTCTCTGTATGTACAACTTTATTTCACCCCTGAAATTTAAGTAACATAAGTATCATACTTGTATCATATCATTACATTGACCAGTCTTAGACTGTAACACATGCTGCTCTCTTCCTAACTCTTTTCTTGTATTAGGCCAAGCCCCATCTTCAGCGAGGGTTAAGCTCTGCCTCTCTGCACAACTCACTGATGAGAAATAGTATATTCCAGCTCATGATCCACACACTTGATCCACTCAATGAAGGTACCACACATGAAAATTCACCTCAACACAACAGCCTGTTAGTGAAACGACTGCTAGTGGTAAAAACATGTGTTGTGTGTTTTTGATGAAATGTGTAATTTTGTGTAATAGGGGGATTCAAAGACAAAGCTTCCATTTTGCACAAGATTGCAAGAAAAAAAGAATCAGATGAACTGAATGGCATCGGTGCGTGCTCTAAAATTTAATAATTGTGCTTTCTATTGTTTTTAAAAAAAAAATCCCCATCTTTTTCAATCAAATTTCCGTGTACCAAGTCTTCTTTTGTTATTTATCCTACAGCGGATAAGAAATTTCCCAACAGCACTCATGTGGAAGTGGAAGTCATCCCACCTATGAATGGCAATGTAGTACAACAGGTGAAAGAGCCACCTACAAAAATTTTTTTTAGTGCTTTTCAAGAAATGGGTGTTATGGCTGAACTGCAATTGTTTAGAAATCAAGGTCTGTAAGAGCAAATGGTCCTAGAAACAGAATGGCCCTAAATAAAGTTGAAAGACCCTTACACATAATATCAAGATTGGGCCATTAGAGCGCTGGGGAGAGAAGGGAATCACATTAGTACATGTAACATACAAGGACATGTACAGACCTTTTTTTGAACTCTTTGGACCAAAAGACAAAAGACCTGATTGAATGGGACTCTTAGCACATAGAAACAGAACTGGGAAATATTGAATCCCAGAAAAAGGGTGTCCTGTGAAAAGGGTACGGGGCAGCTGGAAATCTGAAATTTCTCTTTACAATTTGCTGATTATAAACATTGAATTTTAAAACACAGAAAGTAGTATCTGGAGCACTTGGATACCAGCAGTTAGGATACAGGGGAACCGGAAACCAGGGGATATTAAATTACACACAGCTCTTGAATAACAGACACTATTTTTCACTTGTAATTGCAGGGTGAAAATGAGGAGAAGGATGAAGACCAGCCTCTCAGCTTAACTTGGCCTGAGACAAGACAGAAGCAAGTGATGTACCTTTTCATTTTCCCCATTGTCTTTCCACTCTGGCTAACACTGCCTGACGTCCGCAGAGACGTAAGAATCTCTCAATTACCCATCATACACTGGATGTAGTTTAGCATTTATTTATTATTTATTGTTAGCAAAATTAGCTTTAATGTACCAAACACAAACTCCCTGTAATTTCTTTTTTCCATTAGACATCAAAGAAGTTCTTTCACATCACGTTTTTGGGCTCCATCAGTTGGATTGCGATATTCTCTTACTTAATGGTGTGGTGGGCTCACCAGGTGATCAAGAATACACAAACAAACATATAAAGTTTGTCAGAAATTTGCAGTAAAAATTATTCCATTACTCACATAATTGGAGTTTTTTTGCTAAAAACAGCCCAAAATGGAGAAGCTATTTTACAAAATTCATGAGAAAAAAAGAGAAAAAGTTAATGGTAAGAAAGGCAGACAGAAAAAAACAGACAAATCCTAAAGCCAATTAGCTGTCCACTTCTATTCCTGCTTCCTTAAGGCATGTAGCAGCTTTTAAAATAGTCACTGGTGACAGAACTAGTCTGCAACAGACTGATGCGCAAAATCAGCCACCAGAACTGAGTTTTTACTTTACAATAGTGTGTTGACTGGATCAGATATGTAGACATACATAACCTCCTAGTAATCTTACGCAACACAGTGCTTAAGGTGTTGGACTGTTAATTTGAAGATTGTGGGTTTAATGCCCATCAGCACCAAGGCTTGAAATCCTTGATCAGGGGCCCCAGTTGAAAAAAATAAATAAATATAAATTTCTCTGGCTAATGTAAATGTAAAACAAAAGACCACTTTTAGAATGTGTTTTTCCTGAGATTATCTGGATCTCACCTCAGGTTGGGGAGACTATTGGCATTACGGAGGAAATCATGGGCTTGACAATTCTTGCAGCAGGAACCTCAATTCCAGATCTTATTACCAGTGTTATAGTGGCCAGGAAAGGTCTAGGAGATATGGCTGTGTCAAGCTCAGTGGGATCCAACATATTTGACATCACAGTGGGGTAAGGATTCTAAAACTTAAACTTTTTCTATGCATTAAGGAGGATCCAGCTGTTCTGGTGTCTAACTGTCATTCTGTTATATCCTCTCATCAGTCTGCCTTTTCCCTGGCTGCTCTACTCTTTATTTCACCAACTGCAGCCTGTTGCGGTTAGCAGTAATGGTCTGTTTTGCGCCATTGTCCTGCTCTTCCTCATGTTGATCTTCGTCATTGTCTCTATCGCCGCATGCAAGTGGAAAATGAGCAAGATGCTTGGCTTTTTAATGTTTGTGCTTTACTTTGTTTTCCTGATGGTCAGCGTTATGCTGGAGGATAAAATCATCACCTGCCCTGTTTCCATCTAAGGAGTCTGTGAAAGAATCTTGATAACACAAGCAAAAACTTGAGATACAACCTTAACCCTTCTTTCAAAGTGTCTTTATTACAATGTTTAAATACTACACACAACAACCACATTTGCATTAATTGCATTAATTCTCCACAAAATCACCACAGAGGATATCTTTAGAGAATAGTTTGAGCAGTGTATTTGGAAAAATGTGACTAAATATAAGTAACTATACTGAACAAAAATAGAAATGGAACACTATAATCACTATAATAGAAAGCTATACGATAAATTACACTGAAACTACACTACAGGAAAAACTGAAAAGAATCTAAAGGAAACCGACAACTACACTGAACTAGAGAAATACTAAAATGACTACAGAAAACTACACAGCAACAACGTAAGCTATGAGAAACAATACACAGAAACTACATGAAACCCTACAAAGGAACTACAAAAATCACTACAGGAAAACTACAGGAAACTATAGAAAAAATGCAAGAGACTACAGGATCTACAGATCAACGTAAAGAAACCAAAGCTGCACAAAGTGCATCAGATGTTAAAAGACAGTGAAACAACAATCATGAACATGCGAACTGCGTGAAAATGAAAGGAAATGTACATTTCTTAATGTTTGTTCTAAAGACTTCAGGACAACATCAATATACTTGAAACACAACCTTTTCCTTCCACTGTACCTAATAATGTGTTTGCATAGACTGTATTATTTAAACATTGCTAATAATGCCATTTATTAATCATTAGAGTTTGTAAAATGTATTACATATTTTGTCATATCGTTCTAAAGCACAGCCCCATAATGTTGCCTGAAACTCAACTAAACACAAGAATATAATTTTCTCACTCTTTTATAAGTATATAAAAGATAAGAAATAAAATATAAGATGGTATCCCAACCTCATCTATGGCATACACAATTCACATTATTTTGAACAATATTTATTTCATTTATGTGTTTAGTTTGCAGTAAAGATGACCTAACTTAAAAAAAAAAGGTGTATTTTCTTGTATAGTTGTGTTATTTGTCCCATTTTTACTAAATTGTTGATACATATTAGTCTTTAAGAAAAAAAAAATCCATTACCCTGTCAAACTCAGTACTAACATTCTAGAATATTATTGTCAAAGTTTTACTATGGGCCTGGTGGAGGTAACATTGGTGGCTTTAATAATTATATATGCTGTATGCATGATAATGTGGCCAAAGATCAAATATTTAAAATATACCACATTTATTGACATTTCTTAGCATTCTTAGATTTTACATTATCACATTTTTTGAAATCAGGGGTATACTATATGCTTCTGGAAATTCCTGTATCTGTTAATCATATGTTGTATATTAACACTGACATGAAACTTTATTTTAAAATGCAAACTCTGTACAATCACTGTACAATGCTGTAGTGGCATTGTGGTTAGTAAGGTCGCCTTACAGCAAGAAGGTCCTGGGTTTAATTCCCCGGCAAGGGAGTTTGCAACAGAGATATTGTGCATAGTTTGTCCACAGTCAAAAACACGTACATTGGGTTGATTGGCTAATCTAAAATGTTCATAGTAGTGAGTGTGTGTTTTTTTTGTCTATGTGTGGCCCTGCGATGGACTGGTGACCTGTCTATAATGTACCCCTGCCTTTTGCCCTATGTGCAGTAACATAGGCTTCAGTGGACCCCTGTGACCCCAAGTTGGTAAGTGGATAAAAAAGATGGATGAAGGCATTAATTTGTCACTGGGGAGCATGGTGGCATAGTGGTTAGGTTGTCTCACAACAAGAAGTTCTGGGGTTCGATTCCTAGGCAAGGGATCCTTCTGTGCAAAGTTTGCCATTTGATTGGCCTTCTTTGCTAACTAGTGTATTTAGAGATGTATGTCATCTTTTTGATAATGATTTTCCAAAACTTCTCAGATAAATTTATTCATTCATCTTCTATACCCGCTTATTCCCGAACTTTCCGGGGTCACAGG
>JAOTQW010000026.1:5387339-5410629 GCA_026260075.1 Sisor rabdophorus
CCCGCGACCTTGGCGTTATTAGCACCACGCTCTAACCAACTGAGCTAACCGGCCGTACTAACGTGGTCCAAATTTTCTCAACTGAGGCTGTATGTTAAATAATGCTACTATTAATTGCTAAATAATCTACATTAAAAAGTGGGTGTTTTTTGGGGTTACAATTTTTTTTGGTTTTAATAATTTTAAAGCCTTTAATAAACCCTAACGTCATCGTTATTTTTCGGCCGTTAGAGGGCGGAAGTTCGTTTTTTCTACATCCGTAGCAGAAGAAGAACACGAACGCTTACACAAACAGAAACGTTAGCAGCATATAGACTGTTTGCATCTATTTAGTAATATATAAATCTAGTTTATATGTATATTATGCAGGGTATGTAATTGTTCTGTAAAACGTAATGTGAGGATTATTTACTGTCGCCGTCTAAAAGAAAAAAACCTGCATCCTGCAGGTTTGTTATTACAAAAGCATACATTGACGAATTAAAAAATATTTTTTTCGCATGATTTGCCATAAAGGAAACGTTTTTTAAAATTTTTTTATAAAAGTGTAATGTTGAGTTTTAAAGTTATAATTGTAAGATAGTCTTGGTGTAACTATGAAGGATATAATACGTGTTCTTAAGAAGTTTCCGGGTTTCTTGTGACTAGCCACTTTGATTTATTTTAGGTTAAATCTAACTGTTCTTATTTATGTTACAATGGTGTGATAAGTAATCTACCTGTCTCTCTGCAGGTGGCCATCATGATGGACTCGATCGCATCTTCTGCTGGCACTGAGGTGGAGGGTACATCCCAGAGTGGTGCATCACCGAGTGAACCATTAACTCCCTTCATGTTGGCGAAAATCGAGAGAAATAGACAGAAAGCACTGATGCTGAGACAAGCCAGACTCGCTAACCGGCCGACTGCTGGGGATGGTGTGTCTGTTTGTCTGTCTTTTAATACTCGGTATAAACTAAGAACTTTTTATTTCCATAATAGTTTTTAAGTCATTATTAAGTGTTATGCGTTTGTGTGCTTGTTTTCAGGTTCTACGGCAACAAAAATAGCAAAGACCATTGACTCCGGCGCTGGGTTCTTCATTGAGGAGGAAGAGGTGGAGGAGGAGGAGCAGCGGGCGAGCAGAGTTGTGCACAAACCTGGTAACTAATATCGGCACAGAACCTTTAATTCTTTACTTGTGTGTTAAAAGTATTTGCCTTAGTACAAAGTACAAGCTTAAAAGTGTATAAGTGCTGTG
Organism: Sisor rabdophorus; assembly: GCA_026260075.1. Taxonomy (NCBI): domain Eukaryota; kingdom Metazoa; phylum Chordata; class Actinopteri; order Siluriformes; family Sisoridae; genus Sisor; species Sisor rabdophorus. The sequence continues at coordinate 5,388,580 of JAOTQW010000026.1, forward strand.
CTAAATCAGCTCTGCGAGGTCACATGGTCATCAAATGACTTCCTTAACATTTGACTGATTTTCTGTTTTATTATGATTTAATAAATGTAATGAAGTGTGTGTGTGTGTGTGTGTTTTAAGCCCCAGTAATGGAGCCAGATTATCTAATGTGTGAGGAGTGCTCAAAGCCATTCATGGAGTCATACCTTAGCAACAGTTTTGATCTCTCTGTATGTGACAAGTGTAGGTAAGACATCAAACACACCCACAGAGTATCCTATGTGTGGGCTTACACAATGGTGGAGTGTTAAGAGTGTGTGTGTATATGTAGAGACAGCGATCTCAAACACAAGCTGATTTCTCGAACCGAGGCCAAGCAGCACTTCCTGTTAAAAGACTGCGATCTGGACAAGCGAGAGCCACCACTGCGTTTCATCCTAAAGAAAAACCCCCACAATTCTCGCTGGGGAGACATGAAGCTCTACTTGAAATCACAGGTGACAGCACTGATCTCAGCAATCCTGATTCCCCAAGCACCCCTACACTCTAAGCCCTTATTTGCCTTAACTCTGACCCCTCAGAGCCCATACACTCCAAAGCCTGACTCTCCCAGAACCCTTACACTCCAAACCCTGTCTAAACCAGTACACTCAGAAATCTGACTGTCCAAAACCCTTACACTTGGAAACCTGACGAATTACCCTGACTCCCCAGAGCCCTTACACCCAAAAGCTCCCACAGAACCCCTACACTTGGAACCTGAACCCTTGCACTGAGAAACCATAGCCAAACACTTGTGTGTGTGTGTGTGTGTGTGTGTGTGTAGGTGGTGAATCGATCTCTGGAGGTTTGGGGCAGTGAGGAGGCTATAGAGGAAGCACGGGAGACTCGAGAGGAGAACAAAGAAATACAGAAACAAAAACGCTTCAACAAGAAAGTTAAAGGTACATACACACACACACAGACACACACACAACAACAAGTAGACATTTGCCATTATCAGTAGAAACTTATATTTATCTACTTTTTACAATTTGGTGGTGCTGGACCTCACACAATTTTTAACCAACACTCTTTGCTCTTGTTCTTTCTCTCAGAGTTGAGACGTGCGGTAAGGAGCAGTGTGTTTAAAAAGGACACAGGTGCTCACCAGCATGAGTATGGAGAGGAGGAGCTGCTGGATGAGGAAGAGGATCAGTACAGAAAGGTGTGTAAGACCTGTGGACACCAGCTCATCTACGAGAAGATGTAGAGCTGTTAAGCAGTTTCCTAATTCCAGCTTCAACTGACAACCTCACACACAGGACAGTGTGTGATTGAAGCTCTGGGGAACAACACTCTTACTGAAACAGACAAAATGCTTCCTTAACATGCTGTCTACAGAGGGACCTGCCATCTGTTTGGAACATGAATAATAAAAGATTCCTGCTAGGATGAGTGCTGTATTTGTTCTCAGGTATCACTGAACTGAAGTATTTCACAGTAAAGTTTTTGTATAAAATTTTATAGTACTTATTGTATACAACTAATTGATTTATGACACCATCAAATAAAACAATGGATTTCAAACAATTATGTTCGATATGCAAATTATTTTCGTATAGTAAAGGCATAGTAACCATGCTTCCCCTCTCTCTCTCTCTCTCTCTCTCTCTCTCTCCATGCACACACATACATACACTGTTTGCCCATTCTGTAATGCTGTGATTTTTTTAGACAGTATGGGTGCCTGGAGATGTCAAAATCTTAAAACAGCAAAGTAAGATCGAGCACCCAGCAGTAATGTTAGCAATGCCTGGCATGTACAGCCTGATCTTAATTATGCTAACAGTTAACTAAAACACACACGGAGGAAAGATGAACCTGTATTTAAATGGCCCCTTATTATTTGGGATTCTCATACAGTATTGCTTTATCATATCCAAGATCAAGACTGAGGTTTGGAGGCTTTAGGCTATGAAACAATCTGCATATTTGTTGTTCCAATCTCATTTTCAATTTTATTTGTATATTTGTATTTCACTTAAAGCAGCTTTACATATTCTAAGATTAATGAAATCAGATTGTAAGTAGAAGAGTAAAAGTGAGTTCTTTCCCGCAGAACAAGCCGGAGGCAGTGGCAAAAAGAACTCTCTCATTCCTTTTTTATCTCTTTATTTTTTTATCTCTTGACTTTGATTCTGACCTTTGACTCATTAGTGTTTTTATCGCAATTAAGATTATATCTGCATTCTAAGAACTTCTCTGGTGTGTCTCTTTCACAGACGTGTGGTGTTGCATTTTCTGACTCTCTGCACTGATAAACGACTCTCCTGATTTGGCAGCAGCTGTTTTATAAGGTGTTCTGCGCGTAACCGATCTGCAGCCACGTTTGGGTTTAAAATAGTCGCCTAAATTTAACAGCTTTGTGGAGGTCATTGAAAAACCAAGAGAGAAAGACAGACTGGGGCACAGAATCTGATGGGCAGGCAGACTGACAGATAGATAGTAATAGACTTTCTTGTCAATATGTGTTATATGCATATTTTTTTTAGATTTCTAAGTTTACTTGAATTTGTTTAACAGGTGAGCTTGCTCAGAATGACATTGAGACTGCATTGCTGTGGTATTTGACTTAGCCGAAATGTTTTCTCTGTAATTTTGTCTGCAGTAAATGCTGACGTTCCTCTTATGTTTCCTTCCTCGCAGAGTGCCAGTGTGCTAACCTGTTATCCTCAGTCATCAGCTAGCTCAGTTTCTGTATTGCTGTTTCCTAGCAGCAGTGGTAACAGTGTGTGTGTGTGTGTGTGTGTGTGTGTGTGTGTGTGTGTTGGGGGTGGGGGTGTACACGCTTGTGTGTAATTGACAATTACAATATGCAATTAAGGTTTTGAATTATTTATACAGTACATTTATTTAGTGAATCCCTTCAGCTGCATTATGACTAAGTTCTAAGTTTCCAAAAACTAAACTTGCAGTATGTCCTCCAGCAGCTGCAGTTACTGTTTGATACTAAGCATAGTCTCTATGTAATATGAGTCTTTTCATAGCAAATTTCTAATGCATCTAAGGTGAATGATGACATTCTGCAAGAAAGTTTTGCTTTCACTGTCGTCACATGACCCACACACGCAATCAGAATTTAACAGCCTAACCGCCTTACATTTTAAGCCTTATACTAGTTTTAAACATTTTGCATCATTTAGCAAAAAAGATTTATGATCAGCTTACACTGGCTAAGGGATGTTTTTAGTACCAGAGCGCTACAGGTGAGTGTGTGTCTTTGTGAGTGCCAATTGGCTCTTTGCCCTAATAGCTGATGGCAGCTGCTGCATGCCACAACCGCACGTTTACTCAACAACAAATGCACACACACACACACACACACACACACACACAGTGATTCTCAGTATTTTTGCTTTTAGTGTGAGTGAATAATGTTAGCTGCTAATTCCCTGCTCGTGTGTGTGTGTGTCTGTGTGTGTGTGTGTAAGTGGCATGTCTTCAGTGGCTATAAATACAGGCCTAATGTTTCCATCATTCAGTCATCTGTTAGTCCATAAATACACAGAACAGAGTTAAAAGTTATTGATGGATCCGAACTGTCTGATACAGTTAAAATTTCTTATTAATTAAAATACACATAGATTATTATTTAAATATTAGATAATTTCCTAACTATTATCAACACACACACCTGATCCCAGGGACCCTGCAGAAATGCACCTTTGTCAATTTACAGGATACAATTGTATAGATAGAATTCTTATGCTAAAATACATTTTAATATATGACTATGTATAAAATATCTGCACTGTTTCTATCGTAAATGTTATTAACAAGCGTGGAATAGAATCACAATATTTCATACAAATAAAATGAAAACTGACTTTTTTCACAACTTTTTTTAATATATTGATTAATCTGTATGTTATTTTATTGATTCAAAGTGCTTATAATTTCAGCCTTAGCACTAACCCAGCATTAACTAAACTAATCTATGGAAATTGGTGTAAAAATAACAAAATAATTCTTATAGAAACGTTTTTAATAATGAAAAACTGTGACATGATTCTTCTAGCCTTTAATAATAATAACAAAAATAACTATGAGTTTATCAAAATGTTATATATTTATATTGTAATAATGATTTTTTAAATATTTTTCATACTCAACACAATTTTTTTAATTACAGGTTACATGTACATAGACAAACTTGCATTTATACACACACGATTAATTCTCTGTTGCCCCTGGTTAGAGAGTTCGTACCCCCACTCCACCGCTTTGTTATCTGAGACGAAAGAGAGGGGGGGTTTAGCGGGATGTGTAACTCTCCATTAAACCACACGATTGAGAGAGACACATGCTTCAGAAACACGGAACAGAGAAACGAGGAAAGACTGCTCTTTCACTTTCTTAGGTTTCTCTCTCTCTTTCCCTCTGTATCTTTCTCTTCTCATATCCCTCTCTTTCTCTCTATCTTTTTCTCTCTCCCACTTGCTCTGCCCTTCACACTGTAAAATGGAGACCCTCTGTACAGCCATTATGGTTACCGGAGTGCCCAAGAAGGAACATTGTCCCACTGAGACCAACTACGTAGAACTCGGAAGCACCAACACAGTGAAAGTCTCTTTCACTGGCGAGGGAAACAAGCGAGCTACTTTCAAGCGTAAAGAAAACCATGAAGAACATGAAGAAGGTCACTTGAATCTGAAGAAGGACGAAAAGGACGTTTCTGCTGATATTTTAGAAACGGATTTAAAAATGGAATGTTTTCTTGAGAAAGAGACTGCTGTAATGAGCCGTGACCCAGAGGAAACTGATTACACGGACATGTATTTGAACAGCAGGTGTGAGTCCGAATCAGGGTCTGAAGACAGTGATCATGTCGAAAGCGAACACGATGTGCCTGTGGCCGAGGAGACAGAATCCCACTACATCACGACACATGAGATTCAGCTCACAGAACTGGACCACGACATGGATCATGAGCTTGGCCGCGCCGCCAGCTCCTGCTGGGACTATGAAGATGACAACCTTGTGTACTCGTTTGTGGACTATGCATCTTTTACGAGCGGTGAACAGACAAATGTGGAGAGGGGTCATCGCAGAACGGTGAGCAGCCGTCCACCCAAATTGGCTGCCACTAAATCACTTATCAGCACAGAAAGCGAATGTGCAAGCTCAGATGATGGTGTGCGAAACCATGCAGGACGCATTCACGTCTCCATAAAAGCTTCGTCCCAGACTGTAAGTGAGCCTGTTCGGCCTTCTCTTGATGAGAATGAACTTCTGCGCTGTTATCGTGAAACACAGGCAAAGATAGAGGTACCATATGATAGTTTCATTCCTGCACCTGGACGCCAACATCTGGCCAGCAAACTAATGAAAGGCAAAGATGTTACAGAGTACTCTAGTGGTGCATCCAGTTCCATAAGCGAGCTTGATGATGCGGATAAGGAAGTCCGTAACCTGACGGCAAAGTCTTTTCGCAGCCTTGCGTGTCCCTACTTTGACACCATCGACCTCAGACCCTCAAGTGATTCCTCAGTTTCGGAGCACAGTCTAAGCATGAACAAATGGTCTTCTGTTGTTGATTACAACTACAGAAATTACATGATGCAGAGTGGGGTCATAAGCAAGCACAAAAATTCCATGTGCTCTGTGGAAATGAAGAAGCGCATGGAAAGTGGAATTGTGAATATGAACACCCTCACTGAAGCGCAGAACCTCCAGACAAACATTTTTTCATCTTGCGATATCGAGAGGTGTGCAAAATGCACACAGAACAGATTAAACACCTGTGAGGCAATGACAAGCAAAACTGGTGATGATGTAGACAGCTGCAAGGAGGGATTGCATAAGAAAGCAGTGTTTGCTTCAAGCCTCCTTCAGAATGTCATTTCAAAAAAGATGCAGTTTGAGCAAGGGTGTAAACTGGAACACAACGCTCAGCCAGCACATATAGCATCCAAAGACAGCACAAGTATCAAGGATTTACAAAGACAAGTCTCAGAGTCAGGATCTGTACTCTCGGTTGCATCTGTGGAAGAAGTTGTAAAATGTTCCAATGCTGCTTTTAATAAAAAAGAAGAAAGAGAGGAGCCACCAATAGCATTATGTATGCCAACAACAGAGACTATGAACAAGCCACTGAAGGCCTCACTGCTGGAGGCAAAAGAAGACTCAACAAAGATAAGTGAGACCTTAGTGATGACTGATTCAGTTGAGAAAGCAAAAGAAAATGAGATAACAAGAAATAGCAAAACAAAAATGTCACACCTATACGTTCCTGGCTCACATTTTCTTTTAAAAAAAAACGAAGTATTGGAGCAACCCACACCAATAAAACAAACTATGGATCCTCTTCAATCAAATGGTAAGAGTGTGAGCAGTGTGGACAGTACAAATGGTAACAAAGCACCAGAGATCACTATCTGTCTGCGTAGTGTTAAGGAAAACAAAAATAAACTTCAGCAACGTTTTAACATCGCCAGTCCACTGACACCAAACCTCACCAAGCCCAGCGGAGACACAAAAAGTGAGAAAATGCCACATTTTACAGTGAGAGATATCCGAGACAGCAGGTGCAGACTCCAAACCCCCATCCATCAGGTGCGAGACGTGCGCAAACTTGTCAAGAGCTCGTATCGCTTTCTGTCTTTAGAGGGAGGAGACAATAAGATGGCATCATGCGAAGAAAGCGATTGTGTGAAAAAAGACCCAGACAAGAAAGAAAAGGTGCCCATGGTGATCAAGTACCATTCAGTGAAAACAAACACCAACACAAATTTATCACAAAACACACAGTATGACAGCCAAAGGCTACCAATGCAGACAATATCTGAGCAGCAGGAGCTTCAGATAAAACCATCCAAATTAAAAGAAAGCTGTGATAAAAGGGTTGAGTTCAAAATGACAAATCAGGTGGCACTTGAGAAACTTAGGGCAGCTGTTAAAACCATGGAGCAGCTCTATGTTTTTGACCGCAATGAGTGGCGACGTAAGACCGAAGCACCACGGCCCGTGACAGACAGCCATGTCCTCTCACTGATTACTAGTGAGGAGCAAGGAGATGACGGCGATAAACTAATGAAAGCAGAACCCTCTAAAAATTCAACCCCTGCTACAGACACAAGCTTTACTCGGACAATTACACATCATCTGCAGCAGGATTCATCTTCCAATATTCAGTGTTCCAATGTACACAGCAACATCTGCAGCTCCACCAGAAGGCCCTTGTCCTTCAAAATCTGCCCTTCAAAAAGCCCAGTCAAGCACAGGGGTATGGGTGAAATCGGAGTTAAAGTCCTGAGCTCTACATCAGATTCGCGACCAAAACCTCGACCCGGACCTGATTCAGAAAACTATTTATCCATCCCAATCAAGCCATGCCCCTTGGAAACAAAACCCCATGCCTCGGAGCAAAACTTTAACCCTGTTTCTCAGCCTCAACTTCATCTCTGCCCATCTCTTCGGCACTCACATGTCATCACAGAGTCGTGGCCTTCCGAGAGCCCAACGCTGACCTTCTGTCAACCTTCACAAATTCTGTGCGTTACACCACCCACAGACAATGTCACATCCAACACGCAACGCAAGCTCCTTCTAGATCCCATAACGGGGCAGTGCTACCTGGTGGACACACCCACTGCACTGCAGCCAGTCACTCAGAGACTTTACTGTCCTGAGAGTGCTCAGTATCTGGATGTACCCATGTCCCTAAACCCAGCAACAAACCTGATTTGTCCACCTGCGTTTGTACAGCCACATTGGGCTCCTGTTTACTCACAGAGAGAAATTACAAGCACTGGGGCCAGCATGACAACAGATGGGGCCAAACCAATCATCAGTTTCACATCACAGCAAGGACCACGCATTGTGGCTCCACCCTCCTTCGATGGCACGACCATGAGCTTCGTTGTGGAGCACAGATGAGCAGAGGTATGAGCAGAGTAAGCGATAATTCTATATGTGTGTTTGTGTTTTCACATAGAGTTTATTTGTTTTGTAATAAAAATATGTAACATTTATGTAATAGATTTTGGTGTATTTTTACACAGATTTCAAAGAGATAAACAGTGTGTGTGTATGTATGTGTGTGTCTGTGTAAAGGTCAGGGGATGTACATTTGTTGTGCTGACGCAGGGGAATGACAGCTGCTAACATTGATCTTTCTCTCTCTCTCTCACACACACACTTACACACAAGGCAAGGTAAAAAAAAACCAATGATTTCAAAATCAATGATTCAGTGTGTAAATTTAAAAAGTAAGAAAATAAGAAAAGTTATATAAAAAACATTATAAAATAGTGAAATCCTTAAAGATTGTATAAGGAATAGAAAACTAAGAAAGAAGATATAATAGAGGTCTGGATTTGGAGTCACACTCAAAATTAAAGTGGAAAAACTGATCCAACTTTGATGTAATGTCCTTAAACAAGTCAAAATGAGGCTCAGAAGTGCCTGTATGACCTCTCTATAATGCCTGGACAATGCCTTCTGAGAGATCTCCTCCCAGACCTGGACTAAAGCATCTAGTCTGCGGTACAACGTGCCGTTGGTAACTGGAGCGAGACATGATTTCCCAGACGTGTCCAATTGAATTCAGGTCTGGGGAATGGGCAGGCCAATCAATAGCATCAATGCCGCTTTCTTGCAGGAACTGACACACTCCAGCTTAATAAGGTCTAGCATTCTAGAGGACTAGTATCATCTTGGTACCTAATGGCAGTCTGGCTACCTCTGGCGAGGACATGGAAGGCTGTATGGCCCTACAAAGAAACGCCACTCCACACCATTGCTGACCCACTGCCAAACTGGTCATGCTGGAGATTATAGCAGGCATTCTGTCACAAAAGTACAGGGCGCCAGTGGCGAATTTGCTAATCTTGATGTTCTCTGGCAAATGCCAAATGTCCTCTGAGACTCTTGATGTACTGGCCTGTCTCCTGGTAACAGCTTTATGATCTGGACACTATGCTGACAGACACAGCAAACATTTTTGCCGCAGTTCGCATTGATGTGCCATCCTGTGGGTTTTTGACTCCGTCTCATGTTATCACTAGAGTGAAAGCACCACCAGCATTTAAAAGTAACCAAAACCTCCGCCAGAAAGCATGGAAACTGATTAGTGTTCTGTGGTCATCACCTGCAAAACCACTTTTTTATTGGGGGTGTGTAAACTTGTCTTTTTCCCTTTACTCTTACTGTTTAACAACATTTATTAAGAATTTTGGAAACTCTACCCCCAAGTTACAATACTCTGCTATATAATTCACATGTACAATTAATAAAAAGTATGATCATTAAAATATAAAATTTTTTTTCAATATTCTGTATCAGGGGGGGTGTGAGTCACAAGGAGCTGTTTTTTTTGATAAAAAAAGTAATTGTAAGCAAAATCGATCATTGCCAGTTTCCTAAAATGAATATTTTTTTTAAATAAAGTGCTTAAATTTGTCATGTGACCGGTTAAATTTTCTGTCTTTACAGGTGCGCGTGTGTGGGTGCGGGTGTTTGGGCGTGTGCACATGCAGGGCCGTAACTTGTCTCTCATCAGAATTGACGTTACTACCTGGGACGTTACTTTGTGTCACGGTTTGCACACACACGCGTGCATGCGGATAGACAGTGGTGTAACTTAATTCATCTTTTATTCATAAGAAATGTTTGTTCAGTTTGTTCATCTGCTAAAACATCTGATCTTTGGATTTGTTTTAATGTTGTTTTACTATTGCTCAATTATTGAACTGGATAACAAGTATCAATAATAATTTACACACTAGTTTAATTAAAAAAATCACATAAAATGTTTTATTTTTATTTCAAGCTATTTTCGTGCAGTGTTTGCATGTTCTCCCAGCGCCTTGCGTGGGTTTCCTCCGGGTACTCCGGTTTTCTCCCACAGTCCAATATTATGTGCATTAGGTTGTTTGGTGATTCTAAATTGCCCATGGGTATGAGTGTAAGTGCTTGCGGTTGTCTGTGTGGTCCATGGACTGGCAACCTGTCCTGGGATAGGCTCCAGCTGACCACAATGACCCAGCGTTCTGGAATAATCGGGTATGGAAGATGAATGAACGAATATACGTATTCCTAAAATACATTTAATGTATGAGATGCAACATAGATTAGATGTGAGATTATAATTTCAAAATCCAGTCACAATCCAGGCGAGAACCTTTTACTCAAAGAGGCTCAGTTTTCCACATTTTTGCTCAATCTGAACAGAAAGGAAGCTTTAACATACATCAGTTCAGAAAGTTATTCTCTTAAATTTCCATGATGTCATATAATGCAGGATAAAAAGTCATGTTAAAACCTAAAATTAAATTGTAAAAGAAACTAATTATTGAAACAATAATTTTGCTAATGCAAATACACTGCTAGTGTAAATGTCAAAACTTTTTTTTAGCTACGCTGTGTGTTGAGTGTTGTTAGCGCTGTGTGTTAGCTCTGTTTTTTTCTGTAAATGTCAATTAAAGGTGTACAAATCTGCAGGATTGTGTAGTTGCCTAATCTAAAAAAACATTTTCACCAAATAAATATATATTTTTTAACTCCAGTTAACACTTTAAATCATATGATATGTGCATATATATATATTCATTTATTCATTCATTTATTTATCCATCTTCTATACCTGCTTATTCTCAAACTCGGGGTCATGGGGGTCTGCTGGGGCCTATCACAGCGCACATAGGGCAGGGGCGTAAACCCTGGACAAGTCACCAATCCATCACAGGACCACACACACACACACAACCACACGCTCTCACACTCACTACTATACGCAATTTAGAATTGCCAATCAATCTAATGCACTTGTTTTTGGACTGTTGGAGAAAACCTAAGTACCCAGGGGAAACCCACGTAAGCCCAGGGAGAACATGGACCCCTGTGAATATAACTTCATTCATTCATTTATCTTCTATAACTGCTTATTCACAAACTCAGGGTCACAGGGGTCTGCTGGAGCACACATAGGGCAAAATTCAGGGGTACACCCTGGACAGGTCGCCACTCCATCACAGCACAGTATAGTAAGTTAAAATTAATTATTGACTCTGTGTGTTTGTGTGTGTTTTGTTTCTTTCTTTAAGATTTAATTGCTAACCACCACACAATTTTTTATTACCTATAGATGATCTCATTTTGCGTGCACTTATTTAGCAACTAGTATCAGCACATGGTGGTATTTATTGGATCGTGAAAGACTAGCACTAGGCCGACACTGCTGCTTTTAAATTTAGAGCAGCGACTGACGCTTCTCTTTTTATCCCATTGACGCAGGCTAGTTAACTTGAAAACCGATTGGATTTATAGTTATCATTTAGATTTTTTAAAATGCAGGGTTTGTATTGAGTTAATTGCAATCTAAAATAAATTTCAGGAAAAGTCAAAAAAGGAAGCAGCATGTTGGCATTATATTATTAGCCATAATAAGTGATTTAAAAGAAAGTTGGCTATGAAAGTAATTAGCATTAGACATATTTTCATTCATTCATCTTTTATACCCGCTTATTCCCGAATCCGGGGTCACAGGGGTCTGCTGGAGCCGATTCCAGAGCACATAAGGCGAAAGGCAGGGGGGTACACCCTGGACAGGTTGCCAATCCATCGCAGAGCCACACACACACACAAAACCATACTCACATTTACTATTATGATGGCAATTTACAGTTACCAATCAACCTAATGCACATGTTTTTGGACTGTGGGAGACAACCTGAGTACCCGGAGGAAACCTCCGCATGCGCGGGAAGAACATGCAAACTTTGCACAGAAAGACCCTGAGCATGGGATTCAAACTCAGGACCTTCTTGTTGTCAGGCGACCGTGCTAACCACTACGCCACCGCGCCGCCTAGGCTTATTTTACTGATAATTACTAGCTTCAAACATAAAGTGTGTGTAAAACAAGCATCTAAACTTACTTGCAGGCTAGTCCCAGTTTTGCTATATTGTCTTTTAGAGTATGCATTCAGGATTACCAGCTACCATAAGGTCATTATATGTAGCTGACTAGCACACTGGCTGAAGATAAGTGAACTCCATTAAAATTAAAATGCAAATTCATTCATTCATCTATACCGCTTATTCCTTAACACTGGGTCACGGGGGTCTGGTGCAGCCTATCCCAGTGCATATAGGCAAACAACCAGAAACACTTACTTCTATAGTCAATTTAAAGTCACTGATAAATCTAATGTACATGTTTTTGGACTGTGGGAAGAAACCATAGTACCTGGAGGAAACACACACAAGCCCAGGGAGAACATGCACAGAAAGGGATTCGAACCCCAGATTTTTTTTATTGTGAGGCGACCATGCTAACCACTACGCCTCAGAGTTGCCCTTAAAATGCAAATGAAAAAGTTATATTTATATAAGCCCAACATTAGGCTAATTTTAAAATGGTCGAATCAACGACAAATACAAAAAAGTTTTAAATCACTCAACTTTTATTTGGTTTTCAAAATAATTTACACCAATTCAATATTTTTGGAACATTTCAGGATCTGACTGCGGGACAAGTCGCTGATCAATCATTAATGCAAAATTTTTTTATAACTTGTAAATACCATTGCAATAAATATCCTGCTAAAAGGCACTGCTTTTCAGTTTTGTCCGTTTGTTAACATCTGTGTAAACATCTGGAGCAGCGAAATAAACAATTATTTCCCCATAGGCACTCTGTTAGTGTTAAAATTGAATAAATAACTCATAAATGTGAGGCATCGTCAACACAAATGTTCGACTACATAAGCCATAGTCGCTAGTTTATGTTGACTGGTTGCTGCAAGTTCAGCTAGTTGTACACATGTCAATGTTGTGGAGAATCAAAGATACAAAAACCTATTTAAACTTTTATCAAGGATAATTCAGATAAACTTCTGCTAACCATGAAGCTAAAGATAGCACAATCTGCAAGCCTCTAGAATAACTTTTTTAATACTATTTGTATTTAAATAGTAGAGGTGTTTAAACCACTTCTAGAAATGTGTTGAGGTTGTGCTATCATTGCTAGCAGTGCTGATTTTTAATCAGAATGTTTTTGCTAGTTCTTTGGTAATTAGCTTATTTTGTAAATTGTTAATCTTAGTCATATTTTTTCATTTAAAGTTTAATAAATATATGCTAGATGCTAGCTTTTTGGCTTCTGTTGAAAAAAAAAGCCTAACTGGTATTTTGTGCTGAATTATAACCAAAACGAAACTAAAAAAAAGAGCAAACTAAAAAAAGGTTGTGCTAAACCGATAGCTAAGCATATTAGCACCTTATGGTAAAAACGGTAAAGTTTCAGGATTTTGTATTGAAACTTAGCTAATCTGACCCATGCTGTTGGCCTGGAGGTTGGTCCTGGGGTCTACCAGCTGCTGTCGAAAACCTTTTTACACATGTTGGAGTTTTCCTGATGAAGAGGAAACTCAGAGCCAGGAACTAGCTGCTCACGGCTCCTGCGCTGGATGTACGGCTCCCCGGAGGACAACTTTTCAATTTTATACACTGCCTCTCTAGAGTAGACCACAAACAACACCTCTGTAAACCCAACTCTAACTATGATACTATCCAGTTAGAAAATTGTCAATAAGCACAAAACTTGTGGTTAAAGATGTTCACCTGAATGGGAAGGTGGTCTTGTCCATCTGCATGCACACTAGAAAGGGGTACTCGGAGAACTGCACAGTGGTGATGAAGTCAAGGGCCGCCTCCGTCTCAAAGCTGACCTCCATCCCCACACTCAGGAAGTCTGCATCCACTGTCACATTGCCCACGACAACCAGCGCGCCTCTTTGGAGATCATAGATCATAGAATTACATATAACTCCTGTTATTATGGAGCCTTACTAATTTCATTTCAGTACCGATAGCTGGTAAAAAATTAGCAATAGCAATTTGTTTTTTTATCTAGACTGTTTTCACTCAACATCACAACTTATATTAACAATTAATAATGTCATGAACTTTGAACATTCTATCAATTATTTTTAAAATGTAAAATTTTTGGACACTTTTAATGACAGTTAGCAAAAGTTGTAAGGATGTTACCTGTTGATTAGGTTTTTGGTGTAGCATGTTATTTAACAGTGTATGTATATATGTATGTTATCGATAGCTTATCATGGTTGAATTGCATTTGTACGCATCTTATACCCTGCTGATATTTGTAAAAGCTTCTATAAAAGACCCATTCCAGTTCCTCTAAATCCTACACCTGTTTAAAAAAGATTTTCTAAGTCTTTATTTAACAGGATTTAACATGAGTTAGCATACTAAATGTTGAAATGTTGATATTTTATGACAACAGATTATCTTCTTCTGTGACCCTCAGCGGAAGGCTATATTCAGACACAAAGCTACAGTCTGCTCTGTCAGCCAGTCTATTTGTTTCCTGGCTAGCACCTAGCCAGCTTAGCTAACATTTCCAGGCTAGCAGCCAGCATCAAAAAGCTGCGCACCTGGTGAAGATGCTCCTCATTGGAAGATTAGAAAAGCACAATAATACTCTTGAAACACTGTTAACATCAGATTACAGGAGGGGAGGAGTAAAATAAAATTCTGTTCAGTCCAGTGTTGGAAATTGCTGATTATTTTTGTACCGGTTGTTGACGCTTGTTTTGGATTCCCGGTACCAAAGGCTAAACTCCATTGCTCCAGAGATATCGATGGCCAAACCACCCTGGAACTCAACAGCAGCCCGCAGACCAGATTGCAGAGGGATTACCTAAGAAACAGGCAGAGAGAGATATGATCCCATGGGCACTAACAAATGGTAGGCAGGATTTATTTAACAGTCCAAAAAGTTAAACAAGTAAACCAATTAGCAGACCTGTAAGCTATTCAGAAGTTACCAACTGACCCAACCAATCTCTAACTGCTGTCATGTCTCACCTGAGAGTGGTCAGTAAGAAGGATAAGACCTTTTACTACGCTTATGGGGTCTCCAGACATGGAGAACATTTTGGACATTAGGTCACTGTAGCCCTTGAAAAAAGTCACGGGTCGAAGCTGAACATCCATGAGCAGCGCCGACATTCCAGCAAACGACTCAAGGTCTTCCTCACCCTCATCAGCTGTCACTGCTATTAGAGACTCCAGACCTTGAGCCTCAATGGCAACCTAGAAGTAAGAGAGTGGGAGTTCAGTGTAGTATGGAGGTGAAAAGGGTCATGCATGGGTGTATCTAGGAGTTATATGAAATGAGTTATAATGGTTTAAAGATAATTTACACTGCCTGTTTCAGGTGACCCATACATGATTAGATTGTCACCCATCAAGGCAATGGTGAGTGCTAAAAAGAATCAGAGCTTTAGGGAGTTTGTTGTCTGCTAAGCTTGTTTTTGGGCTTATTATTACATTAATTTGAAACTCTTATATGTTATTGTTTGTAATATTGGAACAGTGAGTGCAGGCAGTTAAAACGGGTAGAAAAACGTGTTAGGAGTGATGTGTCACAGTTGAATATAAACAAGAATCAAAGGGCTGATGTGCAAGGCAGTGGGTTAAAGACAGTGGCAGTGAGAAAGAAACAGGAAGAAGAGTTGGATGTAGAGTATCTGCAGTTGTTAAGGTTTTCTTTGGGAGTTATAAGGTTAGACAGGAAAGGGATATCACATTTATTTTGTGGATGAAGTCAGAGAGTCCAAGTTGAAATATTGGTAGGAGGATTTTGGATATGGAACTGTCAGGCAAGAGAGGAGGCAGACGGATATAAAAAATTAGGACATGTAGTTAGAGGGTGTGAGTAAAGAGGTTGCAGATGATAGGACTTTTTTTCATGCTATATATACAATATATATGTTTTATATTGTTTTATTGTCTAAATTTTAGAGGGATGTTTGCAGTACCTGAAGACCATGCAGGATGGCGTTGTTGCTCTGGCCATAAATGTTCATGTTGCTCCTTCTCAGGATTCCTGAACCAGAGTACAGAATGTCCAAGCTGTAGGTGGCAGTCACGTCAGTGCCCTCTGAAGGTCCATGAATAAAAACATAAATTATGACATTTTGTTAAAGCACACATTTGGTAAATGATTCCCAGGCAGGTTGTGTTTAGGTGTATTTACTATAATGAAAACCCCACCCAGAGTGAAGGCCAGAGCTAACGACTGGAGAAAAAAGAGAGTTGCTTACTTGTCATGTAGCCAGAGTAGGCAGATGAGGATCCCATCTTTGAGAAACGGTCATAGTTCTGTGCGATTGTGTCTTTCATCACTTCACGTATTTTCTTACTTCAAAGTTCAAGAATCAGAGACAATTTGCAATACACTCACTCTCATTAACATAAAAGTGACAGGCTATTGTTAACTTTCAGAGCCAAAATGATGTCTGGTCTGGTATACCAAGACTATCCTATAAGCTATTTACCACCATGATGGGTCACTAGGCTCCATGTCCCTTCCAGTATCTGTACAGGTGAGACTTACCTGGAAGGCATGTCAAACCGAAGGATGTCCTTTACTTTGGAAAGCATATATTTGTTCATCTCGTGTGGCAGGTGACCTATGGAGAGCAGCAGGTTTTTCACCTCCTCATATGATGGATCGCTGCTCAGAATCACATCAGCCGCCGCAGCACGGACGTTCTTCTCATAAACACGTCGGTTCTGATGATAAACACGATTTAGCATCTGCTTCACCTGAGAACGCAACAGCAAGACAGGACCCCATTTACAAAGATTAGCTCTTATTATTAGCTCCAACGCATGTGCACAAAAAAGTGATCTCTGACCCAGACCTCGTGTGTGATGAGCTGAGGATTGTATCTCTGTAGAGCTGTAATGGCGATAGTGCTTAGTGCTCCAGTCTTAGACTCTGCAAGTTGAGTTAGTAACGGTATGGCCTCCGTCAGGACAGCATTCTTCAGGGCCAGCAGGTACATCTGAATCTGAGCCTCATCATGAGCCCTCTCTGGTCCATTGAGAATCAACTGCTTCACCTGAATCACCACCTGAAATCCAAAAAAGATTATTGGACTGAATTATTCACTGAAATGACAAAGTGAATTAGTAATTAGTCTTATACAAGTTCTAATTTTAACCTATAATTTTTTAATTATGACTCTAAATCTTTCCCATTCACCCCAGTTTCATAAATAATATGCTTTTAATCCTTTAATTAATAAATGTAGATTCTTTAAATCTGGATTTGATTCAAAATAGTATTATGCCATCATAAATAGGACTGACTCACCGGTAGCTCACATCCTCCTTTCTCACACAGTTTTCTCACTAAAGCTCCCATGATGATTATAACTGACTCCTTAATGTCTGTGCTGCCGATCCTGCCATTAGAGATGTCCTACACATAACACACATGATTTAGCATTACAGCATAATACGCCAACGCACTGTTGTGTAGTTGGAGCTAGTTTGTGTGGTACATGTTCAAAGTTTGTGTGTGTTTCTGACCAGTAGGGCCTGCAGCATGCTCTCAGTGGGGTGTGAGGCGAAACCACATGCGTAAAGAAAACGCTCCTGCAGTATCACACTGTCACTTTTTGCGTTGCTGAAGTCCAGGAACTCCAGCATGGCCGATAAGGAGTCAGGAGTCTGAGCGGAGGTCACTGCATCCACTAGCTGTGGACTACAGAGACACAGACAGACACATAATGTAGACAGATGTCGACTAAGAGTTAAAATAGCTCTTGATTAAATTAAGGCAGCTTTTTTACATAAATCAGTTTGATATAAAACAAAATAATTTAGATTTTTGATTTAATCTTGAGGGTTATATGATAGTAAAATGTGTAGTAAATCAATTCTTAACAAGATGAGAGCCGTTCAAATGACTCAAGGAAATATAAAGGCAGAGAATAAGAGAGAAGGTATAACAAAGACAAACAAAAAAAATGTGTTTCTTACAGCGCGGTCTTGCTGCAGTTTTTGAGGACACTCAGGATTTGGTCTTTGCTGGATAAGCGCAGACTGTGGATCAGAGTCAGAAAACTGCGAGGAGCTGAAGATTTAGCAAGAGACTGCGGTTCTAACTGAGAATGTTCTGCCTTCCATGTATCCATTAACTACAAGCACAAGCACACATAGCCCAAAATAAATTTAAAGGTTTTAATTAAAGTAAACTACCGCAGAACTGACACTATTGCAGGTCTTACTCTGAATAGGAAGAACTTACTGTCGAACATGTTTTACAGCGTATGCTGGTTTTCTCCGTCATTACTCCTACAGACACCAGCTTTGGGTCAATACTCTTTACCGCATTCGCTATGTCTTTATCAGAAAGTTCTGCAGGTCCATCTGTCACCCTGAGCAGAGTAAGGGACTGCCTATGGATAAGCATAGAGCTTTAACAATGTACTTAACCACACACACATACTGTTGTACCATATAGGGTGAAGTACATTGTGTGTAGGTTCCCTTACTCAGACAGCACTTTGGCAGCCGTGGTGTGGTGAGCATTGACTGACAGCACATGCATTTCCTTAGTAACAGCCGATTCAATGAAGCTGCCTTGCAGAGTGATGAGGGTCACTGAGCTTGACTTCTCACCTATACCTAACACCTGAAAAAGGATACACGCATTGCGTAACACTTGACCTATATGTATATTTGTGTGTATGTGTGTGTGTGTGTGTGTGTGTATATGTATTTACCTGGCTGTGTGTGGTGAATACTGTCTCCTGAGTAGTGCAGCTCTCTGTATGCTTGGTGCGGATCACCTGATTTTTAGAAACCTTGTACTCGACTAGACACTTCCCTGACGCATCAGCCTACACACAGATACAGACACACAAACACAGAAATATCTTAGTTTTTCCTGTATAGGTATGATATTTTAATTGGCTTGTCCTAATTTGCAAATCCTATTTACTACATAGTGCACTGTTTCCATAATCCTAATCAGTTTTTAAACCTCAGTAAAAATAATTACATCAAAACAGTCCACCTTAGTAGCATATCATAAACATGGTGAAAGTTTAAGGACACGCACAAAGCAAACAAATGTAGTAAGGGCATTATTTAAAACACAGCTTTTACCTCCATCATCTTGCCAGACTTCAGCTGCAACATCAGCATACTGGCCACACCTCTTTTCAGGTTCTTGATAGTTGCAGGTTCTGCTTTGTGCATGTAAACACTCCTGACCTGCATGATGAGAACCACACCAACAATAATCAAATCATTTGATCAAGCTGCAGCGTGTACTGTTTAGCTGATTAAATTGCATAGGTCTAACTCCTTTCTTCTCAATTCCACCTCTCCCTTATGTAAAAATTACCCCTGTTTTGTCCTCCAGTTGCCTTTTATGAAAAAGCTGTGGGTTTATACATGCTGGAATTTTACCCACCAGCCCTTTCAACTGTGTTGTCTTTTTAAAGGGTTCAATAATACAGTTTTTACCTTGCCCATTTTCCATAGAACCAAGAAGGGTCTCTGCAGTGCCTCATTTCTTTCTTTACCCAGAATCTCCTTTGCGATGGTGCCATAAAAAATGTTGTTTTTACGCGAGCGCTTGACGGTGTTTTGTATCTGAACACTAGAAATCTGTAAAAAAGGAAAAAAAGAGGTTTTGAAATATACAAACACTGATCATGTTGCATGGCCCCAATCAACCAGTAAGTGTGGGTTCTAGTTCCAGCTTCTTCTCACTTGGACTCTGAGCAGCTGCTCATTGTGGTTCTCTGGGTTCCTCCAAGCCAAGCTGATATCCACCTCACTGGAGACCTCAAAGCCGACGTTGCCCTGGCTTGAGCCCCGCGGCCTGTTTAGGTCCAGCACCGTTTTGTAGCTGAATTTGTAAAGACGCCCGACATCCAGCTGTGGGCCTGCACTTACACCTGAAACAACACGCACATGCTGTGAACACACACTGAGCAACTACACAATATGTTTATTCAGCATGAACAGGAAATGCCACAATCACTAACTTACTGCTTGAAACATGAAACATAAAGGAACATACTTTATCTGCTTGTAGTATTGTGTAGTCTGTAAGTATAGTGTGATGTCTGTAATGTAATTTGTGAAGTGTTGCATAGCGTGATATATGTAGTGTATAGTGTTGTGTAGTAAAGTCTGTGTGTTATTGTGTTTAGTGTAGCTAAAGACTGCTGTTGTGTATATGGTGTGTAATTTTGTATTACTGCTTAGTCTGATGTTGTGTACTGTAATTTGTGTAGTGTTGAATTGTTTGATGTACAATGTGTATAGTGTGCTGCATTTTGTGGTGTTGTGAAATTTAACAAGAGACACAGAACAATTTGGAAAATGAATCAGTTTCATTATGTTCTAATGCAGACCATAGTAATGTAAGCATCCACTTTTTGTAAAGTGTGTGCTGAGCTATACTGACGTGTCACTTTGACATCTTTGTGTATGACATCATCACTCGGCCTCTCTGCGTCTATCTTCCTGAGCTTAATCAGGTTTTACAAGTGCAGTAGATAGTGTAGTACAAAGTAGTGACTAAATGCAGTAAACATTTTTAGCTGAAATGTTTTGTGGTGATTACATTAATTTTTAATGTTTTGTGGGGAAACATTAATCGATTACTTTTAAAAGAATCTTTATAATTTTGTTTTCATGTACATTTTTTACAATTGGTAAAGACCCTCACCAAGAGCGACTATTATTTATTATTTTTTTTTATTCAACTGAGCATTTGTGGGTTGAGGGCCTTCAAATGCCTAGCAATAACAGCATTTTGGTGCTGGGAATTGAACCCATGGTCATCTTATCAGCAGGTCAACACATCAACCAACTAAATTAATTTATTTAATCACTAGATGAACTGTACACCAAAGAAAACCTTTATGTTACGGTAGCTTTGTGATTAAGCTTCTCTGAGGTTCTATCCCCAGCTTTACCAAGCTTCCTCTGTTGTGCACATCAGCAAAGCTCTTTACCCACAACTTGCTTAGTTAGATAAAAATCAAATAGTCTGCCAAAAGTTAGAAGTCTGACAAATGCTATAAAATGTCATTGTTTAACTCTGTAAAGTGTGTTATATGTCTGACAGGAATGCAAGTAATCTTATTCTCTATACATAAGAACTAAATATGGGATAAAAACAAGGGGTTCACTCAAAGTACAAATTTAGATTTTTTCTGTGTTCTTTTCAGATATACACCATGTGGGGTACCACAGAAATGCATAAAGACCCGAAAGATCTAGTGAACTAGATGTTCTTAACAGAAATCTGTTAAGATTACAAAGCCGATTCTGTCACTTACACATACTATATAAAAAAAAGATGTCACATAATGACCATGTCTAGCACTCTGGAGGTCCCATAGATGTTGATTCATTTGGGCTTAGATGACACACAAGACGTAAATTTTCTGTTCATTTCATTCAAAATGTCTTCCAGGCAGAAGGTTATGAGCTCAAAGCCCAGTCTGATAGATTATCTATTATTTCTCAACCCGGCTTTTAATAATTAACAGATTGAATGAATGAACCCTGAGTATCTAGTACGTATTTAGACAACTTCAGTTCTTCAGCACATTTCTCTCATTTTCTCTCACATACACATCAGGTCCCCAACACTTCTCAATATTTTATTAGAGGTTAGAGATCAGAGGTCACCACACTGATAGAGTTAACCCTTAGTGGTTGATCTTCTCTACATCTGCTCTCAGTTTTATGAGGAAAATACAGTTCTTACCATGACAGATGGCTGGTAGGCCAGCAGCCAGGCCCACCAGAAACACCACCAGTCTCTGCATTCTGAGCACGACAGGATCAGACAGACAGAGAGACAGAAAAGAGAGAGAAAGAAGCGTGTGTCAGAGCGCTGGCTCCGTTTTTTTGAGTGCAGGTCAGACTCCAAACTCCACGCTTCAGTACCAAGTACCAACTCTTCTACAGCTACTTATTAACTTGGTTGCCAGATCACAGCCTCTAAATGAGCTCCAAAACATTTCGCGTCGTAACCAGATGTGGTGAAAGTGGGTGTGGCCAGAGATGGGAGCCCCTCCCACTCCTTTTTTTGTGTCTAAAATCAGGGAATTAATCTCTGTATGAGTGAGTGATGAATGATTAAGATAAACTCATCAGTGTGATCAGAAGAAGGATGTTTCCTGATTTTTGTTAACTCATACACTAAAATCACACTGGACATTTATAT
>JAOTQW010000026.1:5416408-5429666 GCA_026260075.1 Sisor rabdophorus
AGTACCATTTATTAATACCATTTATTATCTGTTAGTATTAGTAATAGTACCATTTATTAATACCATTTATTAGTAATAAGTACCATTTATCAGCCGTGTTGGGTGCGGTGCAGTGTTTAGCACTGTTACGTCACAACAAGAAGGTCCCAGGTTCAATTCCCAGTCAAAGGGTCTTTCTGTGTGGCGTTTGCATGTTCTCCTTTTTTTTTTAAAAAAAGTTCTTCTGGGTACTCTGGTTTTCTCCCAAAGTCCAAAAAACAGTATGCTAGGTTAATGAGAGGGTAGTAATAGCGTGAAGTTGTCATGATTATAGCCTGAATGCTGGTATGGCGTTAAACAAGAACAATAATCATAATAATCATAATAATAATCTGATCAACTGATGTTGTTCTGTTTTGATTAATTTTAATGGTAACTCTGTTAATTATCACTTCACTAGCAAAAAGCTATTGGTAACTTAGACTGTCATATTTAATGTTTCTCGCTTTTTTATTTTTCTATATCAGCCTCTTTCTCTTTTCGTACCCCCCCCCACCTTTCCCCTAAAGCCAATTTTTTTAATTTTTTTTTTTTAAGGCAAAACATATTCAAATGAGAAATGCGTAGAACCCCGGAAGTGGCTACTCAGTCACTCGGTGTGTGTGCGTGCGTGAGTCTCTGCCTCAGTCTTAGCCTCATGCCCGCGGACCGCAGACTCCCAATTACCCCAGGAGTTTTCAACTCTTCTGATTGGTTAAAGTGTACAGGATTTCCGGTAGACGATTAAACGTGGGTGCACGTGTGTCACGTTGTTTAAAGGTCCGCCTGGAAACAACGTAACGCATCGAATAACTACGCTGTTTGTGATATCAGTTAGTTTACGCGGATTAATCCGTTTTACCCTATACTTACCGGTTTATTATTACCGGTTTAAACGCGACACACATTACGAAACATTATTGGTTGCCTTAGCTGTCAGTCATACGCCCTCTTGGAAGGCTTAGCCATTCAAAGCGGCCAATTTTTTCCACATCTTCTGCTGTCAGTCTGAAGAAATGGCTACGCGAGACTAGTTTGAGTCTGACGTGTATGTGTGTGTTTTGTAAGGGTTCTACTGCAGTTTTCTTCATTTGTTGTGAGTGAACTAGCTAGTTAGTGGAAATGCCTCTGGAGTTCGAGCTTTGTCCCGGCCGCATGATCGGAGGAAATCATCCGTGTTTTATAATCGCGGAAATCGGACAGAATCATCAGGGAGATCTGGAGCTGGCCAAAAAGATGATTAAAATGGTGAAGGTAGGAACATTTTATCGGTTGTACCATTGTTGTCATTTATTTCTTTTTTAAAAATAGACTTAAGAATATTAAAAAAGGAAATAGTCTGGTGGGAGGTGGTAGCTCAGTGCTTAAGGTGTTGCCTTATTTCTATTTTGGCACTTGGATACGAACCAAGTTTACAACCTAAAGTTTAGGTAAAATGGTATTTTTGCCTTCACTTTTGTTTCAGCAGACCCACTGACACACACCATCCCATAATTCAATTCGGGACATGCTCTTTAATTCGCAATTACAAGACCATTTATTTTATCTTGATTTTAAGGGACAGGTGGCTACCCTGTCTACACACCACATCAAATATCCGGATATATAATTAAGCAAATTGGGATGTAGAGATATTAATAATACTTTTACTATTTTATTATCATTTTGTTAAAGTTTATGTTAAAACTCACAGCCAACCCTTCTGCGGTCCATCCAGCAGCTTCTCCTCTGCAAGATAGAGATTTATGTTTTCTAATTTTGTATCCAAATAAACATGCTCACATACAGATAATTGCTCTATGACTGCTGATCAGGAGAGCATGGGTTCAATTCCCAGCACCACCAAGCTGCCATTGTTGGGGCTCTGAGCAAGACCCTCATGCATCAACTGCTCAGATGCATAAACAAAGATCCAAAAGAAAAACCAACTGTTATTAAGATGTAGGTCTGCTAGCTGGAGCTATGTTAGCTAATAATCTATTCCCAGCACCACCAATTTACCACTGCTAGGCTATTGAGCAAGTTGTAAAAAATAAAATAGAAGTAAATCGCTTTGATTTAAGGTGTCTGTCAAAGTTTGTAAATTTGACAATTTTGCAAAAATTGTAGATGTTTGCTAATAATGTAAAATTCTATTGTTTTTCCTGGAAATCTTTTCCTTGACCTTTTTTTCTACTTTAATTGACTACAATTATATTTTTGCAATAGTACATATAATATTTACATTTATTTTTTAATGATATATTGTGTTATTTTATAACACAGTTAATCTAAGGCCACTCAGGGTAAAATATTTAGTAGCAGGTGCACCCTTTTCAGTAATAAATACATTTGCTGAAGGGTCTATTTATATAAAAAAAACATAAGGTAAATACACTCCACACACTCATCTATGTACAGTAATATACTTGGGATACTACTTTAAGGCTGAATTTTATTGTGATTTTGCCGCAGGAGTGCGGTGCCGACTGTGCCAAGTTCCAGAAGAGCGAGCTGGAGTATAAGTTTAATAAGCGTGCGCTGGAGAGACCCTACACTTCCAAACACTCCTGGGGGAAAACCTACGGAGAACACAAGCGACACCTGGAGTTCACCCATGAGCAGTACAGAGAGCTGCAGAGCTACGCGAACGAGATTGGCATTTACTTCACCGCCTCTGGCATGGATGAGGTCAGGATTCTCTCTCCCTCTCACACACATACTACCTAAAGTTTAGATTGGATCTTGAAAATTATTCTATGTGTATACTTTTTTAATATCCTATTTACATTTGCACCATTTATCAGACACCCTTATCCCAGAGTGGCTTATATTTATTATAAGTCTCTTTTATACACCTGAGCAATTAGTGCTTGTTTAGGAAACCATTCATTTTCTATACAAGCTTATTCTCGAACTCAGGGTCACAGGGTTCTGCTGGAGCCTATCCCAGCGCACAATAGGCAAAAGGCAAGGGGTACACCCTGGACTGGTTGCCAGTCCATCCCAGGGCCACACACACACACACACACACACAACCACGCAAGCTCACATTCATGCCTATAGGCAATTTAGAATCACCAGTCAACCAATGCACATGTTTTTAGACTGTGGAAGAAAATCGCAGTACCCGGAAGAAACCCATACAAGCGCAGGGAGAACATGCAAACTCCACACAGAAAGACCCTGTGCCCAGGATTCAAACAGGATGCTAACCATTACGCCACCGCGCCGCCCTGTTTAGGAGACCAGCAGTAGTAGCTTTTGCATGTTCTTCCTGTGCGCGTGTCGGTTTACTCCAGGTACTCCGGTTTCCTCCTATGGCTTAGACAAATAAATGTTAAGCGCCTTCTGCTGTCCAGTGGTATACTTAATCTTTTCTG
Organism: Sisor rabdophorus; assembly: GCA_026260075.1. Lineage (NCBI taxonomy): Eukaryota > Metazoa > Chordata > Actinopteri > Siluriformes > Sisoridae > Sisor > Sisor rabdophorus. Next base: position 5,419,789 of record JAOTQW010000026.1, read on the forward strand.
ACATCTGTGTGGCAGATGGCTGTGGAGTTTCTGCATGAACTTAACGTGCCTTTCTTTAAAGTCGGTTCTGGAGACACCAACAACTTTCCATACCTGGAAAAAACTGCTCAGAAAGGTCAGAAGTGTAAAAGTGTAACACGCATTAAGTGGAACTAAGGATGATGTCAGATAATGCTGATGTTTCAGTTAAAATTGTCAACTTAAGAACTCATTGGTTCATAAGAATCATCATAATATGCTACATTTACATTTGAAATTTCTGACAATAGAATAGTTTGACTTCTTCATACAACAAAGCAATTGGGGGTTTAGGGCCTTTTTAGGGGCGCAGCAGTGGCACCTTGGTGGTGTTAGAATTCTGTGTTCTTTTTGTGAATGCGAGTATGTAAATCTGTGCATTTGTGTGTCCTCCAGGTCGTCCAATGGTTGTGTCCAGTGGGATGCAGTGTATAGAGACGATGCGGCGCGTGTATCAGACAGTAAAGAAACACAATGAAAATTTTTGCATTCTGCAGTGTACCAGCGCTTATCCTTTGGAACCTGAGGATGTCAACCTGCGTGTTATCACGGTAACCGTGTGTGTGTATATGTGTGTGTATATGTGTGTGTATATGTGACTGGATAATGGTATCAATGTAAATATCTTTTTGTCCCTACCAACAGGAATATCAGAAGGAGTTCCCGGACATTCCGATCGGTTACTCTGGGCATGAGATGGGCATTAACATTTCGTTGGCAGCCGTGGCTCTGGGTGCCAAGGTGTTAGAGCGACATGTGACTCTGGATAAGAGCTGGAAGGGCACTGATCACTCTGCATCACTTGACCCCTCTGAACTTGCAGAGTTGGTACGATCCATCCGAATCGTGGAAAGGGCGATGGGCAACAGCATCAAATGCATGCTGCCATGTGAGGTGCCCTGTCATGACAAGGTGACACACACACACACACAAATTGAAATATCAGTATGCTATACCTTAACATAACTATTTTTCTTTTTGTCCCCCTTTTTTTGTATTTTTCTTATCTCCCCTTTCTGTTACTTTCTCTTTACTTTTTCTATATTTTCCTTTTTCTCTCTCCCCCATCTCTTGCTTTCTGATTTTCTCTTTCTTTCTGTTTTTTCTCTTTCCCTCCCCTTATCTCTCTCTTTGCAGCTGGGAAAGTCTGTGGTGGCCAAAACAGCGATCCCTAAGGGCACAGAGATAACTCTCGACATGCTGGCGGTAAAGGTGGCCGAGCCAAAGGGTATGGCTCCGGAGAAAATTTTTGAGCTGGTGGGAAAGAAAACACTGCAGGACATCGGAGAAGACGAGAGCATCACTGTGGATGCGGTGGACAACCATGCCAAGCGAGCCAAAGTGTAATGAGAAACGAACTGCGGTGTGTGTGAGATCTTCCGTATGAGAAGCTGCAGTGGTGTCATGGTGCTGTAGCCGTATGACCTACTGATTGGTCGCTACACATATTAATTCTTGAATAAAAAAACAGAAGAAAAACTGGTGTCCCGCGCCTTTTACTGATCCTCTTTACACAGAAAATCATTACTATGTTGTGGCTGTGTCCTACTGTGACCTGTATGTGTGCATTTGTTTTTTTGTTGTTAAGGATTTTTTTTCCATTCTTTTGCCTTATTACTTAACTTCCTTTCATGTTTTTTTAAAACGTGGATTTCATCCTTTTTTCCTCCCTCTAAATTCTTAACTGTTTAATTATTTATTTTTTTACATCATATGCTTTGTTCAATCTTCATTAAATCGGTCTCTCTTGTTGATTTTTGGCTTTTCTTACTCTTGCTCTCGTTCACTCTGTTCAAAATGGCAAAATGTTTGTTTTTTAATGTATTCTTTTACGTGTTTTTTACATCTGAACATTAAGCACGTGAATTTGTTAAATTTAAATTTACTTCTGCTCACACAAACCCCCATTATTATTAGCTTTAGCATTTTTTGCGTTGAGGTAAGCATATTTTACTGCGCGTGCGTCCGATCACGGGACACCGAACAAGACACGGTTTAGTCATTCTATTGGCCGAGCGCAAAAGCGTTCGTTTACTCATTGGCTTGTAAAAATGTCGATTACAGGAAACCCACACTGATTGGATAACCCCGACGTTTCCGTTATACATGTCGTCACCTGAACCTCCTTCACTGATACCGAGCGTCGACGAAGACTCAGTCGTAGAGGTTTCGTGTACGTTTCGGGCTTTTTTGTAGCTTTTTTAGTACTGCCGGTCGACATGGATGACTTTGATATGCTCGGATCGACCCAAAACAATGCGGGGAATGGCGTCGGTGGTGAGGATGAAGACCCCGCAGCAGCGTTCCTCGCCCAGCAGGAGAGTGAGATCGCGGGCATTGAGAATGATGAAGGCTTCAGCATCCTGGACGGCGGAGAGATTCCACAGAGCCTCACTGACAGTATCGGTTAGACGAGTGGTTTATTAATCAAAACACGTTTTGGGCTTTTCTTTTAAATTAACCTCGATTAAAAAAAAAAATTTACTTCCGCTTTTCAAAATTTTGGCTAAATTAAAAACGAGTCCGTGGCACCCTAGACGGTGCAGATTATTAATTTATCCCCTGTGTGTATAGTGATTACAAACATTTCGGGTTTTCAAAAATATCAATTCCTTTTTTTAAATAATCTTATTCTGTAACTAACACCATGACCTTTTAACCTATAAATTCCATAACCAATACAAGAGAGAAATTTCTCTTTTCTCGAATTTGTCGAATCCCTTGTTTGCGCATGCGCAGGAGAGGGGTAACTGTAACTCCCGATGCGAATTGATTTCGGCGCATGCGCAGAAATGAAAGACACTTGTTCCCTCCTACTGCGTAATTTGGACCCAAAATGATAGCAGGATTGTAGGAAATTATTTTTTTAATGCCTACAGATTAGTGTTTTGCACTTTTGTTAGAATATAACGTAGATCGAATCTTAGACATTTAGATATCTGGCAGATTTTTATTTTCCTCAGCCAGCTATTATTGCTGCAGGAAATGGAGAAGATTCTCTCCAGGATTTCCTGCTCTCTTAGAATGTGCTGAATCCAGGAGGAAGGTCACAAGTATGTAGGGTGTGTGACTAGAGGTGAACTTTGGACTTGAAGCGGTGTGTGCCAGTAATTAATCCAGTGCTGTGGAGCTGTTTAGCTTTAAAATTGATTCCAGGATGATGCGGTTTGCTTTATTTACTTGTTTTAATGGATGTTCTACAAGGCAGTGTAGTGCAGGTGTGCTGTGTGCAGGTGAGGTTGCACCTGTGCAGCCGTGTGTGGTCGCTCAGTGTTAAATAAATAATGATGAAAGATTTCCTTTCATTACAAACACTCCAGCCAACAGCCTTCCTGAAGTGAGTGGAAACTTGCACACCTTTACTTAACCTCATACACATTAACTCGATTTGTAGAGAAGGGCAGATGTGGAGAAGACCAGGTTAGTGAAAGAGAGGGAAAAAAAAAGACAGGAGACCTAATGAGCCGAAAGAGCTCAAGTGAGTGAAAAGTCAGATGAAGTGCACTCGTTTCCTGCTGAAAGTGAGGAATGGAGGGAGGATGAAAACAAGTGTTTCCTGTTGATTCAACTAGTGTAGTGTAAAATAAACACTGTCAGCAAATCAGAACAATCTGTTCAGAATGTTAACTGTGACCTTTCATTTCTTTGTCTTTACAGGTGGAGCACTGAATGGAGATCTTCATGAGGTGCGCACACACACACACACACACTTTTCAAAGTGAACAAATCTTAACAGCCACACAGCCTGATTCTGAAACAGTGTGTTTGTGTTTCCTCCGCAGACTAATGGGCCCTCTGATGTCTACGCTGCTATTTCCAGCGTTGACCGCATGCAGACAGAGCCCGAAAGTCTGCGCAGGTGGAGGGAGGAGCAGTGCGATAGACTGCAGGTTCTGGGTGAGAGGGGGTGGAATCTGCGGGAATAGGGGGCGGAATTTCACACAACTGTATAAGAAATATGGCATAAAAAAAGCAAAGAAGCTGGTGGGAAAATCAACAAATTATTTGTGTGTTTAGATGAAAACTCCCGTCAGCAGGAAATTGAGTGGAAGGAGAAAGCAAAGCAGGAGTTGGAGGAGTGGCATGCAAGACAAGATGAACAACTCGCTAAGACTAAAGTTAACAACAGGTACACACACACACACAAACCCATGTTAACATTACATTTTATTTTGATTACAATTAGTTTAAAGTATAATCCAATGAACATGCTCCCTGTAAGCACCTCAACCAGAATAAAAGTAGCCAGTCCAATTATTAAAATTTGTATCTGTTTGTCAAATAAACCTTTTTGCAAGTCGATTAAATGTGAAATAAAAAAAAATCCTGGCTATATGACTTGTTGCTGTTACTTTGGGTACACATTTGTCCACGCATGCCTGGTCCTAACATAATTTGTCAAAAAAAATATCATCAATCTCCTAGGACACAAACTTTGTGTTAAAGGAAACTATTGTAATTGATGACCTACATTCTATAGTATCAAGGGGGAGGTAGGAAAAATGGTGGCTCATAGTGAAGCACTGCTATGGGAAAGCACCGCTTCATCTTTTAATACAAGTTTTTAGCAACAGCGTTTACTGACATTACTCACATGCTTAACAACAGCATAATGCCAAATACTAGCATAATTAAACGGTGCAGCTCATCTTGCAGGTTGCTTTAAAGAAGGGTGTCTGTAAATGTAAAAACCAGATCGAAAAATAAAACTTTTTCATAAAATATCCAAACATTAAGTAAAAGTTTTAAGCATAGGCCCGGGTCAGCTTTTTCCGTTGATTATACCCAGACCTTGGGGCTTCCAGCAAAAGTTGATTTGTTGACCCTAGAACCTTATTGAGGGGTTGGAAACGAACAACTCTAATTAAATTAGCTCAGGATGGAAGTCAGTAAGGCGAATAAAGATTCAGAATGATTTCAGTAAGAATGACAAGTGTGCATGTAAATGAAGTGAGAATAAAAGACTAGCGCAACCAAAACACACACCAATGGCTATTCACAGCCTGTAACATTATCCTCACTACCTTGAGTATTAGCTCAATGTTGACCTACACTGCTAAACTTACTACTGCCTTGCTAACACCTAGTGCTATATCTTTTGCCTAATCTTATTGAATTCTTTAACACCTACCCACACTGTTCTGATCTTGATAAATTCTTGTTTTTTGTTTGTGTTAAACATACACTGAAAGTAAGTTCGCTCTGGATAAAGGCGTCTGCAAAATGCTGTAAATGTTTTAACTATATATGGAAGTAAATATAAATCAGTTTGAAACCTTAAAATATTTCACTAGCGGTTAGAATAGCGATACGCTATTGTGAAGAAGATTGCAATAGTCGTATGTTAAGATTTGTATTTTTACACAGCCTCATTGTCAGCAGTGTTTGACATGGTGAATCTTTTGTTTTGTTAGTTTAATGCGGGTCGGTGTTTGATTCCATGACCCATATAATCATGTTGGAGGTTCTCATGCCCGAGCTGACTCTATAGAGTCAGTGTCGATTCACTGTTTTAGTGTGTACTAGCTACAGATGACTGCTTATATCAGTCACATAAGTCATTTTAGTTTTGTTTACAATAGTGAAGCATTGTCCAAGATTTGACAAGTGTGTGACTTACCAAATCTTTCACTCATAGCGCCCTTAAGTTGAATTTAATTTGCCAGTTTAAAACAACCCCTACTCCCTGTTCACTGACATATCGATAGGCTGAACTGCTCGAATGGGGGAAGGAATCATTTCATTAACGCAACAGAATTCCTAAGTTTGCTGATTCTAGCACTTGCCTTTTATTTATACTAAAGGTCTGACCATGTCAGTGGTGAGGTGTATGTGTTTCTCCTTTCACTGCTGTCTCTCTTTCTCTCTGTGCTCTCCCCTGATTGGCTGCCTCCCTTCTGGTGGATTTTTCCAGGGTTTTGGATGAGGATTTCTACAAGCAGCCCTTCGCTCATCTGATCGGTTATGTGTATGTTTGCTCAACTAACATCCTTCCTTTTCTCACACTCTTCCATCCCCTTTAACACCCGTCCATCCCCGCTTCTTCGTCATCGCCTCTCGCTTCAGGTCCACACCCCCCCCCCGACCGCATGATTAAAGTTGTGTCCTGGGTTTTATAGTGAAAATGTGTGTGAGAAATTGGTGGAGAGGCCTGACTTGTGTCCTTCACGTCATTTGTGTGTTTTATTTCATTATTTTTTTTTAGTTATGCGCTTTTAACATGTATATATATTTTTTTCCTCCTCTTTTCCATAAAATAAATTTCTTATTTTTCCAAATATGTTTGCTTTAGAAGTATTTAATGGTGATGTTAAATTTGGTCAGGAAATTAGTGTTTGCACAGCGGTAACGATGGTTTAGGCTTGTTTTCAGCGTCTGTGTGTCCGGCAATCCTCAAACTTAATAGTTAATTTTATATACACATTTAGCGTTATTGCTAGCTTTAGCGTATATTAGCTTTTACTTGTAGTGTTGGTGTCCTTCGTATTCTGTATATGAGCATGTGGTTTTAGCATCTATCTGTAGATTTGATGTATGGTTAAAAAAATCATTTCTAGAGTCGTTCCTGGGAGACTTAAGTTTGCCGGACACAATGGTGCTGTAACATGCAGGTATATGGTTAGTGTTGAAGGCACTTTGCAGGCGCTATTTGTGCTCACGTGTGGTTCAGAAGGTCAGTGTTTTGGCTTAGTATAGTTGCTTTAGTGTTAGCCTTAGCTTAGCCATGTAGCCTTCATGTTCATCCACATGTCTGATGTTAATCATCCTTAACATGGCAAATAGTTTTTACTTGTTACTATGGCAACCGACCACCATGACAGTCGCTAGCGCCGAGTTGAAATAACAAAATTAAATGTAAGGGTTATGGATCTTAGGCCACAGGCCTTTTCTTTTTCAAGTTATTCCTCAGAAAACTAGTACTGTGTGATATAGATTTGCAGCGTGTGATGTAGGGGGAGGTGGTTAAGGACTGCCAATTTAAAGATGATGGGTTTTAATATTCAGCATTCACCAAGCTGCCACAGATGAGCTTGTGAGCAAGGCCCTTAACCCCTCTCTGTGAAATAAGGAAGTAGGCATGACCTCACAGAAAACAGTCTGCATTAATGGAAAGGTTCGAGTGTCAGAGCGTGGATGATGAAGGCTGCAGGTTAAGCAGACTGAGAGTGATGGTGAACCTTGCTGTCTCTTTCTCTTTCTATCTCTCCGTCTGCATGTTTTCCCCCAATCCCCGCCTCGAACCTCCCTTTTCTTTTCATTTCCTCAATTTATATCTGACTTGTGCTCTGTTTCTTCCTTGTGTTTCTTTTCTCTTTGCACCTTTTAAGCACTCATATTAACCATCCTTGCTACCGTCTAGACCAGTTAAGTAAAAAAAAAACAAAAAAACGGATTGATGATGATGATTGATAAAGTGGAAGATGATTAATTACTAAAAGCATTGCTAAGGGCTAGTTGTAATGCTTTAACTGGATGTTGTCGTGTGTGTCTGTGTGTGTATGTGTGTCTGTAATGGAGAAAGATTGGGCTGGTGAACTTGAATCATACAGGCGCTTGTCATCATGATGCGTTATGTGTAAAAGTTAGCAGTATTATTCACTAAATAGGTTCTTGGAGTATAATTACCTTTTCTAAGTGTAGCACACAAAGTTGAGTGTAAATCTTTTTAGTTGATTTACACTCAACTTAAATTGTCACCAAAAATAATACTAAATAAGAGCAGTTTTGGTGGGGGGGAAAAAAAAAGATTGGGGCACCGGTCCATCACTCCAGGTCCTATTTCAAATCTCATCTCACGCTTCCTCCTTTAATCACCTTGAGACTACTCTGCAGGTTTTCCACTAGATTATGTCACATGACTGGGGGTTTGATCATTTTAACCCATTATAGAGAGATGGATGAACTGACGGGCAGAGAGGGTGTCGAGGGATGGGCGGGTGAGTGAGAACAAGAAAAAGTCAGCATGTCTTCATGGAGCTCAGGGGTTTTGTCATGCGGGAACGTGTTTAGTTCTTTCAGTTTGAGGGAAGAGCAGAAAGATAAAACATGCAGTTTTATTCCAGATACTGGTGACGTGCAGAATATACTTGCTTTATTTATGTGTGTAAAACTAGCCGTCTGTAGGTATTCGTGTTTGTAAAGGAATATGTGCTTTTTGTATAAACAGGTTTAAATATGTTTAATGAATTGTATGGATGGGTGTGTGTGTGTGTGTGTGTGTGTGTGTGCGCTTGACAGGGCGGCAGAGGATGTGATCCGCTCCGAGGCGGATGACAGCAGTCCAGGGACAGAGTGGGAGCGAGTGGCGCGACTCTGCGACTTCAACCCCAAATCCAGCAAACAGGCCAAAGATGTGTCCCGCATGCGCTCGGTGCTCATCTCCCTAAAACAGACCCCACTCGTCCGCTAGAGCGCGCACACTCCAACAAAACTACAACTCCCAGCATTCCCGTGAGCTGCATTAAATACATTTCTCATGATTTAAATGCATCTCCAAGCAGCTCCTGGAGCAGAGCAACCAGACAAATATATTCACATGGGTTAACTCACACTTTCACACACAAACACACACGCACATTTACAAACATTCCATCCATGATTTTTATCCATGTGTAATAATATTCAGATTATTTTCTTTTAGGACCAAACCCCACCCGTGTGTGTGTGTGGATATGTGCGTGTTTGTGTGTGGATTATCTAAACTATGCAGGAATGAAGTATAAACATTGTTATAGTTGTTTGATAGTGTGTGTGTGTGTGTGTGTGTGTTAAGACCAGAGCAGTGTACAATTTCATTATCGTTATTGATCAGATTAAATGTGGATAAAACCTGGACATTCTGTTTCCTGTTTCTTTTTTCATTTTTCATTCATCTTCTATTTCTTGGAGTCTATCCCAGCACACATAAACGAACAACCTCACACACATACACACGCATGCACCCGAATCAACCTAATGTACAAGTTTTTGGACTGTGTGAGTACCCGGAGTGAACCCACAAGTGTGGAAAGAACATGCAAACTCCATACTGCCCTATGTGTGCTGGGATAGGCTCCAACAGACCCCCGTGACCCCGGATTCGGGAATAAGCCGGTAAAGAAGATGAATAAAAGAATCCTGGAAAGGTTTGCTGTAATGTTGCTCTCTCACCAGCAGAGGACAGCAGCGCGCCAGTGCCCAAAACGCCGAGCACTTATAAATTTACTGAGTCTAAAAGGCACATGGATAAAAAAGACGTCACTAAAAAGCAACACGAAACGCTGTCACTTTGATTACAAAATGGATGAAACAGTAAATGGATGAAACAGTAAGTCCGCACTGTTCACTGGTTTCAATTGGCATTTCGCACATCAGCCAATTTTATTAATTCCCCAAATTATTTAGTTACAATATCCTTTAAAAGTAATCAAATGTAATCAGACGTTTTGAAAGTAATTGAAAAGTTTCGCCACTTTTTACATTTCAATCATTTACATTTAAATCGTAATCTGTAGCCTATTAAAATTTCCTGATCATGGGCAACACACACACACAGACACACACACACATATCTCGCAATATAAAGGCATTTAAAAAGCTGTCTGGTTATTTCTGATTAAATAGGATGGCACATGCTGTGTGTGTGTGTGTGTGTGTGTGTTAGAGGCTGTGCTTGTGGACATGTTAGACTTAAATCCTGTTTGATGTGTATTTTTTCACTTTGATCATTTAATTACATGCAGACAACTCACATCTCGTCTTACAGTGTGTATGAGTGTCTGTATGTGTGTGTGTGTGTTTACGTGAGCTTCCTATAGCTAGTTTTGATTTCCAGTTTTAGGAAGTAAAAAAAATAAGAGAGAGAGAGAGAGAGAGAGAGA
>JAOTQW010000026.1:5471402-5482480 GCA_026260075.1 Sisor rabdophorus
TACGTCGCTCTGGATAAGAGCGTCTGCTAAATGCTGTAAATGTAAATGTAATGTACTGTAATGTACTTGATCTTTCAATTTCTGACTCTGGACTCTAGATGGCGGGCATGCGTAAAATACGCATGCGCAGTGTTGTAGCGGCTAGACGCGTTTAAAGACGCGCATGCGCAGTAGCGTATCCCGTGTTTTTTCCGCGACAGGTTATTTTTTTAGCAACATAACTAATTAAATAATCATATAATAAATCGGCAGATTTTTAAACAGACTTTATTGTCAGCTGATATAAGCATTTCATCTGACTGTGCATTCACTGCTCTGCACTTAAGGTAACGTTGACTCGCGCTGTGTTCGTTGACGCTAACTTGAGCTAACGTCGCTGTGGGCTTTGTGCAGCAGGCTGACTTAGCTTTAGCAGAAGCTAACAATAATAAACTGTGGAAGGTTTACAAAAAAATAAAAAATGTCACTGTGTTTCACCCACTGCTTTCAAACCCCTTCGACGTGTTTCACAGCAATACAGTGCAATTATTTAAGCAATACTGAAAGTTGATGTCATTTACTGTCATGTTCGCGTCGCTGCTAACGTAGATAAATCTGTGCGTGCATGTGTGTGTAGGGAATGAATGATGACGTCAGTGGTGTTGGTAGACAGTGGAGGAGCCGTGTTGGAGTATGTCACCGCGGTGGAGGAGCTCCAGGAGGTACACACACACACACACAGAGCTCTCTTTAAAAAAAACACACATCTACATATGTATCCATACTGATCTCTCTCTTTTTTTCCTCTCTGTAACAGGAGGAGGGTGTGTGTGAGGTAGAGGAGGTGTGTGAGGTAGAGGGGGTGTGTGATCAGGAGGAAGAGGAGGAGGAGTGTTTATCTACACACGTGTATGTGTATGATGAGAACACCGAGCTGATGCAGGGCGTGGCCCAGGAACAGGAAGTGGAGACAGAAGTAGTGGAAGCTGGTAACAAGCACACATACACACATACAGTGAGACATATAACTGCTCTTTTTTTCTAGGTGTCATATGTCATGTAGTCCCCAAATTGATTTAAAAGGCACATGATTTCAAGGCATTTACATGAAAATTTCATTAGGTTTTATTGACATTTACATATGCAGCATTTGGCAGATGCTCTTATCCAAAAAAGAAAACATGCTTACGTTTGTTTCCTTTCTTAATACAACTGAGCAATTGTTGAAAACTTTTATACAACTTGTACAGGAGCCTACTTGCAACTTGGTGGTGCTGGGAATCAAACCCCAGTCTTTCAATTGGCAATCCAACACCTTAACCACTGCGCTATCACCTCCCATTTACAGCATTTTCTTCAACAGATTTTCTATTGTCTCTTTTAGAAATTTTTCAAATCAATCTTGTGAATTCCATCTGTTATAAATTAGAAAGATAAGGAATAAATGTTACGTAGGGATGCACCGAAAACTCAAAAGAAAAAACAAACAAACATAAAAATATGTGTATGTATACACAGCCATTCACAGCTTTCTCTTTTTTCCCCTTCTATAATTGTTCGTTTCATTGAGTTGTTCATAGCACATATGAATGCTTTACTCGCGTACTGCGCGTGTTCAACCGAAAGTAGAGTCGGCTGGAGTAACACCTTATCCTGTTTCATAATTTTGTAGGACTTCGCATTATTTAGTTAATCCATTAAAAAGTCAATAAAAGGGTTATCTATCATTTTGTGTCATAGAACTGAATAAAAAGAACATTGTTTTTTTTAAAAGTAATATATTTTCTGTCTATTTTTATATTTTCTGTACCCCCCTGCCTCTCGCCCAATGTGCGCTGGGATAGGCTCCAGTAGACCCCCGTGACCCCGGAAAGCTCGGAAATAAGCGGGTATAGAGGATGGATGAATGAATGAATATTTTCTGTCCAATTATTTTCAGTACTTGATTATTTTCTGGCCTGTGCTTAAATTTAGTGTCATTACAATTCTCAAATTTGTACATAATTTATATATTTTATTTTAAAAAAAGAATTCTTAAGAAAAATTTTTGGTTCAGTTTTGGCCCAGAATTTTAATTTTGGTGCATCCCTAGATTTTTATGGAAGACAACGTCTTTAGTGCCCTACAAGAGGATACTGTGATCATACTTGGTCATGCTTACTATACCACTTGCCATATGCGTAAATAATTGAATATAACATGTAAATTACGTCACATGTGTGTGTGTGTGTGTGTGTGTATAGAGTGGCAGTTTGTGGGCGTTTCATTTTTTCATTGTTCAAAAGCGAGAACCGGAAGGAAAAGACTTCGTATAGTGCGAAGGCGTGCGGTGCGGAAGGATCTGTGGCGGTGCTCTAATGCTGTTATGGGCGGTGTGATTTCCCCGTATTCGAGCGCTAGTCAAACCGCGTTGTTTCTCCTCTCCTCTCACCCCTTTTACGGACGGTCACGCCTTCTCGTGTTCTAAATGGCTAACGGCTCGTGCATTCGGGTTACTGGCTAATCACAGATGGGAGGGCTTGGCCACCGTCAGGCGCAGGAGGCGGGAACTGTCGAAATGCGGGTGTGAAAGAAAGAAAATAACGCGAGTCAATGTAAGTGAACGTGACGCTAAACATGGCGACATCGCTTTACGAAGGAGCCGCTAATCAGCTGGATTTGCTCATCCGTGCAGGTAACGTGAGCACAATACCCACATGCAGCTTAGTGCGCGGTTTTAGTCAGTTTTGTCTGTTTATTAAGTTGTTGGTCGCCGGTGCAGTTGTAAAGTTAGCGGAGGAATATTGCAGGAAGTGGATCACCTTGATTCGGTTCGGGGTTTAAAAGCCGCTCGACGGCTGAGTTTGTAACAATTAGAATAGCGAGGCTGTTTTTAAATGCACTCGTTTGTTTTGCGGGTATTTAAAGTTTTTTTCGGCGAAGTAACGAGTTTGTTGATTTGTAAAATAACGGGCTTGGACGCTAAACCAGGAAGTGCGAGCGCGCGAGGCCGAATCCCAAACGGCTGATCAGTGCTCACACAAGGACCCTACGTAGTCGGTGATGTAACGACGCATATTCCCTATCTAGTGTCCTATGTATTTAGGTAGCGATAGATTCCGGATGTGACCCGTGTCGTCTCGCCTTCGTGTTTGCCACGCTGTCTCACCCAGGAAGGGCACACACACGAAAGGCTTTAATTTTACTCAGTTAAAGTAATCTGAGATCAACGTTGACAACATTTCATATAAAAATATATAAGAGCGTGTGTGGTGTTTGTTTAGAGTAAATTATCTATTATATTAAAACAGTGTTTAAGCCACGCCCATTTTGTAATATCGTCTTAACTCCGTTATTTAACGCTATTAACAGATGCGCACTGTTTGTACCCTGTAATCCCCTTTTCAATGATACGTCTTTTTATTGCTTTGTGGTCAAAACTAATAATGCTAATAATTTATTGACTTTCTTCGATGATTTCCTCCAGATTTATACTATTCTATACAGACGCTTTGATTGCGGAAGCCGCTTTATAGGGGGAGGGACTTCTTGTTTGATTGACGATAGCGCTGTCCAACAGCAACAGACAGTGCTTTTGAAATTCTCAGCACATCCACTCTCAGTCGCGCGCCCTTCGTGCGTCATTCCTCAAACCGTCCAATTGGAACGGAGGGCGGGCCATGATTGACAGGAAGCGAAGTGGAGGGAAAGCGTGTAAACAGGGAAGTGGAGAGCAAAGCTGCTATTCTCAGACACGCACACTCGTCTTAAACCAGTTGCTTTATGATGCACCTGGTGAATTAGGATTTAGCAACAGTTAATAAATAAACTAAGCGAGTATGAAGAGCGAGTGTGTAACTGTTACAGTTCATTCTGGGACAGATATGTAATATGTGTGTAATACCTAAAGATAGCCTCGGTATTCATGGAGGACGCTCATGTCCAAACATGGCCAGTGCATGAGTGTGTAGGGGGAGGGTGTGAGATAGATTGGGACAGGTGTGGAGTAGAGTGGCTAGCTGGGTGAAAAGGGGGCAGTTTTTTTAGGGGGGGGGTGGTTTGCACTGCCTGTCGTTGAGATGAAGTGAGACAGGTGATGGTCATATGGGCAATGTTTCAAAACATTTACAGGTAAAGTTTCCCAGTGGTTCAGTGTAACGTCTCAACGTCTTGCTCAGAGATGGCATTAACACCACGCGTTACCCTGAAACACACACACTCGCACTGTTTCTGATACTGTGTTCTATATTCATATCACCTACATACATATATGACAGCTTTGTAACGGTGTGTGTGTGTGTCTGTGTGTGTGTGTGCCTGTGCACTCGCGTGTGCGCTTTTGCAGTCGAAGCGTCAGTACATGGAGTCTCCAGTGTTCACTGCACTGATAAAACAATAGAAGCCGCTGAAGCTCTTTTACATATGGACTCACCATCCAGCATGCGGGGAGACGGCAGTCCAGGTACACCCAAACACAGAATTATGTGCTGACAAGACTGTCTCTGATTTTAGTAATTAAAATAAATGAAAAACATTTTGTGTGTGTGTGCGTGTGTGTAGAAGTGTTTGTTCCCCCTTGCATGTCAACTCCAGAGTTTCTGCATGCTGCTATGCGTCCTGATGTTGTCACGGAAACAGTGGTGGAGGTCAGCACTGAGGAGGCAGAGCCTGTGGAGGTGGTGACTTTAATCAAGGAACCAAGAATGATTGAGAGAGACAGAAAAAAGAAAAGTGAGCACATGCACACAAACACACAGTTTGCGCTGCCCTATTGGTCACATGACTGACAGTTTTAACACCACTGTATAACATTGTTTGCATATATATCTCAGTTCAACTTTGTGGTTCGACCACTTTATCCTTTAAAAAAAAAATGTGTTGTGTTGTGTAGCTGGACGAAAGCACTGTAAACCCCACCCCATCCACAATGACTCTGTAGATTTAGGCATCAAGAAGAAACCCAGAGACAGCAAAGGTATGTATATCGTTGTGTATATATGTTTGTATGTCTGTGTATACATTGACAATTACCTGTAAACGCTGCCTGTTCATGTCAATTTTTTTACATGTTAACTGCCTGTTTGCAAGAGAGTGAGGGTCAGGGTGGGCAAGGGACAGGAAAAGCAAGAGAGGGCGAGCGCGAGGGACAGGGCGAGCGGGCGAGAGAGAGCGAGAGCAGGACAGGGCGACTGAGAAGGAGAGCGAACGAAAGGGAGAGTGCGAGGGACAGAAAGAGAGAGAGAATATAAAGAATTGAGGTGGCTTGAGGTGTCTGCATGTGAGAGGTTGGTGCTGATGATTGTGTTTGTGTGTGTGTTGGGCAGGCAGCACATACTTGTGGGAGTTCCTGTTGGAGCTGCTGCAGGATAAGAACACCTGCCCCAGGTACATAAAGTGGACTCAGAGAGAGAAGGGCATTTTCAAGCTGGTGGACTCAAAAGCAGTGTCCAAGCTGTGGGGCAAACACAAAAACAAACCTGACATGAACTATGAGACTATGGGACGCGCCCTCAGGTGAACACACGCACACTCACACGGCTGGTTTGCTTGGTGTCCTGGTGGAGACCCTTCATAGGTGTTATGGTTATACTGTACAGACTTATACTGTACCTAACCCAAAATCTGGACATTTCTGCATTTAAAATTTTTCAAAACAAAAATTCCCCACGTGTCTGTTTTTTTCTTTTAGGTTTAGCTCCCCACCAGGATGTATAAAACCGCACCCACAGACACGCTTAGGAAACCTTACCTTAGGGTTAGAGGCTCTAAATGTACCTGAATTAGGGGTGAAAGAATTGTGTTGGTTGTTGAGTGTAAAATTAAAACTGTCAACTTTGTTGTCTAAAAGGTGGGAAGGGGTGGCCTAGTGGTTAGGTGTTGGAGATACCAGAAAGATCGGGGTTCGATTCCCAGCACCACCAAGCCACCACTGTGGGTTCCTGAGCAAGGCCCTTAACCCCCCAAATGCTCAGTTGTAAGTCGCTCTGGATAAGGGCGTCTGCCAAATTCTGCAAATGTTAATGTAAAAGTATAATTAAGTATAAATATTCAGTGTTGTGATTTGTTATCTAAAAACGTAGGGGTTAGAGACAGTAGGTTCGGGGGGGGGGGGCAGTAAAGTACAAAAGGGTTTTTATACGTTTCTAAACCCCGCCTGTCTGTCTCTCAATGTAGGTACTACTATCAGAGGGGGATTCTTTCAAAGGTTGAAGGTCAGAGGTTGGTGTACCAGTTTAAAGAGATGCCCAAAGACATTGTTGTCATTGATGATGAGCAGTGTGATGCAGAAGATCTAGGCGGGGCTTATGAGCACGTCCTAACTGCTGACCTATCCAAAACCCCGCGCATTCTTAGGCGGGTGGGGCCGGTCATAAGCCCAGCCTCTCCTAAAGTCAAGCCCCCCAGTGCCGTTACACCCATTCAACGTATCGTGACCGTCTCCTCGCCGCCTGAACCGCCACATGCCAGTGCAACCAGGTAGGGTGTGGGTTGTGGTGGGGTGGATTACGGCGTATGTGCGAATGGGTGTATTAAACCTCTTTTCCATCTGCAGAACCGTTCGAGTTGCAATGCAAGTTCCTGTTGTCATGACAACCCCCCTGGGTCAGAAGATCTCGCCGGTTGCCTTGTCTGCAGCAACTCCACCTCCCTCTGGCGTTTCTTCAACGACCGGGGCCTCCACCCCTAAAGTTCTGCTTCAGACGCTTCCTGCGGTGGAGAACAGTGATAAGATCACGCTACAGCTTGCCAAGATCATCACCATCACACCCATCACTCTCGCTCTTCCTCCTGCCACTGGCTCCGCCCACTCAAACGTTCGCAGCCCCACCACTCAACTTCCTGTACAGATACATTTTCAGTCAGACAGTCACATGACCCACACAGAACCTAAACTACAGGAAGTGGAGGTTCACACACAAGAAATCAGAGCTCTCACACACAGCTAAAGGAAGGGTCAGCCTAGTCTTACACATGCACATACACACAGACAGCCAGTAAGGAAGGGAAAATACATCAATAGGAAGTAGTAACAGCACAAGGATGTAGAGCCGCAAAAAGACTCCGAGACTTAAAGGAGAGGCGCATGTCTCCTGTAAACTCGGCGAGACTGTTCAGGGGACCAGTGTGAGACTGTGGCTTCCTGTGAAGAGCACTACAGACTGTCAAACACTACAAATGACACTGAGGACATGCCTCAATGTGTGTGTTTAAACACACGTTTTTATAACTGTACAGAGACTTGATACTTTTTGGTGTCAGTTGTGATGCAAAACCAGCATTTAGTTTGGATATTCACTGTGATGTCACACGATGAAAAACAGACATTGGAAAAAAAAAAAAAGAGTGAATAAGGAAAAAGGGAATGTTTGAGTTTGCCAGGCTCAAAAGGCATATTATTATTATTATTATTATTATTTTAGCAGTGTGTTAAGTTGTGTGTGTGCGGGTGTGTGTGTGTTTTATACTAAGTGCAGTATTACAGGCAGTTCTACACATTCAACAAGCTGATGGCCATCCTCCTTTTATTTCCTCATCTGTGTGAGTGATGATGGTGGTGTATTTTGAACATTAGAATTGTAAACTATATTTTGTTGTATCTGTATTCCAATAGATTTTACTGAATTATAAATGACTGAATTGAACACAGCTCATGAATACTTACTCATATCTGCCATCTGCCCACCTCGTACCCCAAGCTCTGAGTCATGCAGTCGCCGAGAACGTCATTTTACGTACATTATACACTGCATAACTTGTAGTGATGGGTTTTTACTTTATATATCCCACCTGTCATAGTGCAGGATCAGCTGAAACGGTCAAGGACACCAACTGGCAGAATTTGCGGTATTGGGCTTCAACCCAGGTCTTCCAAACAACAACAACTCAGCGCCTTAACTATTTGAGCCACTACTGCCCCCCAAAATACTGATGCGATTGCTCAGTCTGGGTCACCTGAGCAAGTATGAACACTGCTGTCTGAACACAGGGGGGCCCCGAACAAGCAGACCAAGACAGTTGAAATTATGGGTTCCAAATAAACAGGGATGGACCACAATAAAACGATGGGTTCCAGCAGTGATGGAACACAAAATATGGATTTCATTAAAATCCACATTTTTGATTGAGAGAACATTACACAATGGTGGAGCAGAAAGCATTAAAATACAAAGCCAGAGTGAAGCTGTTATAAAAATTCCATGAACCCCGGCACAGTTTTGGTAATTCCTCAGAAAAATCGACAATCACTGGTTTCGGCTCAACACTGCACCCCAGATTAACATCAGTGTCTGATCTCACTTAAACTAATGTAACCGACCAGAACCCCGCAGTCATGTGACTCAGTCTAGTAAACTCCTACACAGAAGTTTGAAGACTAAAGAAGACCGTCACCAAGACGAACTGATCTGCATTTTTAGCAGATGAAGTTGACTAATATATCCCGACTCGATGTTTCCTGAACATCAGGCATCTTCTATACTGGGTTATTCCTTAACTCTGGGTCATGTGGGTCTGCTGGAGCCTGTCCCGTAGCACATATAGCAAAAGGCAGGAGTACACCCTGGTCGGGTCAACAGTCCAAAGCAGAGACGAACAACCACCCACGGTTACTGTGAAGCGTGAGCGTTAGATCACGTTTTTTAAATGCATTTTATACATGAGGTTTAAATGTTTAAATGTGTTTAAATGTTTAATAACAAAGTGGCAGTGAGTCAAACACTCATATAAACAGTAAAAATGGTGTAAATGTTTGTATGAAAGGTCATGTTTAATAATATGTCTATGATAAAAGCTGATGCTAATAATGTATGAATCAGCTTCGACAACATACAAGGCTGTTTGTTGATTTTAGCTCAGCATTCAATACAGTCCAAGCTGATTGCTTCTCCTGCTGATCTTAGCATTAACATCTTCCTGTGTAATTGACTTTGTGGAGTAACATACTGCAGAAGGTGGAGAAAATCAAACATTCTTGCCATAATATTCAATACTGGCGTTCCACAAGGCTGCATGCTGAGTCTTATTCTGTTCATCCTCTACACCCAGGTCTCCAGGCCTGTGCATTGTTTTAACACTATAATAAAGTTTGTTGATGACACAAGGTAATTGGCAATGACAGCGACTACAGGCATGAGATGGGATGGGGGTTAATGTGTTACCAACTCCATCTCCATCTCCCTACATTTGACAGTGAGTAAAAATTCCTTTACTCTACTGTTGTACTTTTGTTTAGATTCTTACTGCAATTCGTAGCCATGTATCTATGCGCAAGACAATATAAAACATTCATTCATCTCCTATACCTGCTTGCTCCCAGGCCTGGGGGTCACGGGGTCTGCTGGAGCCTCTCCCGGCGCACACCAATGAACCTAATGCACATTTTTTTGGGCTGTGGGGGAAGGGGGGAGACACATGCAGACGTGCGGGGTTGGAGGGCATGCCGGCTCCGCGCGGGGGGACCCCAAGCCCGGGACCTTCTTGTTGTGGGGCGACTATGCCACCGCGCCGCCCCGATATAGAACAAACGAATCTCATTTACATGCGCTGCACATGTCTTTTACTATCACTAGAGGGAGACAAAACTCCATCAGCTAATGGACCCCGGAGATATAAACAAAAATATATACTAAAATTGGTATTCATTCATCTTTTATACCCGCTTACTTGATAAATCGGTGTCACGGGGGTCTGCTGGAGCCTTTATATTTCCCACCTTGGAAGGTTGGGGTCATAGTGCAGGATCAGCTATGATACAGCACCCCTGAAGCAGGAACGTTCAAGGACCCCAACTGTGGCAGACTTTGCGGTATTGGGCTTCAACCCAGGTCTTTCAAACAACAACAACTCAGCGCCTTAACTTTTTGAGCCACTACTGCCCCCCAAAATACTGATGCGATTGCTCAGTCTGGGTCACTTGACAGGGGTCTGCTGCCTATCCCAGCTAGAGGCAGGGGTACACCATGGACAGGTTGCAAGTCCATCGAAGGGCCGCATATAGACAACAATACACTCGCACATTCACTCCTATGGGCAATTTAAAGTCACTAATTAATCTCATGTACATGTTTTGGGAAACCAGAGTACCCGGAGGAAACCCACGCAAGCGAGAACATGCAAACTCCGGACAGACATTTACATTAACAGCATTTGGCAGACGCCCTTTTGCAGAGCGACTTACAAGTGAGCAAATGGGATTCAGTGGTGACTTGGTGGTGCTGGGAATCGAACCCTGGTCTTTCTGGTATTACTCCAACACCTTAACCACTTGGCTAGAAAATGAAATATTAAATTAATGACTGGATTGATTGATAGTAAGACAGGACCAGCACCTTAACCAGTCAGCTACCCCTTTACCCTGAAAGACAGAGAGACACCATACCCACCATACCCATTGTGACACGAGACCCCACATGTCTGTGTGTGTGTGTGTTCAGGTTTAGGTCCCCATTAGGATGTATAAACACACACACACACACATTTTCACATGCTGCACAAAGAACAAGTTTATAAAATCAATATACACCAAGTTCAACATTGACTCAACAGCAACCTATAATCATCAAAGTGAGAGAGAGAGAGAGTGTGTGTGTGTGTGTGTCTGTGTGTACAAAAGACCTAATGAGTCATAATTCTAGTCATAATTCTGATACATAGTTATATTATTAAATCTTTCTTGGAGTTTCTTGTGTGTGTGTGTGTGTGTGTGAGAGAGAGAGAGAGAGAGAGTGTGTGTGTGTGAAATGAGGAAGCAAATACTAGTTTCCTCTCAAGTGTTTTCAAGGTTTCCTCCGGGTACTCCGGTCTCCTCCCACAGTCCAAAAACATGTACATTAGATTGTTTGGTGACTCTAAATTGCCCATAGGAGTGAATGTGAGTGTGTGTCTGAGGCCCTGAGATGAACTGGTGACCTGTCCAGGGTGTACCCCTGAATGTGCGCTGGGATAGGCTCCAGCAGACCCCCGTGACCCTGAATGAAGGGAATAAACGGGTATAGAAAATGAAATATTAAATGAATGACTGGATTGATTGACACTGAGACAAGCCGACTGACTAACAGACAGACTAACAGGTAGATAGATAGATAGATAGATAGATAGATAGATAGATAGATAGATAGATA
>JAOTQW010000027.1:7177-20581 GCA_026260075.1 Sisor rabdophorus
CGTGACCCCGGATTCGGGAATAAGCGGGTAAAGAAGATGAAATGAAATGAAAAAAAATGTTTCGCATCTGGTCTGGTTGAGACACACAACTATTTGTCATCAGCATAAACAGTAAAAACTAATATCATGCTTACAAATTATGTTGCCAAGAGGAAGCATGCAAAGCAAAAAGAGAAACAGACCCAGACCTTAGTTAACACTAAATTTGACACTAAATTTGACAGGGGAGCACATAGAAAAGTCACCATTTAAAATGAATGTGAATTGATAGCAGTCAGTCAAGCAGGTCCTGAGCCAGGCGAGGGCCGTCTCTAAATTCCTGCTACCTTTTTTAATTAATGAAGGATATCATGATCAAGGGTGTCAAAAGCTGAACTTGGGTCAAGTAGTATAAGCAAAGACTAAGACCACAGTGTGTAAGTTCCTTCTCCGAAGATGATGATAGAGGGCTGCTTTGTTTGTCCCAGCTCATTAATGGACTTGAAGACAACAGTCTCAAAGTGTAAACAGACACAGTCTTTGCGTGCCTTCCTGCTGAATCAAGACATTAGGAAACTGTTGGTGAGAATTAGATTGTGAGTCTTTTCCTTTGCAGTCTACAGCTGAATTTTTTAAAGACTGAAATTAAAGGTAGACTCAAAAAAGTGAGGACATCTAGCACCATCCCTCCCACAGCAGCATCTCTGCTGTAGATATATAGACATATTTGATCTAACTGTGATGTCGCACTGCACATTTGTTTTTATTAGTTACATTATGAGGATCTACAAAATTTAAAGAGATTGCAGTCAGCTACTCCCTAACAGAGACCACATACCATACAGATTCAAACAGAACATTCTGATGACGGTTTAAAAATATTTTAAAAAAAGGTAGTTTACAAACCTCTCACATGAATACTTGCTCATTAGTGCATGATATATGGCTACATATAAATTAATTTTTTGTCTATTTGGAAGGACTGTTAATGCCTAATAAAGTGGATGCAGTGGCACAGTGTCAAAAGAAAACTAAACTTGTGCTACAATTTATATGGGGAGCAACATAACATTGGCTTTTCTTTAGTTGCATAAAACCTACAAAATGCATTTCTCATTAAAAAGCTTTTAATTTTCTTTTGGCTGGGTGATTATTCTCGTCTTTCTTATACTCAGGAATGTGATAAGAATACACTGGCTTATGCTCACGACAGTAATGTAGTACTGACTTGTTGCTCATTTTATAAACTTCACTAAAGTTCCACAAAAGAAATCCTGACATTTTGCATATTAAAAGTCAAAACAAATCTCAGCAATCTCTTTATTATGAAATTAATTCAAAATAAAAAGCCTTCAGTTCACATTTGGCTCCAAAATCGTTGGGTGTCTCATTTAGAAAGGCATAAGCAGGATTAAGAATTTTTCATACAAATTCAAAAAAAACAACAACAAAAAAACGCATCCCTAAATTACCAAGATAGCACACTAAACCAAGCTAAAATTAAACATCTGCATTTTTACAGAAAAACTTGAATTAGATTATACATGCTCAACACAAACGTGTCAAAATACCAAGAATGTCAAGAGTAGCAATAAGAAGGTGTAAAAGAAACTTCGGCATCACTTCACCAGGCTGTACGCCAGTTATGTTGGGGGTGGTGGGTAGTACTGGTTATACTGCCCATACTGGCCATACTGCCCCCAGGTGTTCTGACCACCCCAGGAGTTGTATTGCTATTTTATAAGGAGAAGGAAAAAAAAAAGTTATCAGTAAGCACTGTATTTAAATGCAGTTAAAATGCTAGAATCCACAATTAAATGCTAGCAATAGCCAATCTTTTATACAATACTTTCCAGGAAAACATACCTGATACCAGTTGTTATAGTTGTATCCCTGATTAGCTTGCGCGTCTGACAGCATCTGCCCGGATGCTGCTGAGCCATCGTCCATGCGCTGTCTTTTTGAATCAGGTTCTTCTGACCTTGATGGACATTTAAGATAGATGTTAGAAACAAAGACTTAAGCTCCAAGCTCGGGCTTGAAACAAGCATTACAAAAACATTAAAACGGATAAATTAGATTCAGCTTACCCATTTTCACCTTTCCTCTTTGCAGACTCCTGCTCATTCATAAGTTTTTGATGCTGTTCATAAGCAGTTACAAGCCTAAAAGGAGGGCAAATAAAACAAAGTAATTTTGAAGCACATGCTGCTGGGACAACTTTCAGTCATTTCTTTTTCGTACTTAAAGCTAATAGCAATAAAATGTTTAACATACACATTTATATCACTTCCAAAGTCCTCGAGAAACTCTACTTTCCGCTGAGAGAATGTTGCACGTGATTCTAATGGCATGGTGCTGCTGAGTGCCCGATCGAAGCATGCCAAGATCTCAGCTTCATTCTGCTGCACATCTCCACTGTACTCCAGCTCCAATAAATTCAGGTAGAGCTTGGGGCTGGTCTGGTGAGAAAACGAGCAAAAATTGGATAAGACCAAAATGTAATACATGTTAAGCAGTTGAACCACATTAAAAGATCATCTGAAAATGCAGGTTGGTTTACCAGAAGCTAAAACCATTAGCCAATAGGGTCATAAATGTGACAGAAGTTCAGTAAAAAGCCAGTTTACCTCATCCTTTTCAATGGCTTCAAGCAATACTTTTTTCGCCTTTCCGACACTCCTCCGCACTTTAAATAATTGTCGTGCCAACTTCACAGAAAAAAAGGTTGATTCACTGGCATTCTTTGCATTCTTAATGGCATCATCCAGAAGAGCTTCTGCTTCATCCAAGTTCCCATGACGACGTTCAAGGCTTACACGACGTAGCCTCACCATGGCCAATCCAGGAACCGCTTCCTCTAGGATTTTCAGGATACTTCGAGTCTCCTCAACGTTCCCTAAAGAAACAAAAGTTAAAATCTTTATCTGGATTAGGATCCCTGAAAACCTACAGGAAACAAGAATTGAGAATGCTTGCAGGACAAAAAAAGCCAGTTATTAGGATTAGCAGGCATACATGTATAAAGTTTTTTTTTTTTTTGAAGTAAGCTGTTTGGTGCCCTAGATTAGCACTAATTCTGTTGAAACCAGAACAGAATTAAATTTAACTGTGTATGTGCCTGCTACAAAAACTGTTACTAACCAAGTTGAGCTGTATCACAGTTCACCTAATATAGTCAAAAGAAAGCAATACAGTATACCAACAGGCACAATGAAACTTACCTTGCTGTTCCTCAAATGCTGCCCAGAGAACATGGATGGATGGCTTCTTTGGCAGGTGGACAGTGCAGGCTTTCTTGAAGATGTGTCTCACTCCCTCTATGCTGTAGCTCTCCAGGTACTTGGCATACTTTAGAAGTAAAGAATGAAAGATGAGAAAGGGGAAAAGAGAGGCAAAGAGAGGGATAGGGGGGAAAGGTAGAAAGGGGGAAAAAACACAAAATTCAAGGTTTCATTTCTGATTCCTGCACCGGTGAATTTCCATTGACAAGATCGTTTTGAGAATTTCTGTTTTAAACCCATCAGCACCTTCATGGAACCAATAAGATAAGTTTCTGTAAGGTAGTGGGAGACGGAGAGATGCAACGAGGTTGGCATATGCTGGACTCAAATCTTGTGTGGCAAGCTGGCCATCCCCTAATACAACAGATACAGTCAAATATCAACGTTACACGCAAAGAGTGCAGGAAGTTTTACTGAGGAAGTGAAAACGTTGATTGGGGGGGACACGAGGATCGACGGTCTCTGCGAACGGAGCTCTATTTACCTTTATCCAAAACTCCTCATACAGGGCACAGGCGATCAGGCAGCGCTCAAACAGAACCACTACACGCTCTGGAGTCCCATTCTCCAACTCAAAGTCCAAGTACTCTCTCCAGTTGTTCAGCTGAGTCTTCTCCAAGGCTTTCACGTGAAAATATGGACGCTTGATCTATTGAAAGGAATAAAATGTTTTCATTGGTACACGAAAAAAACAAGAACTAATTCCTGCTGTTATAACCCTGACCATCTAAAACACCACTTACCCCCTCTTCAAAAGCCCAGCGCTTGCTGACTTCATGTTCATTGTGGTTAAATATCTCTTGACGTGTCTCAATCACCCTGTGTCGCATGTTCTCGATCTCTGTGACTCTCTAAAGGAGAAATAGACGATTATGTGCTATTGCATTACAACATGCTTGACTTATCGAGTGACGTGCAAACTGCATATTCAGCTACCAAGGTTTTACATCACCATGAGATTGAGAGAAATTAGCAGCATCTTGCGCTGGGATAAGTACGGTATGCACACCCTGCACATCAGCTGTGACCCAAGCCGAGGAAGGGCTGAGGGACGGTGTCATTCCGTCACGGTCCCATCCCACTTTTACATCGACTCCCTGATTGGATGCCAAGTTGGATCCTCAGGTAGTCATTGGCTGCTAACGGAAAAACACCTCTTCAAACCTGTACAGTTTTGCTTCTCTTCAGGATCAGGTAGGATCCTCCCTATCCCTGACATGTTTAATACCCACAAAAATTCCATCCTGAACTCTTACCTTTGCTGGGTCAGGGAGGTCATCTGTGCCTGGGGGTAGCTCTTCACTGGGGATTTCCTCCTCTCCCTCACCACTAGGCTTATTGGCAGCTGCAAGTTCCAATCTTAGCTGAACAAACTCCTCTTCAGACAGGAAGTGCTTGGGATTATTATTTTGCACATGATCTTTAAACCTGTAATCAATAATAGGCAAATTATGTGGTTAGTTTCATGTATATGGTGCACTAAAAAATTATAAAAATTTAAAGCTTTAAAATTAACTTTAGAGCCCCATGATATTTTACACACATTTAGAACATACCTCTGGAAGTGCTGGGAGTACAGCTGAGTGGGAATACCCATGATGCGGTCATAAATTGCTGTTACATTGGCCAACTTGTTTTGTTCGGTCTCCCAGTTGATATAAGCTTCCCACAAACGGTCGGATCGGAAGTCTGTACCCGCAGCAAGAACAGCATGCTCATAGGAACTGGGGGAAGAGAGAATGATATTTAGAATACAAATTAAATAAACGATAAGGCATAATTAGCAAAAAGGATCCAGTCTGTTCAGGCCTTTACTTACGCCCGTATGCGATTTTCAGCCTCTCCATCACTATTGTCTTGGTTCTCCTTTAAGAAAGTTATATAATGAAGCCAAAGATCAACGCTGAGTGGAATAGCCTGCAGACCTCTGCGATACACCTGAGTGGACATGAAAGAGTGAGCAGTCAAACAGGAAACAAAGTAAAAAAAACGTGTATTTACAGAGACATCATACCTCATCAGCCTCCTGTATGCAACAATGCTTTTTTTCTATGTCTGCATATTTTTTCCAGTAGCCATAACAGTAGGGATAGCGTAGAAAAAAAGCATCAAAAGCTTTTCGCGAGGCCAGCAGGTGATTCTGAAACACACAAGCGCCTATTTAACATCCAAACACAACATGGTCTTGATTTGTTATGTTCAACAGATTATGCGGGACTCACCTCTTGTTCAACATATTGCAGAAGATAAACCCAGGCATTAAAATCTTCTGGATCATCCTCGACTACCTTATACAGCCTTTCAAAGTCAGATGGATACAACTGCTTCGGCACAGAAGCATCTACAGACTCATTTTCCTCTTTAAGGCCATCCTCAAGCTCCATATTTGCTGGGCTGTCTGAACTGCCCGTTTCGCCTTGCTTTTCTGAGATTAACTCCTTTAGATGACCCTCGACATCCTGTTGGTTTGTTTCAGGCTGACTTCCCTCTGAATATGTTAAATTATCGTGCTGTTCAGAATTGGCAGATTTCTGCTCTGATGCAGACTGTGAATGTCCATCCATCTCATACTGCTCCAGTTGGTCTGGTTCTGGGTTCTGTTGATTTGCAAGCGCAAACGTGTCAGGTACTTGGTTTATCGACCACTGAGCACCAGGAGCCAGGTTAGGAAGATCAGGGACAAATCCATCTCCTGCACCTTCCATAGGAGCATCTCCATTGTCAGAGGCATCTGAACCTACACCAACCATCCCAGTCATGGCCTCGTTTGGGAGTTGCAAATCTAGATCAATATTCAAAAAAGGTTATATAAAAAATATATATAAATAAATAAATGTGAAAATTACCACTAAATAATTAAAAATGACAAAATAACTAATATTGTAATGTTGAACTAATCACAACTAAACAATTAGATGTCGCAGATCGACATAAAATTGGGTTGAATGGGTGGTCTTGCAATAACAATGTGGAATTAAACTCAAATACGTCATTACTACTGTGTTAACTACCCAGTTCATATGCATGCAATAACGAGAAAAGGGTTAAAACTACAAGATGTTCAGCCGGAAGCTCGATGAATTAATACCCTAAATTCCCGTCATAGAGAATCGATCTACCAGAAACTTAACATGCTATAATTTATGTTAAAATAATAAAAAACCATACATACATGTGATAGCAACTAAACAATGACTAAGAAAACTAACGGCAAATCGCTCACAAAAAAGGATCTAAAACAGGCACGGGGTTTAGGCTAAAACACGGACCACGACGTAGCGGGTTAGCCGGGCTAGCTCTTAGAAGTAAAACTTAAAAATAAATGCACAACTACTACAGTGCGTGCGTTTCACTTTGTTGCTGTTCATTTATGTACATTTGTCCAAACAGCTAAATACAAGTAGGTCAATTGTATATAGCAAAGCAGGCTAATAGCTAACGTTAGCCTAACGAAGTTAGCTCGAAAACTATAACCCGCAGGTTACCTCTAAAGCCGATGGCGTATTTTAGGATCTCGATGTTGACCAGAAAAATTAAAACTACGAATCAAACATACACAAAACATTAGGAAAATTATTATTTTTTTTAATTTGACCATAAAACTACAAAACTACCTAGCAGAAACAACTAACAAAGATAGCGAACAAAATCGGTTTGGTCTGAGGCCTAGTAGCTTAGCCAAAAAAAACGAGCGCTAGCCTAGCGATTGTACACATTGTCGTAGAAATAGCCGAAACTCACCTCATGCATAAATTAAAATGCACTTCTAACAAATCTATACTTCCTCATAAACGTATACGTACCAGATTGTTCCATGAAATTTGGTTTGCAGGGGGGAAAAAATCTCTCGAGTTTTGACGTTATCGGCTCAACAACATGTGGTCGAGTTAACGAGCGCTCATTCTACACTTCCTCGCCACAACGCAGCTACACAAGGACACGATAATCCCGCGCATGCGCACTACCTCTGCAGCTACTAAATGGGCGGGTAACTGACTAGGTGCAAACGTGAAGGCATCATGGGGCCTGTTTGGAATTTAAAGGAAAAAAATAATTATCGATTAATTAGGGGTTAGAAAACAAATGTATTAATTTTTATAGCTAAGTAAGCGATTAATCAAATATCTAAAAAAAGAAAAATAGGATTAATAATAATCGTGCAGCGTAGTGGTTAGAAGGGTCGCCTAACAGAAAAAAGGTCCCAGGTTCGATTCTAGAGCAGGGGTCTTTCTGTGCTGAGTTTGCACGTTCTCTCCGTGCTTGCTTGGGCTCACTCTGGTTTCCTCCCACAGTCCAAAAACATGTATATTAGGTTGATTCTAAATGTATTGATCTTTTATACCCTAATCCAGGGTCTGCTGGAAGGGTACCCACCTGACAGGTCACAGGACATGCAATTTATAATCACCAATCAACCTCAAGTACATGTTTTTGGACTGTAAGAGAAAACAGGAGTACCCAGAGTAAAACAGCAAAAACATGCAGTGTTTACACAGAAAGGCCCCCTGCTCTGGAATCAAACCTAGGCCTTCCTGCTTTGAGGCAACACTAAGCCAATTTACCGCAGGTCCACACATAGATAAACAACCACACACTCACACTTGTGAACCCGGGACCTTCTTGCTGTAAGGCAGCCGTGGTAATCACTATGCCACCGCACTGCGTCTTCTATGCCTGCTTATTACCTAACTATGGGTCACAGGGTGACTATCCCAGCGCACATAGAAGCGGGAAGCAGGGGTACACTCTGGACAGGTCTCTAGTCTATTGCAGGGCCACACATAGACAACCAAACAGACACACACACTCACTCCTATGTGCAATTTAAAGTCACTAATCAACCTAAATGTGACCGTGCTAACCACCTACATACCAAATACAAATTTCACCAAATCATTAGATGACAAGTAAGCAATTAAATAGTTATAAAATAAAATAAATAGGGGCGGTGTAGTGGCATAGTGGTTAATATGGTCGCCTTACAGCAAGATGGTTCCTGGGTTCGATTCCCAGGCAAGTGGTCTCTCTGTGCAGAATTTGCATGTTCTTCCCACACTTGCATGGGTTTACTCTGTGTACTTTTTGTACGGTTTCCTTCCACAGTCCAAAAATATTTACAGCATTTGGCAGGCACCTTTATCCAGAGCGCCTTAAAACTGTGCAATTTTGGGTTAAGGGCCTTGCTTACAATAAAGAGATTTGTAGCCGATTCAGAACACACACGCAGATAAAGGCACTATGAGGAGGATTTCTGCCAGACAAATGCGTCAGGTTAAGAGAGCAGCTGCTAAAATGCAACTGCAAAGCAGCAAACCGGTATTCCAAACCACTGGTGTCTCTGGTGGGCAAAGAACATCAAGGTGTAGGATCCTCAAAAGAGTTGCACTTATGCATAAATCTGTTATCTAGCCACCCTTAACCTGTTGCCCCCATCCTCCCCTGGTCCTAACCCTATTGAGAACCTTTGGAGCATCATAAAGCAAAAGATCTAAAAGGGTGGGAGGCAATTCACATCAAAGCATCTTTGGAAGGCTATTCTAACATCCTGCAAAGAAATTCCAGCAGAAACCATCCAAATACTGACAATTTTCATGGATACAGGAATTGTGAAGCTTCTATTTAATAAGGGGTCCTATCTCAATGTCATTTGGCCTGTTAAGATATTTTTGATTGAAAGATTTTGATTTCAGCAAATATATAACCTGCAACTGCTTGCAATAAAATAGCAATGTTTGTGAACTATATTGTGCATAATACAGTGAAACCGTGCATTTAAAGGTGTTTTATTTTATTTTAAAAAAACGTTATGATTTGTAGGTGTGTTCGAAATATACTTTTATGCTTGATGACAAATAATGAGAACGATCACTTTTATATATCGAAGCATTATTTAAACTCGACGTTACGTCACAGCCCCGCCCCATTAAGTGAAATGACGCCACCGAGTTGGTTTCTTCTGGTAGGCTGTCAGCATTTGATTTAGATTATTGAAAAGAACCACGTGATTATAAAATCATGTGTATATTTTATTTGTAGTGGACGTTTAGAAATTAAATAACCCGTCGTTAAAAATAACGCGAAATTAAAGGCTGTTTCAAAGCGAATGGCGCCCATTTCATCCAACCCTAGATAGTCTAGTGCTGGAGCCTCTCGGCGTTAAATGGCGTAGCGCACCAGCGATTCAGAGGAAGTGGCGGGTGAAGCAGGTCCGCACCTTTTCCGGTAACACAGCGCGGCTGAGGACTAAAGCGAGCGACTGGAGGAGGGAAGACGAGACCGCGGATTACAGATTTGGGGTCTGCGACTTCTTTGTGAGGTAAAATGATTTTTTTTCTCTTTAATTTTAAATCCTGCTTTTGTAAATTCCACATCGTTTCATATAAATCGGAAAAGTAGCGCTTAAACTTGTGCCGTGTCCCTGTTTGTTACCCCTCCCTTTTCTCAACGGCTCTTGTGTTTCAGGGAGAGAAGACACTCACTCGGATGATTGAATGACCTTTGGGGATTTTATTCTCGTCTGGTGTGTGTCCTCTAGTTTGCTGCTACGCCGTTAAATGCACAACAGTTACCATGAAGTCTTGAAATCCCAGGCGCTTGAATGTGCCGAGTGTATAAAAAGAGAGCCGGCGCACAAGCAGGAAGTCGGAACTACTGCGGGCCACCGAACGGGCCGCTGTGTATCTGAAGTCTAAATAACACACACAAGCAGCTTCAGCAGTTATACTAGGAATAGCTAAGCAGTCTTAAAAGATTGAAAGTGGAATTTTATAGACCTGTCTTTCAGAAGGGCATTAAGTCAGGTTCTTGAAGGCTGCTTATTCACATCTCATATCGTTCATTCATCTTTAAGTATTGAGCTAACTTGGAAGTTCTATTTTGTATCAAAGAAAAGCCATACTTTTTAATAGAAAGCAATAGTTTTACATTCCATTACAGTATCATAAATTGTGGTCTTGCATCAGAAAGTTGAAGCTTTATTGTAGCACTTAACCTAACCAAAAGGAAGTCAGCAAAAATCCAAAATTGTATTTTTTTTCTCTGTATTAAACATAATTTATGTGCAACCAACACGATGGGGAAAATGCTTTCAAAGATCTTTGGAAACAAAGAGATGAGAATATTGATGCTTGGACTTGATGCTGCTGGTAAAACAACCATACTTTACAAACTTAAATTGGGACAGTCGGTCACCACAATTCCAACTGTGGGCTTCAATGTGGAAACTGTCACATACAAGAATGTAAAGTTTAACGTGTGGGATGTAGGAGGGCAGGACAAGATCCGACCGCTTTGGCGGCACTACTACACAGGCACGCAGGGGCTTATTTTTGTGGTGGACTGTGCTGACAGAGATCGCATTGATGAGGCCAGGCAGGAGCTCCACCGCATCATCAATGACCGTGAGATGAGGGATGCCATCATCTTGATTTTTGCCAACAAGCAAGATCTACCAGATGCAATGAAGCCACACGAGATCCAAGAAAAACTTGGCTTGACACGCATCCGAGACAGGAATTGGTATGTGCAGCCATCGTGCGCTACCACAGGTGACGGACTATATGAAGGCCTGACCTGGCTTACTTCAAATTACAAATCGTAATGCACTGCTCAGTTGGACTGGTCGGTGCAGGAGAAATAAATAAAAAAAAAAGTCAAATAAGCAGGAAAAAAAGTAAACATAAAATTTAAGAAATCATTCTTTTGTTTTTGTCAAAATGTTTGTCAATCTTGATCTTTGCCTGTAATCATTCTTTTCTTTTATGTTCCAATTCTTTTGGCTGGCTCTTAAGTTTGCCTTTGGCACTATTAGAATTATATAACGTTCTTTTGCCACTTATTGTATTTTAATAATTACATAAGTTTTCTTTTGGAAACATGGAGATGTAGATTTATTTTGTTTATAAGATTTATTTTTAATTTACTGCTTTGTCTGATCATATTTTCTTTTAACCACACAACCATACTTGTTTGTGCTTTTGATTTTAGGGAAGTCGGTTTGCCCATGAATGTAGTGGACGTGCTGCCCAACCTCTTGGCACAACCCTCACACACTCCAAACTTTCTTCCTTTTTTTTCACCCAGACATGTTCTCTGTCCCAGAACCATGATGTAACTGATTTGTTCGTGTCATTATGTAGCAAGAATCAAAAAATCTTTTGAAAGTGAAATATATTGAGGTTTTTGTTTCTTTTTCTTTGTGATTGATTATTTGGAATTATCTAGTAAGTAATTATTAAATTAATTGGCTTCTTTTCTTGTATTACACAAGAGCTAATGTGATGAGCAAGCTGGGCAAAAGAGACTGGTGTCTGTAACCGTGTCGGTGGGGGAACAAGTACATGGGCTGTTTGCTGAAGGAAGCAAATTTTAACCCTGTACCTGGAAAAGTGTTTACTAACCCTGCTACCTTTAGTCACTTTGCTATTTCGTGGTGCTTTGGATTCTGATCTGCAAATACAACACGTATCAACTCTTTGATACAATTGGACAAGCCTATTTTCCTTTTTTTCCAATTACATTGGATGCTTTCTTGTATTATTCAGAGCAAATTGTTACGTTGATGATAGAGGGGGGAAAAAAGAAATTCTAGTTCAGCAATGGATGTGCCCCCTCTATATTGAGATTGGTAATAGAGAATAAAAGTGTTTTTCTTTTCCCTTAAAAAAACATTTCCAGAAGTAATCTGAGTTAAGAGAGAAGAACATGTTTTCAGTATTAGGTCAATGTTGGCCTGTTATTATTGACTGTACTTCTTTTGTACTTTGTAAAAGGACTGTTTCTTCATAACCACAGAATCCTATATGCAACATCATGATCTTTCCTTTTTTTTCTTTTTTCAGCTGATTAAACAAAACCCAAAGTTCATCAGTTTTTCTGTTACTCAATTGCTTTATTCTTGTTAATGATAACTCACAAACACACTGATATTCCAGTTTTTAGTGTTTCTATTTGAAAGCTTTTTAACATAATAGAATGATGTTAACAATTTATTAAGTATATTAATTAAAGAAGTGTATATAATCTAAAATTAGATATTGGTAGGAAACATCTGTAATAATTGAATTGACCAGGTTTTATTATCTTTTTGTTATGGATTGAAATCCATTCCATTGACATAAAAGAAAGAAAAGAGGTTTAAAATATTTATTCAAAATATTAAAACATGATGGTTTGCTATTTTAGTAATTAGATTGGAGATGTGCTTTTCTTTTATTAGCTTCCTGAGGATTATTAGTCATGCAGCTGACAGTGGAAATGTGGAAATACTTCTATAATTTTTGTAAAAGTTTAAAACTGCTCAGGTCAGTGACAGCTGCTTATGATACTGGTAAAAAAAAATCTAAGATAAGTTATTGTTAGTAGAGAAGTGTGATGTGTCGCACTATCATGAATTAGTGACCCTACAGTCTATAATCTGTTATTGTATTTAGGGAATAACAAGACAAAGCAGGATTTTATTGAATATATTTGTCAGGTAAAAGTTGCTGTGAAGTTTGACCTGTTGCTGTGTTTAAAGAGCCATACCAGTCAGATTGCAGTCAAAATGAAGGACACCCACTATGGTCAGGTTAATAAATTCCTAAACAAATCAAAGAAGTTTCTTTTGCTCCAAATATGAACAAGGTCATTTAATATATACATATGTGTGAGGTCTGTGCTACATAGTGTTGAATTTACATCGGCTGCATCGTTTTATCCATCACTTTATTCTGATGTTTTGTGACTGGCTGTTGTTTTTTAAAAGGATTTTGTGTGACTGTTGTGGGAATCATGCTTTAATCTGTGCTCTGTAACCAAAGAATCTGATTTTAAATGTTATTGTAAGATAACATCACTATGGAATATTTTTAAGAAGAAACCAAAAACAAAAAGGCAATATATTCAATATATATTTATTCATTAATTCATTTATTTATCTTCTACACCCGCTTATTCCCGAACATGGGGTCGCAGGGGTCTGCTGGAGCCTAACCTAGCGCAAAAGGCAGGGGGTACACCCTGGACAGGTCGCCAGTCTATCGCAGCGCCACAAACACAATGGGCAATTTAGAATCACCAATCGCAGGGCCACAAACACAATGGGCAATTTAAAATCACCAATCAACCTTATGCACATGTTTTTGGACTGTGGGAGGAAACC
>JAOTQW010000027.1:24609-52589 GCA_026260075.1 Sisor rabdophorus
CTGGAGGAAACCCACGCAAGCGCGGGAAGAACATGCAAACTCCGCACAGAAAGACGGTGCTAACCACTGCGCCTCCGCGCAGCCACATGTGCATTGGGTTAATTTTAAATTTCCCATATGAGTAAGTGTGCTATGGACTGGCGACCTGTACAGGGTGTACCCCTGCCTCTCGCCCTATGTGCTGGGATAGGCAAACCACTCTGAGCTCAGGTATAAGCGGGTATAGAAGATGAAGCTGGCCATAATCAAACAACTAAGGATTTTTTTAAAAAAATGCTGTTTTTACTGCCAGTGTAGTTTACATATGTAGTTTACGAGTCTTAAAGCCTCTATAGGGTGATGTGTTGACAGCTGCAGGGGGCACTGTTCTGGGAAACAGGAAATTTCATTTTTATTCATCAGGAAATACCAAATAATTGTATTATTATTATTTCCAACTTACACTGATTTCAAAAACACTAAAAACACTAAAACTTTACAGTGAGTTCAATAAAAAAATAGCTTCCAGTGTTTTCTCTGAATAAACAATACTGACATATTGGGCCTATACGCTATGCTCTGTTTCTACTGGCTTTTTATCTTACTGATTAACAGATCATAAGCAGAAACACAAGCTTAATTTGTAGAATGGTTTTCATATTTTCATTCTACTGAACTTGGTAAAACAGTGCCAAGCATAGCAATACTACATTATCCATTCAGTTCAGGCGCTGTGAGGGGTTTCCTCTTGTTTTTTTTCTCCTATTGTCCAGAATCATGCAGCTAGAGGGACTGTACATGCTACATATACATTTCCGTATACACCCCTAACTTACAACTATCTAATTTTTAACTAACTGAGGTTAGGGGAATTGCTCAGAGGCCCAGCCTCATAAACAATTTTAACACCTTAACCACTGAGCTTCTTTATTCCTAAGACAAATGTCATATTTAAATAGTAAGTAATACTGTTATTGGCTTCATATACCACATGAACATAATCAAAAAACAACAATTAGGATAAATAACATGTATTGTATTTAACTTGTAATTTGTTTTAAGGTCCGTTTGTGTATATTTAAGGGGTTCATGATTACATGATTGATAATTAAACAGTCCTATTTATAAAATGTGCATTAATATTGTATGGGGACATATTTTAACCTTTTAAGAAAGCATCATCATTTATTAAAGTACGTGTATCTGTGCAAAACTCTCCAACTTCACAAAGGTTTCCCTGTATTGGATATTTAAAAGCCTTTTTATGTTTAAGTCGTAAAAATTTAACATTTAACCAGCTAAAGAGCTGTAATGTATTGTGAACAAAGGGAAACACCTACACCTGCTGTGCATGGGGACTCTAACACCAGGAAATACTGCCGTTAGTAAAGCATATACGTCAACGTGGCCACTGAAAGCGCCTCCCAGCGGACAAACTACTTTTGGTGCCTTTCCTATGAACTAAAACCCTGATGTTATATGAGATCAGACTATCAAAGTGACTAGACGATATAAGCGACGTAGACAATAAGCAATTTCACACAATAAGAATAATTCAGACCTTTGACTCACACTGATAAAGGTGCCGCCTATAATGTCTATTTTTAAAATTCTATCAATGAACCACTCTCTTTCAACTTATCCTTTCACCTCTGAAATCAGTAAGACCACATTCATGACCGTGAATGAAGATTTTGCGAATAATCGTTAAAAGACGTTTATTTAAGTTTATGTGTCATTTGTGTAGCTGAAAGGTAAAGATTTATTACATAGTATTTTGTAGCGTACTATCGCACGCTGACGTAATGTTAAAGGCAAGCTTCGTACTAAGAACGTACCATTTTTGTTGCTTGCGGGGGGGCGAAACAAGTCTAAAGACATGCTTTAGGAAAGTCACTGGATTGCTTCTCTCAAATTGCGATGTGTTGTGGTCTTACACAAAGTCTTTTCAATTGTGATTACCCGCATTACTATCTAAATGACAAGTCAAAATAGTTTTAAATGTCATTCAATATGTTACACGCGCCTATGGACATCATGGTAGGCGCCACTCTGCCAACCTTTTTTTCCTTCATCCTCCACCACTTCGGCGTATCGAGCTGCTTCTCGTCTTCCGTTCATGAACACAACAGCGATGTGGTTTAATAAATCAACCTACTATTTTTGGCGCATACCCTGCTGTTAAAATAAAACCATATCGCTTAAAATTCTGGTTATTATTTAAAGTTTAAGGCTTTTTTTGAGGTGGAAAGAGTGCGACAAGCGACATTAGCTTTAGTCCCATGTTGTCGCCGAATCAGAACGAACATGCCCGCTCCAAAGATCCGGTGAAATACGGCGAACTGGTCATTCTCGGGTGAGTAACATGACGTTATCTAGTGTAGAGACACCACATTAGCACTTCACTATGTTTGGCCTTGATATAATCGCATACCAACACAGTACAATTGAACGGAACATGTGGTAAGAGGTTTAACCAAAAGTAACCTAGTAACGGTAATTATTCGGTCTTGATGTAACGCTAAGTGTGGAAGGAGTATATGTACTAAAGAATGTAACCGGATCCTGAGTAAAAATACTTAAACACAGTTAGCATAAAGCACAATCACAAATTACAAACAGCCGGTTTCTAAATATCGTAAACAACTATAAAACCTATATTAACAATATCATATAATAACATTTTACATAGTGTAAAAATAAAACAATGTTTCTTTGATTAAAATGTAAAAAAAATACCATGACTGGTTATATTATTGATTAATGGGATTTGAACCCCAAACCGTCTGTTTTTGTATTACATTTACAGCAATTGAAGGTTACGTGGCGGGAGCCCACAGTGGAGGCTTGGTGGTGCTGGGAATCGAACCCCAGTCTTTCTGGTATCAGTCCGCCACCCTTCCCCTGTATTGTATTGAAGACTAACCACCACAACTAGCTCTATGCAATATTCTTTCTGTGTGTTGTTTGCAAGTTTTCCCCATGCTTGCGAGGATTTACCCCAGGTTCTCCGGTTTCCTCCCACTGTCTAAAAACATGTATGTTAGTTTACAGAGAGAGAAAATACTGGTGTAATGTCACCATAACGATAGCCTTGCTGCTGGTATGGCGCTAAAAAAATAAATGAATAAATATTGATAATTGTGGCATTTCTCTAAACCTTTTTATGCAGTGATTTAGTGCTGCGCTGGGTGTGGTGTCCTAGTGGTTAGCACTGTCGCCTCACAGCAATAAGGTCCCGGGCAAGAGGTCTGTCTGTGCGGTACTTGCATGTACTCCCCGCGCTTGCGTGGGTTAACACCCAGTACTTCTGTTTCCTCTCACAATTCACAAGTATGTACAATTTGATTGATTATTCTAAATGTGTGTGCTTGTGTGTGGCCCTATGATTGACTGGTGACCTGTGCAGGGTGTACTTTTTCACTTAGAGTGCTGGGATAGGCCCTAGAAGACTCGATGAACTTGAATTAGGGAATAAGCGGTCTAAAAGGTGAATGAATTGATAATTTAGTGATTAGGACTTGAGTGATGGTTGTGAGTTTAAATCCAAGCACATGTTTGGGCTATTGAGTAAAAATTCTATAGCCTTTAGCTTAGCTGTATCCTAAGTTGAAAAGTTATGAGCTAAACCTGGTTCTTTTATGCTGTTAAATAGCCTTACAAAATATTTTTTGCCTAAACACTTTACTCACAGAAAAGTGTAATTAAAATAAACCACAATTGATAAGGAACCCACCCTCTGGTTGACAGTGGGTAGTGGGATTATAACCATTTCTTTTTCATTGAAACTGTAGCAAAATAAATACAATTTCAAAAAACAAGCTAATTATGTCTAGCTACTATGTTAAGACAACCAACAGAAAAAACATGGATACTGTAAAACTGGGTTGCACTTTAACTAAAACATATAATCGAGGAATCGAACCTTGACTGTGGTCTATGTGGTTCAGCTTTCATGTTAGATACACTTCCTTAACACTTTTTAGT
The DNA here is from genome assembly GCA_026260075.1 of Sisor rabdophorus. Lineage (NCBI taxonomy): Eukaryota > Metazoa > Chordata > Actinopteri > Siluriformes > Sisoridae > Sisor > Sisor rabdophorus. Next base: position 28,576 of record JAOTQW010000027.1, read on the forward strand.
TAAGTTGTGCAACCCCCAATGACATGTTCTGGTTCATAAAGATATTTTTTGGGGCTTTTGTTGATAGGACAGAGGAATGAAATGGGAGACATAGAGAAAGTGAGAGGGGGATATGTTGGCTCAGAAAGGGCCTGAGTCAGAAATTTAACCTGGGTCGCTGGACAACTTGTGCATTTGGGTGTCGGCGCTTTAATCCACTACTCCATTGTGCCAGGACTTGATACAAAAGGATTTTTTGCCTTTTTAATTCAGCAAATTGAGTAATTGTTGAGCGGCGTGATGGTGTAGTGGTTAGCATGGTTGCCTTACAACAAGAAGGTCCTGGGTTCGAATCCTGGGCTTGGGGTCTTTCTGTGCGGAGTTAGCATGTTCTCCCCGCGCCTGTGTGGGTTTCCTCCGGGTACTCCAGTTTCCTCCCGCAGTCCAGAAACATGTGCATTAGGCTACTCTAAATTGCCCATAGAAGTGAATGCGAGTGGATGGTTGTGTATGTTGCCCTGCGATGGATTGGTGACCTGTCCATGATGTACCCCCTGTCTCTCGCCCAATGTGCGCTGGGATAGGCTTCAGCAGACCCCCTGTGACCCTGAGTTCGGGAATAAGCGGGTATAGAAGATGAACGAATGAATGAGTAATTATTGTACACTGAAAAAAAAAATTAACATTAATAACATGCTTTAAATATGTTTGATAGCTGTTTACATTTACTGCATTTGGTAAACTTTTCCGGAGCGACTTACATTCATCTTTTTTATACTTGAGCAATTTAACTGAGCAATTGGGGGTTAAGGGCATTGCTTAGGGGTCCAGCCATGGCAAATTGAGGGTGCTGGGGATCAATTTTTAATTAGCAGTCCAACACCTTAAAAACTGCACTACCACTTTCCTCTGTTTTATTTACTTGTTAATGTGTTGAAAGAAGTGACCTTGGCAGCCCAGAAGTACTGTGTAGTTGTTAAAGTGATCTAGAAAATAATAAGCTGGGTGTTGTATTAAACACAATTCATACAGTTTAGGGTTTATATAAGAGTTAATTTGGGGTTAAGTTAGTCTCCTGATGGTGTTGCGAGACTCCATGGGTGGCAGTGCAAATTACCAAGTCTTTTTTTCCAGGTCTGGAAACAATACACACAGACACAGTAAACAATGGGAAATAAAACCATGTGTGTCGCTATTTCTAGTTGTTTAATCAATAGTCATGACTGCTCTATGCAGTTTGTGCACGATAAAATACTGGAATCCTTTTTTTTTAATATACATATATTAACACAGTAATTCACTGCAGATAAATGTTCCTTTCAATTACTGTGGTGGAGACCGTATTGTGCTCTGCTTCTATTTGTATTTAAAACACTAGTAGATCCTAACTGCTCCACAAAGCAATGTTTTAGAGGAAAAAAACATGGAGGTAAAAAATATGGCTCATTATGTAGCTATTTTTAGTTTACACAGAACAGGGAATACAACATTCAGTAAACAGGAAACTGTAGAACATGGGCCATCAGGCAGGGAATGTTATACAATGGAGTTTTTACTTCTTTCCATTTAGTTTCATAATCATTTCATTTTAATATTTTAATTTCTCAATTTTTTTGTAGGTATATGTCCAGATTTATGTTCTTTACAATCCAACTTTTCCATAAGAGTTTCTATATGTAGTGTGTTTGGGGCTATGCACTGGAAAGGGTATGGTATGGTATTGCATTACAATACAGACAACACTTAGCTAAAAAAAAGCTAATAATACAACAAAGACTATAAAACCTTTCATTTTTATTATTATTATTATTTTAAATTTGTTAACACAAATTAGTATCAATATTATCAATACTATAGGTTACAATATCTATACAATGTAGAAGAAAAATACAACTAATTTTATCTGAATCACGATGTGTGGTTATTTATCGATGCTTTAAAAAAGCAACATTTATAAAATAATTTAGTGACAGTTGCAATCCTGTTACTATATAACTGTCAAGTGCTTCATATTTTATAATTGTGTATAGCCACATTACACTCACAATTGTGTTGCTGTGCTGATTATCAACAGGGCTTTTTGGCGCAGCTCGTTTAGCCCCCTTTACTTACAGACAGACAGACAGACAGCATAAGAGCATGAGAGCATGAGAGCATGAGCATATGAGCATGTAACACTAGTTCTGCTGTGCTGCTCCTCTGTCTGCTGTCTCACTGTGCAGTGCTTAACTGGCACATTGAGCAGTCTGGTCAATGCTTTTGCACCACTGTGCAGACGCTTTACAAATCTAATTTAAAAAAAATGTAGTAAAACTCATCTATGTATAGGTATAAATAGCTTATGGAAATCAGACCTCAGACTTTAAATTAAATCGGTATAAATTTTATTATAGAACCATGTTACAAACTTAACAGTCTGACCTTTCAACAGCACTGTGTATAAAATTATCGTAATTTTTTTCTTATATCGAATACGTATTTAAATTGTTTTAAACTGATTTATGCTTGCATTGATATATAGTTAAAATCCTCTTTGCATGTCTAATGACTTCCTATATTGTTGTAGTTTTAGGTGACACGTTACTCGGAAGCAACCACGATAAAAAAAATAAATGTTTGTATCCAGCTTGTAGTTGTTGTATTTTAAGCCATTTGTTTTACACCAACCCCAATTCCATTAAAATTTGTCTGAATTGAAATCACAATACAACAACATACAAATCCTTTATTATGCCAGTAACATCGTCCAAAAGAGCTGGGCCAGGTGCAAAAAAAATGGGAAGCTTGCAGAATTCTCTAAAAATTAAAAAGTGTTAAAAAGTGTAAAAAGTGTTTTGTGCTCCAAGGAGTCCACATCTCAAATTGGAAAAGGACCATCCAAATATCAACTATAAGCGCAAAGTCCAAAAGCCAGCATCTGTGATAGTATGGGTGTATGCTTGTGCCCATGACATGGGTAGCTTGCATATATGTAAAGAAATCATTGATGTCGAAAGGTACATACAAGTTATGGAACAAAATATGCTGCCAATATGCATCTTTTTCAGGGACCCTGCTTATTTCAGCAAGACAATGCTAAACCATATTCTGCATGTGTTGCAACAGTGTGGCTTTATAGTAAAAGAGTGCAGGAAGTAGACTAACCTGCCTGCAATATGTGTGGTGCATAATGAAGAACAGAAAATGACAGCACAAAACCCTGGATTATTGTGCACATGGTCAGACATTAAGGAAGAATAGGAACAAATTTTACTCACAAATCTTCAAGAGTCAGGGCTGTCAGTTCCCAAACGCTTATTGGAAAGGGATGTAACAGAAAGGTGAAAATACCCCAGTCCTCAAAACAATTTTGGAATGTGTTGCAATTTTGAAATGAGTAAATATTATCAAGATACAATACACTTTCTCAGTTGAAACATCTGCACGTCTTTGTGTGTTTTTTTTTTCATTAAATAGGGATCAGTTAGGACATGCAGTTATTGTATTGAGTTTTTTTTTTTACGTTTTACACTTTGTCCAATCTTCTTTGCAATGGTTTTTTTGTGCATGTGTTGCAATGTATTATATTGCTATATATTGTGGTCTGTATCGTGGCAGGATGCCTTTGCTATTACACAGCCCTGTTTTTAAAAGATCAAATTATGACTTGCTTATTAGGCTAGATTTTTTTTTAACTAGACACCACCCTGGTTGTTTTAACCAACTACACAGCAAACACATCAGGATGCATAGAACAAGATTGTATTTGCAATCCTTTTAAGGTGCAGAAATACAAACCGTTTGAACATACTTTCCCATGTTCAAAAAAGAAACAAGAGTCTTTTTATGGCAGCAGTGGCTGCAAAGGCTAAATGCCAAACTGAATTAGTGTGTAACTAGCGCAGTCAGATGCCTCTCAGAACTGGGCGTGAAGACCACGGGAGAGATCTCTTTAGCCATTATGGGATACCACTTGCATCTGAGATCAACTGAAAGCTTCTTAAGTGAAGCCTTCTCATTGTGTTTTCATTTATGTCTTATAATATAAGCACTGGGGGAAAATTCCCCTGCTTATTCACTCAAAATTTGGAGTCTAACCCTTAAAAACATAACTAGACCAGACATGTTCCTTACTAATCCATGCATGGTCCCACAAAACCTGTCATGGCACAAATGTCTATTGTTCTAGAAAATAACTAATCTTTCTGCTTCTTAGTTTTTACACCTGCTGTGTGTGTGTTACAGTGGGGCAAATGTAAATGTTTAATGTTTACAGTAATCAAAGTTTTCATGATAAAAACTTGAAAATATAAACTGTGAAATTAATGAGCATGATAAATATTTTTGCAATGATTGCTGGCAGACAGAAAGGCAGAAAATAAAACTTTTGGAAATGAACCATGTTAATGAGTTGTCAGTTGAAACATCAGCTATTAAAGATTGCCGAATGTATTATTACTTATTTATGTATGCCTTCATTTTTCTTATTCATCCAGGTACAATGGCTCCCTTCCTGGTGGTGATAAGGGAAGGAAAAGAAGTCGTTTCGCTCTTTACAAAAAGGCCAGAGCTAACGGTGTCAAGCCAAGCACTGTGCACATTCTCAGCAACCCACAAGACAGCAAGGTGTGTAAACGCTTCATTTTAAGACAGATTTAAGTTAAATACATTTACCTTGATTATTTACATTTTTTTGTGAAATATTTAAATTATTATGTTACAATTATTTCATATTAAGCTCTGCTTAGAGGCCAGCACAGGTAGCTTGTTGCTGCTGAGATTTTAACCTGGAATTTTTTGATTAGCAGTCTAACACCTTGACCGCTGGGCTACCATAGATCAATTTTAGCTGTTATTTACGTTATAATTAAATAGCTTTTGAACCTTTCCAAGATTGAACTGGTATTCCATTGGAGTTGTAATTACAGTGAAGGTTTGACCTTTTGTTTCAGGCAGTTAATAGCAGGGGGCAGCACAGTATTTCATTTACACTCTCTAGAAATCAGACTGTGGTGGTGGAATACTGTCATGATGATGACACAGATATGTTCCAGGTAAGACACTGGAAATACTATTGTAAAATTTTTTTGCTTTTTTTTAATACATCGTACCATGTTTTTCTTGTACATCCTATTTCAGATAAGAATGACACTAGATTGTTAAATGACTTTGGGGATTTAATCGTTTGGTTAAAATAAGTATTAGTGAGATTAGAATCATTCCAACCAAAACGTATGTCTTTATGGAGCTCAGGGGCTTTGTCATGCTGGAACAGTGTTTGCCTCTTTTACTTATGATTGGATCATCTTAGAAATAAGACTCCTTTAATCCTATGCTAAAATCTGTTTTTGATTGATTGTTAGGTTAACACATTCACAGACAGTCGAACAAAGGCTGCTGCAAACCATTTTTTTTCTCCAATGAAATTCTTGGGCAGTGATGATACAATTAGCATGACTTCAAACCAGCGAAGGAAAATGTTGAAACAAGTTTGGTGGACAAAACAGCAAAAACTGTCCTAGGCAAAATCAAAGCTAGAGTTTTTTTGCTGCTAGCTACCATTTAGCAAGATAACACCGGTTATGGAACATGTAACGGATTCCTGTGCGCACCTATCTATTTTTTTGCATTGAGAGAGTCAAAATTCATCTAAAATTGGAGCACACGGGAAGACTTGGACTTGGTAAATGGGTTATTTATACTAGGGGCATGGAGCCATCTTGTGCAACTGATATGCTTTTATTCTGGCCCAAAACTCAACAGTACCAGAGGTTACCAACATTCAAAAAAAATCTGTCTTTTATAACTGTTTAACAAAATCAGAATACTATCTTTTATGTGATGTCATGATGTGTCACCAATGACAATGTAGTATTTAATAAATAGTTGTAAATAGTTAATAAATAATTTGTGTACAAACTAATTTCTAGATTGGCCGTTCTACTGAGAGCCCCATAGACTTTGTGGTGACTGATACACCAGGAGGATCAAAAGAGAGTGAAGACTCTGTTGCGCCCAGCACCATCTCGCGATTTGCCTGCAGGGTGGTGTGTGAGCGGAACTCCCCCTACACTGCCCGTATTTATGCAGCTGGCTTTGACTCTTCAAAGAACATTTTCCTTGGGGTTGGTATTGCTCAGTGGTATTTCTTAAGATTTTTTTATTACATAACACAGTGCATGCAACAGGCAGCATAAAGTTGTCAATCGCGTTCTGCCTGCTGTCTGACTCAAGCATGGATTTTATTCATGTGGCACTTGTGTACTCATCATAATGAATTCCTACACTTATTGTTAGGCTGCCCTGACCCTGAATTAGAAAATAAGTGGGCTAGAAGCTTGAGTGTGCATTGTGGTTATTTAATTTACTTTTTTAAGTGGTCACAAGTATAAACTGTTTGAGCTTAAGTGTGCATGTGCAGGCAGTGTAGGGTGAGTACATAGGTTACAACAAATCAAAAAATAATTTATTAAAAAAAACAAGAAGAAAATGTAAAAAGGAAAAAACTATTTTGCTTGCTATCTATGTCTAGTTCTTTTCTATATCGTTCTCTACCTGCAGGAAAAAGCAACCAAGTGGAAGAATCCAGATGGTCAGATGGATGGACTTACAACCAACGGAGTACTGGTGATGCATCCTCAAGGTTTTCCAGAGGATTCCAGGCAGGGCATGTGGAGGGAGATTTCTGTCTGTGGAAATGTCTACACTCTGAGAGAAACCAGGTCCGGACCTATTCGTGGCCAATTGGTAAGTCCAAAATTTAAATATAACCTGGTAAATATACAGCAAATATTAAATGTTACTAAGTACTTTTATACCTGCAGCTATTAAAAATATCTAAATATAGATAAATAAATATAAATTGTCCTATGTAGACATTTTTAGGTTAACTTCTCCAAAAGAGGGTAATGAGCAGCTGAAACAGTACATTTGGGTACATGTACTGTAAATTCACGTGTTATTTACTGTAACACAAATTGTTTTCTGGCAAATTGTTCCAAGGCAAGACTTGCGTTACTTATACAAATATGTAATGAATGACTGGCGAAGAAAGACTGGCAGCATGCCAAATACATTCAAATTACCAAGTATTTGGCTGTCTAGCCATTTCTGATATTTTTCATACTAGCACTTTGTAGTTCATAGGAAAATTGCTATTTTAATCTTTTTGATTTAACTTGTTTGCGAATATTTTTTTCTTGTACTGTGTCCCTGCAAAACTTTCCTTTTATGCATATTGTGATTGCACAAGTTTTTAAACAGTGTTTGGTCTGTATTCACTATTTCTATTGAAGAATTGAATGTTTATTTTCTCAAATGTTAAACTGTTTTATTAATTTAGGCTCAGGGTGAAAGCAGCGCTCTGAGGGATGGCTCTCTGGTAGACCTGTGTGGTGCAACGTTACTATGGCGCACAGCTGAAGGCCTTCTCAAAGCACCCACTTTGCGTCACCTGGATGCACTGCGGTTGGAGCTTAATGCAGCACGTCCGCAATGTCCGGTGGGCCTAAGCACGCTGGCGTTCCCCAGCCTACCCCGTAGCCACAGCCTGGAAGAACGCCAGCCCTGGGCTTACCTCACCTGTGGCCATGTGCATGGCCGTCATGACTGGGGCCAGAAACCTGAGCACAGCCGTGAGCGAGAGGGAGGCCCAAACACAGGTGACAGACGGGAGTGCCCTTTGTGCCGATCAGTTGGGCCCTATGTGCCATTGTGGCTGGGCTGTGAGCCTGCATTCTATGTGGACGCAGCGGCTCCAACCCATGCTTTTGTTCCATGCGGTCATGTGTGTTCAGAGAGCACGGCAAAGTATTGGGCCGAGACTTCACTGCCCCATGGGACCCATGCCTTCCAGCCCATTTGCCCGTTCTGCTCTACACCTCTGATAGGCACACCTGGCTACACCCGCCTCATCTTTCAAGGGCCTGTTGATTGACACATCACCACAGGGATGAGTCTGATAGGATTGCTTCCTTAGGAGTGTGTTCATACTGTAGATACACGTGCCGAAATCAAATGCAAATCTACCGTAGCTTCTTTAGTATATGCACACAATTAACTCGGTATGTGTATTTTGCATTTGAATGTAGCCCTAAGTTAGCCTGGCAAACAACTTATGTTTAATCTTGTAAGTGATATTACTCTATTACTTACAGCTAGTGAGTCACACAAGCCTGCCCTGATAAGTTAAAAAGGCATTCTAAAAAGGAGATTCATACTGAATAACAGTAACAGGAAAAATGTTTTTTTTCCCATTTTTGTACCTGCACAACCAATGCCAGATAGAATTTATAAAGCTGAAACAAAATTACAGTACCAAGTACCTCCTCAATTTAAAATGTTCTTTAAAACTATTGCATATTGAAATAGTTGTTGGAAAGTTAGACGGTGTCTTGTTGATGTATTGAGTTATTAGGAATTTCAGGTTAGGAGGTGGGCAACTCAAAAGTTTACATCTAGCTTTTAATCTAGGGGTAAAATGTCCATGCTGTCGATGGACTTCTACCTTCACCTGTGGCCACTGCTTCCTCAATGTCTTCTACATTAATTCTCTTTCTGCACTTATCACTAACAGAAACATTCTTAAACACCACCCATCAAGCAATAAACTTAGAGTTAAACTAAAGCTTGAAAGATAGAAGCAATGACTGAAGCTTGTACTACCTGATTCTAGCTTATGTGTGGCAAACTTTGGATTGTGGTTGGGATGTGAGAAATGTAGCCCTGGTGATTTATTATTTTTTTTTCCCTAAAAATATTGTTATAATTCATTTATCATTTAAATGATAGTAGCTGCAGTATACATAGTAGTCCAGATGTAATATTTTTGTACAAGGTTGTGTTACTAAACTTTGGCCTTCGGTCAGTTTTTTTTTAATATAACAAGTGTTTCACGTGTATATGTATAAATATATGATTTAAATCCTGATGAGCCCAAAGCAGAATCATCTGACCAACTGTGTCACACTTCCGAAACATTATAGGAAACCATCAATATAGTGAGCAGTGTGATGAATGTACAATATCTGGGCCTAGATCAATAACTCTGCTGTTCTTGGTGCTATCATTAAGTGCACGTGTTCCATATATATTTTTTTAACTTGACATCACAGGCACTCCTGGAAAGAATTTCATTGTTGTAGTAACTCCAAAATCACCCATTCAATCACTTTTCCACTTGCAGGCTTTGCACTAGGCATGTCTACTATGCGCTTTTTTTTACAGGAGAAAGCTTTTAAATTGTACAGTGTTACAACAGCTGCGCTCTTAACTTTACCTCACATGCAAAGAAAAGAGACCTCAACTAAACATATTTTTATATAAACAGGAAGTAAAAAAATGTTAAGTTTAAATTTTCTTGCTTGTAATGACTATTTCATACAACTGAATTAAGTGTTCTGTTGTTTTTTTTCCCAATGGAACACAATGTATGTTTTAGTGATGCATTGTATTAATTACCACTAATACTTCTGAGCTGATCTATTTTGTTTACACTAAAAATGATATCTAGCAGAACAACACTTCTCTCCTTTTTTGCCAAGTTTATGCATTACTTTATTTTAGTCACTCCTGGAAACCAAGATAATGCTAATTTTTTTTGTAGTCCTGCATACAACTGCACACCCATAGAGAGGATCTAATGTCTTCCCGATGGCTCATAAATGCTCTTCTGTTCCCATTATTACCCCACATAATGTTCTTGTTCTTACTGCTGGCTGTTTATGGGTGATCTCAGGTTTACACAAGTTAAAGTTTACACTCGTCCTAGTGTCTCCATGCTCTTAGTTGCCAGGTCACCAGTAGCATGGGTGGGGATACCTAATATAACTGTAGTGTACTAATATTATTTCTCACAACAGGGCCTTACCACAGGGGAGTGTAAGTCTGCATTATAGTTTTGTGCTGTATCTTAAGTCACTGTAAAAAAAATTGCCTTTGCTTGAAACACAGCGTATAAAGTTTGCTCTGGGAGAATGTGCCCTAAGTATACAAGTCCTAAACCGATTTGTTGTCATTTATAATTTGTACGTAGTGAATACTAGTTGAATCTCTAATCTAGTCATAACACTGAATGAAATTGATCCTTTATGTGACATACTTTGAAAACTGCTTTCAGTGATGTTGCCAAAGTTTAGGTATGATCGGTGTTGAACAATGTAAAATGGGTCTGCACCTTGTGTTTGAGCTCTGTAAAATCTATTTCACAGACCAACTGTCATGACCTATGACATTTTCCACTGTCACATATAACTGAAAAAGCCTTAAATACAGCTACAGATACACACAGCAAACACAGATACACAAGTATGCTTGAACTCAAGGTGCACTGACAATCATTAGTCAAAACCGAAATAAAATAAATGTTTCACAGAATTTTCTTTCATTAGTTGTTTGTTTGTTTGAAAGAAACCTTGTGTTTGTAACCAATTTGTCCAGTAGATGGCAACATTCTTTTCTTTTTCCGTCGCCGCCTTATACATTTCATTTATAAATTCACAGTCTGCCTACAAATTTTGCATTTTTTGGTCAAATGTTGAATCTTTCAATATCAAATTTTACATGGAAAGCCACTAAATTTAGGGTTTAAAAGAAAACATCACCAAAACACCACAAACTAATTGTAAGATGGTGAGTGTTTTACTGTAATTTTAGTTGGTGTTTTATCTCATTTTATTGCTGTTCTGTTTCTGTTCTGATGTCACAGAAAGGCATCTGTTGTTCATATAGCATTTAATAAATGAACATTTCTTAAGATATATGGTACTAAAAAATTTTAACCTCCAAAAGAAGGGCGACATCTAATGAAGTTAAAACAACTATTAAAGCTTCATAAAAAAAAAGTGTGGGCAAATATTTTTTTTTAATGTGGAACTAAAAAAGTTGATTGGGTTGTTCAGATTTTGTAAAATAAACTCGCATAAACTGCTGCAAAAAAGACATAGTCCCCCCTCCCCCCAAAAAATAAAAAAATAAATAATACCGCCATATACTTTTGCTACAGTAAGATGCAATACTATAGTATTCATTCATGAATTGATAAATTTGTGAAAACTAGTAGATTTTACATGTGACTAAAGGCAGGGGCCTTTTTTTGTGTTTTGTGTTGCTCTTTTAAATTTTTTTTTATTATAGTAGAGCTACTGTAACAAATGATGTACAATTATCACATCATCGCAATTTACGCCGATATGTTTAGCAGAGTAATGTTTAAAACAGTACCGTATTTACCACAAAAAGTTTTACTACATGTTCTATAGTTAAGTTAATCTACACTACTGTAGTAACTTTTTCTTTATCTTGACCTACGAAAAATGGTCAGAGTGATCTTAAATGTAAGTATGTTGTAACAAATCATAAAAATATAATGGTACAATGCTCTTTCACAACTATAACAAACAGCAAACAATATTAAATCAGTCTTTTTATAGACCACCGACCAGTGTAAATATATCAAAATTATTCCTGTTTCCAGGAATCTGTCAATGGCAGAATTTATAAGACTATTAAGTATATTATAAGATTATTATTTATAAGATTATATTTATAAGATTATTAGGTAAAGAACAAATGTAAATACCTCCTAATTAAACATTCAACATACTGAAATTGTAATCAATATAAAATTATAAATCTGCATCATAGCATAACAGCTTATAAAATTACCAAATTTCTTTTTTCTTTGGTGACATGATGTGAAACTCCATGCAGGCAGTAAATAGAACTTGATGAAACTGTGACCTTGGAGATGTGAGGCATCAACGCTTTCTACTGCTTCACCACCATCATCACGTTCCTCTGTGTTTACATTTGAATCTAATTTAACCGCTGCTGTTTACCCGAATTTAACAGATGTTGACAATGTTTTATATATTCTATGCGCAATTTAATCCCCCCCCCTAAATTCATACAAATGTTTAAGTAAAAGTTTAAGTACATTGTACTTTTTAAAATATACTAAAGTCTTTGGCAATTATACGAAAGCAACACATCTTTTCTGGAACATCATATTAAAAACACTGTCTGGAAAATGTGGACTAATATTACGCAGGTCTCCAAAATAACAAGTTTATAGTCTATTTTAGACAGGGAAGCTTGTGTCTTTCTGACAGGTTTACAGTTATACTGTAATTAAGTAATAAATCGTAATGCTATTATCTGTTGGTGCTGATGACGTCTCTTCCTGCTTCTTTATCCAGCTCCATTATACTATATACAAACAGTATATAGGTTATGTTAAAAGTCATTTATTCTCATGTTAATTCAAAGAGCACCTGAGCTGCTAGGCCAACCCCCCCTTACATTTACATCTCACATCTGCCTACATCTGCTTCCTGACATTTTTCACCATCTGTAGCTTATGCCCACATCTCTGCCAAATTCGTGTCAATTTGTTCAAAAGAAAAAATCAAATAAGCCGTAAAAGTGTTGCATTGTTGTTCCTGTGACCTTTTGTTTTTGTGTTTTTTGTTGTTGTCCCCCCTCTGCTGTTTACATGCGTTAGGGATGAACGATTTTGCAAGAGCTGACCGTGAAGAACAACTCCTGGCTAGAGGACGCATTGCAGAAAAAAGCCCCAATGCAAATCCTCTGGTAAAAAGTAAGAGAGTGTGACCATGAGAAGGAGGAGTCAAATTGCTGCTGTTTTGTTAGTCTCTTATACAAGCCCCACAGAGAATGATTAAAGAATATGTTGAAGTATTGGGAAATACAAAATTAGAATTACATCAATAAAATTTGTTTAAGTGTTTTTACTTGGGATAAACTCTCTTAAATGTTTTGATGCAGATTATATCCTATTAATAAAATATAGTGCTAATCATTCATTTATTCATATACCCGCTTATTCCCTAATTCGGGGTCACGGGGTCTGGTGGAGCCCAGCCTTGCGCACATAGGGCGAGAGACAGGGGTACACCCTGGACAGGTCGCCAGTCCATTGCAAGGCCACACTTACAAGAACAACCACTCGCACTCACTCACTCCTATGGGCAATTTAGAATCAACCTAATGTGCATGTTTTTGAAGTGTGGAAGGAATCACTTGGAAGTAATTTACTATATATGTTAAAGACAGGCTACACAATAGCAGTAACAACATTTTGCATTAGAAGCCCACGGTTGATGAATAACTACTGGTAGATGCTAATAAATCATCAATACATTTTCTTTATTTATAATTTCTGGTGCATGATTTTAACTGTTGATATGCCTGATGTCCAGACTATGATTGGAGAAGGAATAGGTGTTATCTTTTAGTACTAACGGTCTATTTTAAATTAAAAAGGAAAAGTACAGACATGAAAAGCTTTAATTAAGCATCAAATTCAGGCTTAGACAGGCCATCTAATACTAAACAGCATGTGCATATAAATATTAAACTTTCGAACCTTGGAAAATTACATTAAAACTGTAATTAAATAGGCATCTTATACATTTTAAAAATCTTTCTACGCTCACATTGTTTGTATTGAATATTGATGGTTACTTACTACGCTTTGCATCTACAATTACATCTATGATAGTTGGCAGGCACCCTTATCCAGACTTGGAAAGGGGTGGACTAGTCGTTAAGGTGTTAGACTGATACCAGGTAGACGGAGGTTTGATTCCCAGCACCACCAAGCCACCACTTTGAACTCCTGATCAAGGCCCTAAACTTAACAATTGCTCAATTGTAAGTTGCTCTGGATAAAGGCGTCTGCCAAATGCTGTAAATATAAATGACAAAATTTTTCTCTTCTATACAACTGAGCAATTAGGCCTTACTCAGGGTCCCAGTAGCAGTAAGTTGTTAGTGCTGGGACTCAAACCCAATCTTCCAATTAGCAGTCCAACACCTAAGCACTGCACTACCACTCAGTTGGTAGAGTTTGTTAGTGATGTCGGCAAAGTGAAACGTCATAAACATTATAAATATGTACAGATGTTTCAAATGGGGTGGCGCAGTGGTTAGCACCGTTGCTTCACAGCAAGAAGGTCCTGGGTTCGAATCCCGTGCACGGGGTCTTTCTGTGCAGAGTTTCCATGTTCTCCCGTTGTTCTCCTGGGTTTTTCTGGGTACTCCGGTTTCCAAAAACATGTGCATTAGGTTGATTGGTGATGCTAAATTGCCCTTAGGAGTAAATGTGAGTGCGCGTGGTTGTGTGTGTTGCCCTGCAATGGACTGGCGATCTGTCCAGGGTGTACCCCCTGCCTCTCACTCAACGTGCGCTGGGATAGGCTCCAGCAGACCCTGTGACCCCGGGAATTTCGGGAAAAAGCGGGTAAAGGAGATGAATGAATGAATGTTTCAAATTAACCATTAACCAAAAATATATTGGCAAAAACGATTGTTTTATCCGGGAGACAGGCGTCCAGCACAATGGGCCTGTTTGTACTTTGTTTATTGTCCTTTCATCTGTTTACATATTGTGTCACTCTTCGTAAGATCATCTGCAAAATGACAGAATGTAAATATAAATGTAAATCTAGAGCAGCTGCAGGGTAAGAGCCACTGTTGTTTACTCCAAGTTTACTATCAAAGGTCACAAGAAAAAACAAATCCCTGTCAGGTGGAGTACAGACCAGATTCCCAAGTCATGTATGAAGTTTCAAGTGTTCACTTCGGATATGAATATAGGACTGGAAATGAGATTAGAGATATACCTGTAGTTTAAGTGCTTTATTTGAAAAAACCTTTCTGCAATTAATGAATGATTATTGTATTAAAAGAAACGTTGATTAAAAACCACGTAGAACTTTTAAAATTCCCAAACAAGTGTTAAAAAGCAGTACTTATGTAACTTTATGTTGCTTTATTCATTTTCATTGTCTTAGAAGAAAGTTTACAATTTGTCCAGCCTCCTTGTTTGCCCGTCAAATCAGTCAAATTTGTTTATAAGCTTTTAATTTCCATCAGATTTGTTTGAAAACTGCACAACAAGGATTTTGCTTGTAAGCAAACACAGGCAAGTTTATTACTATAGTATAAGACTCTATCAAGTTCCTTAGGAAAATCGATGATTTAGAGAAAGGTGACCAGGTTAGGTAGATTAGGACAAATCGGAAGCCCTGAAGAAAGAAAGAAAGAGAGATAAGAAAGTAGACTGAAGGGGATTAGTAGGAAAAACTAAGCATCTTCCTGTTTTGCACCTTATTTACAAGTCATAATAGCGTTGACCAATCAGATTGCAGCAGAACGGCAGCTTAGGGAGATGAAGAACTTCGCAAATTAACTTCTACTCCCTGTTCTTTCTTCACCTTAACAATTGTTTCCTTTGTGTGAGTGAAGAAATGAAAGACAATCATTTATAATCATCTCAATTCAAACTTTTTTTAAGGTTTTAAAAACTTGCTGCTCATCTAGACAAGACATTCCTTTAAAATAAAAAGGTTTTAATTCTGAGGCTTGCTTTTTGTGTTTTTTACTTTAATGATTCAGTATAATTATTTTCCTTAGTGATTCACCAAACAATTCAGTCCCAAAACTGCTAACTGAGCATTTACTAATGACTGTGTTAGGAAAAACATTTATTCAAAGATTTACATTATTGTTGTTGTCCCTGTTATTGTGACACTCTTTTACACAAAAGCTTCTTAGGAAGTTTAAAATAGTTTGTTTCCATCTTTTATTCCCTAATTTTTTTGTCAAATTTCTTTAGAAAAATTCTAGAATTAGAGAAAAGACAATTAAGGGCAAACAAAATAACCACTTTTTCATGCTTCAGTAACTTTCTAATCAGGTCACATGGGAAAGAAAGAAGAGCAGCGCCAAATGTAGCATCCCGTCATGGTCTAATTTATCCTGTTTAGTATTTTTCTTACTAGTATCATCACAGCTCCGAACTCAATATTATTTAAGCTGTTTTAATACTGATTGTATTGTTAAATGGATTTCATTTGGGATTTATTTTTTTTCTGCAAAGAATGTCTGAAAATAAATACAACAGAATATTTAGGTTAATTATAGATAATTTTTATTATTAAATGATAATACAAAGCATTTGCTTGTACAGAACTCATACAAAAGAAACATTTGTGGCTGTAACTAATAAATACTATAGTGTTTATAAAATAAGGCTATGCTAAATTAGCTTTTTAAAATGTATAATTTTTTGTATTAAAGAAATGTATGTTTGTTAAATGTTCGAGAACGCTGAGTTTAGTATTTGTTTATTGGGTTTTGTTGGGTTTTTTCTTTTTGGTTATATATGCTCACTACTTCTTCTTGCCCGTGTCATTCGTTTATAACTCATTGTGTGTTTTTGTCTCTAAATGTAGGCCACGAGTTTCTAATTGGTCACCATAACAAAGGAATGAAACTTCCCTGTAAACACAACAGACAAAAGCACGACAGAAGTAAGCATAAACAAGACTTCCTTTGAGGGCATGGGTGCTAAGTGCTGATTGGAAGAGCTTAATTTGCTTAAATTTATACAGTTTGGTTAATCAGGTTGTTTAGTATATTTAATAAGAGCTTACTTGATAATACTCAAGTCATGATATACCCAGAATTAAAACATATGTTTGAAATCTTACTGTTAAAGATTAATAATTTCACTCTAACTAAAAAGGATTTGACAATTAACTGTTTGAACAGGCTGACAGTTTGAAATAAGATTATAATAATTGGAATCATTTTAGATGGTGACTGATTGCTGGATTTTAATCCTAGACTCTGCTAAAGACTTTATTATTCTGTGTGGCATATTTTCAGTAGTGTATTTCCAATGTGTGTAATCTGCGTGTACCCTTAATCCCAGAGCAGGTGGCCAGGCGTGTAGTCGCGATGGGGGGCATTGGGGACACGCTCACCATGCTTCAGGAGACAGGGGGGCATGGCTGCGCCACACTCTGCCAAACTACCATACGATCTCTTACACACTTCTGATTAATGAAGTGTGTACACTGACCACTGCACAGACATAAGGGTCTACAGACCTACATGTGCCAGCATTTATGTGCTTTACATCCAAACATACACAGATATGAGAGAGTTACAGCCGTAAACAGGTGGGCCAGGAAAAGAGGGGGAAGTTGGCAAGGATCATCTGTTGACAAACCCAAAAACCACCATCCCTCTATGACCTCCCCATCTGCTCTAGTGTTGATCTCTGTGTATATTCAGAAAATGAATGATTTTAAGCCATAATTGTTCATTTTCAAAGCAATTTTTGGGTCTCAAAAAAACATTTGAGCATAAAATGCAATTTTTATTAAGATCTAAATATATTTGTGTAAATGATTTTAAGGGATTTGTTAAAATGGTTCTTCTATACTAGTGTCATGGAAGTTAGTGTAAATTTATTTCAGTGACAATATAGCATAACCCTGGTCAGCTGGGATCTCACACTCGAATGAACTAAAGGTTTATGGGCCTGGACCACACTGTGGAGTTGATACGTGAAGCAGTCTAATGCACACGGAGCGCCTGATCAAACGTCACAAGTAAACTTTAAGGAGCAACACTAAGTATGAACTATTATTAATTGGGTTAGTTTTAATAATCATTTGATATCTATGTTCATACACATATACTTTTTACAGTTTGATTAAGGAGACACAATTCCTCTTTCTGTCTCATAATCAAGAGTTTATATTGTTTTACCATGTAATTAAAACCATTAAAACGTACTAAAACATTCGTATAAATTGTTTCCATTAAAATCTGAATTTATGAACATTCTCTTGTATTTGTTATGTATTCTAAGATTCATTAATAATTAGTTCAATTTGAAAAATACACAAAATACAATAAAAATCACTTCACAAAAAAACAATTATTTTTCAGGGAAAATAATTTATTCACTTTAGAAAACTTTATATTTGAACTCCATCCTCATAACACTAGGATTGAGGCCAGAATTCAATAGAACAGATTCCTAATTATAGGAAAGGTGTCTTACTACTAGTCTCAGCTTCTGATGATCCAAATATTGATCTGATCCATGTTGTGTGTTCTGTAAAATCCTAATCCCAAATTTAAATCATTCCAATAAACATCCCTAACCCTGTCTAAGACCTATCGTTACTAAAGCTTTTCCTCTTAAGTAAAATACTTTTTACATACTTAAAGACTTGTAATCAGCTTTAGCTTTAGGTTTTTTTTCTTTATCCTCTGTTTTGACTGAACACGTCTTTATGCACAGACACTTTAAAGTACGTACGCTAAGTTTACTATAACGAAACACGCAGGTAGTGAGCTATATCAATTACATACTAACAAAACACTTACTTAGGATAACATTACATGCTATTTATTACAGTTGCTTTTGGGCATTTATAACAATGGTATTCGGCTATTTCAGTGACTTA
Source organism: Sisor rabdophorus (assembly GCA_026260075.1). Lineage (NCBI taxonomy): Eukaryota > Metazoa > Chordata > Actinopteri > Siluriformes > Sisoridae > Sisor > Sisor rabdophorus. The sequence continues at coordinate 46,827 of JAOTQW010000027.1, forward strand.
AAAGCGTTAAAGGCTTGCTTAAAATATAGAGCTAAATATGGATGCGCTATTCGGGGTAATTGTTTTGCGGTTTTCTTAGTTCTTGTGGAAAGCTACAGCAGAAAAACTTTATGCTTAGTGGATTTGCTGATAAAATGCGTACGCTGAAATATGTGACAGATTCACCTGTTTTTATGGATGATCGAATTAGGAAACGATCCCCTTTCGAATCCAAAGCATTTTACTCAGCTATGTCTGTATGTTTGGTTATTGAAACGAATATGGTTAGAAAAAATAAAAGAAAGAAAGAAAATTCGTTTCAGGAAAATTTGTACGGGTGGACGGTGCTCAAATCTGATTTATAAGATATGAAAGTTTTACATTTTCATTAAAATATTTATATCCAGTGATTCCTTTTTTCGTTTTCGGCTGAATAAAATAATAGTATAATAACTTAAAGTACTATTAATTGAACTGTATATCATATTTTTTCAAGAGGGTCACAATAATATGTAAAATAATAATTATAATTATTATTATCGTATTGATGTTGTTGAGTAATTTAGGTCTTTTTTAATTTAATTAATGCCGAATCGTTTTTATTAATTCTGTCTACTACGATTTTTCGCAATTTAACATTGACCCACGTCAATTCTTTGGTTATTTATACGTTTTCTATACCCGCGTATTTTCCCGGGGGTTTGCTGGAGCCTATCTCAACACACATAGGGCGGGAGGCAGGGCTACCCCCTGGACAGGTCACTAGTCCATCGCTTAGACATAGTCGAACAACCAATTTAATATCAGCCTGACGTACTTGTTTTTTAGACTGTGTGAAAAAACGGGGTACCCGGAGGAAAACCACGCAACGTGGGGAGAACTTTCAAACTCCGCAGAGAAAGACCCAAAAAAATCGAACCCGGCACCGAACTCCTAATCACCTACGCCGCCCAATTCTTTGGTTACTTTGTCTAAAACGAACTTTTAGGTTAGTTTATTAAGCGCAGAGGGTAAAAGGGAAGCTTGTGATGGCAAATTGTAAAAGCTTTGTGAGCTCCAAATCGAACTCCACCCCTGTATTACTCCAAAGCAGCATGCAAAACACAGAGGGTTGGGCAGGACCTTAACAACCCACTAATGCGGAATTAACGCTGTTTAGCTAAAGAAAACGAACAAAAAGCAACGAACCAACAAACAAACAAATAAAATCAACAATCAAAACAAACAATTTCAATGCAGAAATCTTTATTCTAAACAATTCCATATTTATTTCTGGATAAGACAAAAGATGTTTTATCGTATTCTTTTTAGAATGGACCTACTATTAAAAATAATCATTATTACTATTATTTTTAAATAACTATTATAATTATATAATGTTATTAGTTACAGCTTCTTCTTCTGTTTCTTCTTCTTTATGTTCTTTTACTGTCAATTATGAGTATTACGTTTATTTGCTTTTTTGCCTCAGTTATAGCGAGCTTAAGCCCTATTCGTTAAATGTTCCGAAATATTTTAGCAACCAGCCATCTCCTTTAATATAATTTACTATCATCACATCCCCATACGAGCCTACTGAAAACTGTATTTATTCTTAACACACCGCTGAGAATAATCGCCTAATCTATCCGCTCTCGGTTGACGTTACTCACATGAATCATCTGTAAAATAAATATATGAAATAGGAAACAAGATACAAATGGCAAAGTAGATTCGACCAAATTAGAAAGGGTTTAATATGTCATGGATTTATCTATAAAATCATGAATAATTTATACAAACCTTAAAAAAAACAACTAGTCTAGCAAAACCATATAGTGTACCTTCTAGCATTTCTAAATGAACTACCACAAAGCAGTTTTAAAAACATTTAGCTACAGCAAAAAAACGAAAAACTGGCACAAAAATGCTTATATAAACCGATTGTCTTGCAAAGCAAAAATCACACATTTTTGTCATAAATAAAATAGTGCATAATAGTAATAGAAATATCAACTTTACATAACCAGACTTCTTTATACAGTGAGATAAATAAGTTTCCCATTTTCAGTAAAAAAAAGAAAAACTTTTTTAATTTAATAATAGAGTTACGACATGTAACAAACTAATTCTTTAGAGGGAACAAACTCACAGTTTCGTATTTATTTTAAAATAATAATAATTTAATAATTTTGGTCTTTTATGTTATTACAAAACCTGAAATTTCCATGAAGAGGTTTGATCTTTGTAATCCAAGCAGTCGGTATTAAAGCTAAGCTTCCAAGCAGCGCCTTGGTCCTTAAAATCTAAACAATCGGACGGCGCGCTGGTCCCGAGACCGGAAGTTACATAGCCCTGGGGTGCAAGTGAACATGACGGGCTGAGGTGATTGCTGACTAAGCTCGTGTTCGTGGGGCTTAGAGCAGATGCGGGTCCACTCATCTGGTGATGCACCGGACCGAGGTAGGGCCCACAGTCCATTCCGCTGAAATAGGACGCTGTGCCCGCGTAGTGTTGAGGGTATCCTGGGGCCTGTGTGTAGGTGACCGGGTAAGAGCGCTGCATACAGGATAGAGATGAGGAAGATGAGGTGGACGAGGAGGAGGAGGAGGAAAGTTGCTCTGAGATAGGAGAAATGGAGGCTGGACTCCAAATGGACACTGCGGCAGTGCTGGTGGATACACCGGGTACAGAGGTACTTGGGATGCTGGTGAATGAACTTTCAGGGTTTACCTCCCGCACTGGAGAAGACTTTTTGCTGACAGGTCGAGTTTTGTTCTGTGTTCCGGTCTGGGATTGCTGCTGACGACATTTTGCTCTTCGATTTTTAAACCACACCTGTTAATTTAGAAATATTTAGTTTGACACAGTACTATTAGTGTAGTGTTATTAATAATTAGACAGGCTAAATGTAGCGTCTTTAAGTGTTCATAATATTTGACCACTAAAAATTAGGAGCAAAATTCCTTTTTAAAATAAATTACTTCCTGGACTTTCATCACAATACTAATGGCCGATTAAAATAATAATTCGTAACGGAATTTCTGTAAACGATGATCCATATTATGTATTCGTTTAGTTTTGAAATAAAAACCAAAACTTATTTTAAACATTTATTAATAGTCTTACCTGTACCCGTGATTCCGGAAGGTTGATTTTCATGGCCACCTCCTCGCGCATGAAGATGTCCGGGTAGCGGGTCTTGGCGAAAAGCGCCTCAAGCACGTCGAGCTGCGCGCGGGTAAATGTCGTCCGCTCACGTCTTTGTTTACGGGGGGTTCCTAATATGACGAATATCAATTATATGATTAAGCTAATTAGATATACATTTTTTTAAAAACCCATAAAGAACGGATATACGGATGTCCAATAAAAAATAATTTTGGCAATTGGTAAATGATCGGCCTAAAATGAATTAATAAATTTTTTATCGAAAAGCTGGGTACGGACTATTCTGTTCGTTGGTTTCCTTTAATATATATATATATATATATTGGTTAGTTAAAATTAAAAAAGTTGGCATCGAACATACATTTAATTTCATTAAATTTTTAGGTTTTGCCGCATAACAGAGAGACGAGTAGTAATAAAAATTGAAAAAAAAAACCATTAACACTTGTTGAACTAACTTATTGTTAAATAGTAGTTTTTACCTGGATAGCCCACAGTTGGATGCAGCAGCTCCATGGCAGTAGTAGCCAAACTGAGTCCGTTCACTGAGTACGGCGCTGGTTTCAGGTAGGACATCATGATCACTCCTGGATGAGTGAATCTTGTAATGTTGTAAAAAGGTAATTCCCGGATCGTGGTTTCTTATCAGTCTGTAGTGCTCAGGGATAAGACCACGGGATAAGAAGCAGAGGAGTGAGGCGCCGACGCGGTTTGTATTAGAAAGGGGCGGGGCTTCAACACATCGCATCATTACAAACACGCCTTCTTTGGAATCAAGGCCAAAACAAAAAACAAAAAAACAACGAAAAACAGGGCGTTAACTAATTCAAATGACGTTTTCTTAGTGTTTTTTTTTTTTACCTTAACACTTTACTTAAGATATTCCCTGCTACAAAAAGAATTCATACTAATGTCCTGAAGTTATTTCCTTAGTGTGTGTTTTTCATTTATCCGAATTTATTTTTTGTTTACCCCCTTTTTTTACAATCACTTTATGGTATTTTTAAACTTGTTATCAAAGTGCGCCATAGTTTAGTTCAAACTAAAACCTGCGTCAATTTGAACACACTAAAAGGCGTTACATGGCTCGGCATTTGCATAGTGGCCATGGGGTTTCAAGACAAGCTAATTGTTTCCAAAGTAGACAGACTGATTGGGGGGCATTCGCACAAACAAAGGCTACTGTTGACCAGATAAATGACGAAGATAGCTAAAAAAAACCCCTCGGCGATAAACAATGCGGCCCAACTGTAAGGCGCATCGCTGCGTTTTGTGACTCTGCAATTAAAATTGCAGCAAAGCCGTTTTGTTTGAATCGCGAGCTCGTGTACATTTCAATACCTCGTGATTTAAATGCTAACAGCAGTTTGGTAAATGACAAGAAAGTTGCGGGAAACTTCGGGTAATTCTAGTCCACACATCATTGACACTCCCCAGGTTATTCTCCTGTAATTAATTGCAGCCGGTAATTAGATTTTCGACGCGAGACTTTCGAAAAGTGTTGATTAACAGGGATTATTCAAAGTTAAGCCAAACAAACAGCCCATCGATTTAGTTCACGTATCAAATGTCCGACTACCCCAGAGACATCGAATAAGAAGAGAGCTAATATAAAAGGTAATTCAATTAAAATGTAATGCGTATTTCATTCAGACATAATGGCAGAGTTTATATGTTAAATCGTGTTTCATTAATTTAGACTGTACCGAAAATATAATAAGAATGTAACGCAAACAGTGCAATAATCCCTGTCAGCGTTTTCTGTGGAAACCTTTCACGCAACCCAACGGCTGCTTTGCTTAGTCTGTTGCCTCCCAGCAGACATCATCCACCAGTTGCTCCACATCGGCTCAATAATTAATTATTGCATTTTTCCAAGAAATTAACGAGCTAATCTGGGCCGCACGCGCTGCCCTAATTACGCGACGCTGCGCGTGACTGCGCTTTCGGACTCATTCATTCTCGGCGTCATAAATAAAACCCCAACAGCCTGCATTGTTTTCCTAAAGCCTGGAGGGCAAACTATTACTACCCCAGAATTTCACTTTCCCAAAAAAAACCCCAAAACACACAACAAAAAACATATGTATATAATAATGTATTATTATTATTATTATTTATAATTAATAATTATACTCTGTTAAAAATAACAACCAATAATTAACCAAGTATTAAACAGCGACAATATCCATATCGTCATTTTTTTATTAAAGGACGGGATGTTCACAGCAATATTTGCAGCTACTCATTTTAAGATCTCAACTCAGCTTTTTGTAAAACTTGCGTTTTAGTTTAGTCAGATAATTGAATTTTCTTTTTCCCGTCAGGCGCACATTCTCACCTTTACCCAGTTCTAGATTACAGATACATTCATTCTCAATGAAAAGGCAAACGCAAAAAGGCAGCAGGAGCCAAGACTCATTTATTTGACGGAGATAAAAGCCAGACACGTGAAATGACACTCAGCCACCTTCACCGATCTGCCTGAAAAAGACTGTCTGACAGCCCATTTGACTGGCACAGGCTACACAAATACACAAACGAGTGCAGACTTCATTTAAAAAAAAATACAGACCTACACTTACTTGGTTCAAGTCGACCAGACTTCAGTACCGCTATTCAAATATATAATAT
>JAOTQW010000027.1:61702-72291 GCA_026260075.1 Sisor rabdophorus
GCAGACCCCTGTGACCCCGGAAAGTTAAGCGGGTATAGAAGATGAATGAATGAATTATTGGTTGGATTAAAAAAACAATACACTCATGTTCTCAAGATTTGTAAGGCACTTTTACTCTAATGTGCAAATTATAATAATTTGCGTACTATAACTCAGCATAAAACATTTCTTGTCGTATAATTTAAACAAATAAAATAAATAAATAATGTTTTTTGACTTTTTACAAAATTACATTCAGTTGCCTTTAAAAAAAACAAATGTTAAAATACTTACACCTTTATCTTTTTTGCTATTTAATTATGTCGTATTCATAAATTTGTCCGTACTCCACAGATGTGGTTTTGCCGGTGAAACCGGTCCCAGATTCATTATTCCTAGTGAGCTCCAGCGTCCTGGACTCAAGCAGGTGAGCTGGATATCTACCATTTCATGCAAGCAGTGTCTCATTTCTACAAAATTCAGTTGTAATCAAGGCTTATTTATAAGGTTCAGGAAAAAATTTTGTCCAGCATGTGGCTCATCATGTCATGGCTATAATGTATTTTCATCCCCAGTCAATTAAGGTGGTGCAGTACAACATAAACACAGAGGAGCTTTACACTAACCTGAAGGAGTTTATCCACACACTGTACTTTAGGTAAAAGATGCATGCCAAATCCTGTGTATGTATGTCTGCCATTATAGTTATGATTGTGATTTTGGGCATGAATGCTATTTTTGTGTTTGTAGGCATTTGCTTGTAAATCCCCGTGACAGAAGAGTGGTTATAATTGAGTCCATTCTCTGCCCTTCACACTTCAGAGAGACACTGTCACGGGTTTTCTTTAAACACTTTGAGGTAACAGACTTAAAGTACTGAATCACTGTAACATTTTTTACATTACCAGTTAAGGCTGGCAATATGATTGTATACAGCTGGTATATCCCTGTCCCACAGGGGCCAGGAGTTAGGGAATTAGCGGGTATAGAGAAAAAAATGAATGAATGAATTAATAAATAAATAAATGAATAGTATGATTTAAGTATATTAATACTGTGACATTAATTGTCAACAATTGTGTTATAGATTTTGTATTTCATGCATTCTGTGACATGTTAATAAATGAGTCTGAGCAAGAGCCTGCACTTGAGGGGAAACACTGGGACATCTTTTAAAATTGTTTTCTTAGTATTTAAATTTATATTTTAATTTTGTAAGATGTTTCCCAGTATTTAAGTAGCATTTGTTTTGTACCTTTGAAAATAACAAGGTTTATATATCTATTTATTTTAATTATTCATTCATTCATTCATATTCTATACAACCACAGACACTCACTCGTATCGGCAATTTTGAATTACTAATCAACCTGATGTACCTGATTTTGGACTTTGAATGGAAACCGGAAAACCCGGTCTTTCTGTGCGAAGTTTGCATTTTCTTCCCGCACCTGCGTAAGTTTACTTCAAGTACTCTGGTTTCCTCCCACAGTCCAAAAACATGTACATTAGGTTAATTGTGACTCTAAATTACCCAATGGCATGGGCTCCAGCAGATCCCTGTAACCCCAAGTTAGCGAATAAGCGGGTATAGAAGATGAATGAGTATCTATTTTAAGTTGTCTTATTATTAACTTTAAATATATCATTTATTTTATGAAAAACTGTAATCTTTCATTAAGTTTGGTTAATTGTTCAAATCCTTTATTTAAATCAAGGAACTGGTCCTTTTACAAAATGTTTAACTTCTCTTTTTTAAAGCTAAATTATTTTAGATTACTTAAATGTTTAAATGCTGTTTCTCTGGTGTAACCCATGCCTTCCTGCCCACTCAGGTTCCATCTGTACTGTTTGCTCCCAGCCATTTAATGTCAATCATGACTTTAGGCATGAACTCCGCCCTTGTGATGGACTGTGGATATACAGAAACGCTGGTGTTGCCTGTATCCTTTCTGTGTGAAAATCAAAAAGAATTAAAAAGATTTTTGGAGCACTCTCCCTTGTGCTAGTCAAAGGCTGTAGTGTTTATTTCATTCACAGGAAAAGAAACCTAAAAAAAACAAAAAAAAAAACCTTTAAAAAATTTCCCCCTCCAGGTTGGAAGCCTGTTAGTATACTATTAGTATCACGTTTAATACCTTTGCAGAACTTCCTAATGATTTATGCATATACATGTGATTTTTTTTTTTCCTAAACAGTAAAATAGGTTTATGAAGGTATTCCTATTCTGTCTGCATGGGAGGCATTACCAATGGGTGGAAAAGCGATTCACAAGTAAGTCAGATAATCTAAATGAAACAAAGATATTTGAAAGCTTTGTCAGGTTTAATTTTATATAATAGGATATCAGCTTTAACATCCCCATACTGCATATCCTCTGTCAGAATTTAACTCAGAAATATGATTGTTGTCTACTTGGGTATGTAAACTTAATTTTGAATCATATTTTAGCAATCTGTTAGTGGAGTTACGATGCAGTAAGAACCTGGTATATAGGTGTGTCTGGGTATTAATGTTCTTTTCTCACCACCGCACAGGGAGTTGTCCAGTCTGCTGATGGAGCAGTGCACAGTGGACACAGACTCAAGCACTGGCCAGAGTTTACCAACAGTCGTGGGTAATGTTTTTCTGTTGAATATACTGTTGTAAAGTGTAAAAGATTTTTTTTAATTCATTTTGTCATGAATTTTTTTGAATAAACAAAACCATATTAAATTTGATTTTTTTGCCCTTATCTAATAAATCCAGTTCTTCACAAATTCTGATATGTTGTGTTGGAGTTGTATTAGAGCCTTTATTTTTAATTACTTTATCTGTGTTGTCATTGCTTTAGGCACTGTTTCAGAAGTTGTTGTAGAGGATATTAAAGGTAAGCTGCTAAATGAAGCTATATGAGTAAAAGGCAAGTGGCAAAATTCTATTGGCTGATTTTCTTTTTGTTTTTTTGTTCTATCAATTTCTGGAACTAGTGAGGACATGCTTTGTCAGTGATTTGCAAAGAGGACTGAAAATCCAAGAGGCCAAGTTCAACATGGATGGAACTGTAGAGGTTTAATGATTTTATTTAATGTTGAAGGGTGTTTTAAGGATACTGTAAAAGCTTTTTTAAGGAAATAAATGTTGGCAGCAAGAAGTTATGGGTTCGATTTCTGGGCAAGGAGTTTGCATGTTCCCCCACGCGCTTGCGTAGGTTTACTCTGTGTAGTTCGGTTTTCTTTCACGGTCCAAAAACATGTAAATTAGTTTGATTGGTGATTCAAAATTGCCTATAGGAGTAACTGTAAATGTTTGTGTGTGGACCTTTGATGGACTGGCGACCTGTCCAGGAAGTACCCTACCTGCCTTTCACCTCTAGAGAACTGGTATAGGTTTCCAGAGACCCACATGAATCTAAAATAGGGAATACACAGGCTAGAAGACGAATGAGTAAATGTTGGTCAATTATTATTATATTTTATTGTCCATTTTTTTTTGTTCACAGAGACCGGCTCCTCCACCAGATGTTGAATATCCTTTGGATGGAAGGAAAATTCTTCATGTTAAAGGTTTAATCAGGTAAAACTGCAAACACTTTCTTAAAAAAACATGTTCATTCTTTTTACTATGCCTCTGACTTTTTTCAAATTTTAAAGTCCCTTTTTATTTACAGCTACAGTGCATTCAATTTACATACAAATTTTATGTTCTTATTACTAACGATAGTTTTTTTTTTCCATGCTAACAGTAAAAGCCTTTGTTAATTAATAATGTATGGTATCCAGTCTTGTTAATGACAGTGTTTTTTTTGAGGTTGTATCAGCTGGCAGGAAATACACAGAAGTGTAGTACAGGTTGATATTTATCTACACACGACACAAGCCAGGGTAGAATATGTATTCTTTCATACATGGCATAAAGTGGAAGAGTTTATGTATTTATTATTTATTTTTTTAAAGAGACTCGGTTGCTGAGATTTTGTTTGAACAGGACAATGATGAAAAATCTATTGCTTCCCTGGTGCTTGATACCCTTGTTAAGGTAAAACAGAGAAACCAAAAAACAACATTTTAAAATACACCACTTCAGATTACATGAATGTTGTTGTGCATATTTTGCTGTTAATGGCCTCCTGTTAAAACTCTCCTGTGTCTACATGCTTATTTCTCATCAGTGCCCCATTGACACGCGTAAGGTTCTGTCTGAGAACTTGATGGTAATTGGTGGAACAGCCATGCTGCCTGGCTTCCTTCACCGCCTGTTGGCTGAAATCCGCTTAATGGCAGAAAAACCCAAGTATTGTGATGCTCTGGCCACCAAAAGCTTTCGCATCCATAGTCCACCAGCCAAGCCCAGCTGCACTGCCTGGCTAGGAGGTACAAAAGAAAATCTAGTCGACCTCCAAACAAACAAAAGAAATTAATCTTTGTTTATAATTTTCCTCTCTTACCTTTGCAGGGGCTATTTTTGGAGCATTGCAAGACATACTAGGTAGTCGCTCCGTGTCCAGAGACTACTATAATCAGACAGGCCGCATTCCTGACTGGTGCAATCTCAGTAGTCCCCCACTGGAGTCTCTGTATGACATTGGAAAGACCGCCCCACCACTTATGAAAAGAGCATTCTCCACAGAGAAATAATCCACTCAGGATGCATTCCATTATTTCAGTTTACAGTTTGTATCATTCAAGCGTTTGACCCGCAATTATTCATGATGTTTGTAATTTTTGTTCATAATTAGAAGAACAGTACCACTAGGTGGCAGTCTTTATTCCAGCAATGCATTAACAGCAGACTGACGAGCTCTGCATTGATTCAACAACCTTGTTAGGTGGATTTATAACACTGCGTCGGCAGTAGTATCACTGCGAAAATGTAACATTATCAAAATATTTATAAAAATATTTAGGCTGCAGTATTCTGTAAATTAACAAGATTTTGTACATTATATTTGTTTTATTCTCAGTGCACGTTCCACTGACATACCCCCCCCGATTTAAAAAAAATCCTGATCAATAGGTTAAAAAAACCGTTCATATATTTATTGCATTATTAGTTGCTGTTAAATCTTGTGTATCATGTGACCTAAATAAATGTATCACAAAATGGCTATAATCGAGTTTTATCTTTTTTTTTTTTTTTTTTAAACATTTTTATAATACCTGCGTATTTAAAAACCTATTTGTTCTAATACTAAATAGGTACTAAATAACACTTTATTGTAAACCGAATGGCTATTTGGGACGCGGCTCTTGGATATGAACTCACTCGAACGCCTTTAGCTGGTCACGTGTTGATGTGTTAAAAGATGAAGGGCTGTATATCTGACCAATGGAAAAGAAGGACGACGATTAGGAGGCGGAAACAATCAATGACGCGCGTTTGCGTGTTTGGTTTGTCTTAATCTTCTCTATCAAAAATGATCAAATAGATACAGTTATGGAAGCATGAGGAAATAATTTGGGCTGTGAGAAACTCGGGAAATAAATATAAACGTGCTATTCCAGCCAGTTTGTTAAGTCTGGAACTGTTTGTGTACATGTGTGTGTATATGTATGTGTGGTTGGCTGCTGTCTCGTGTACTGAATCGTGGATTGTTGCTGAGGCGTGTACCAGGCGACACAAGCACGCACATGCACAGAGAGAGCGAGGGAGGATAAGGTTAGGATTTGCTAGACTGACTTTATTAAATTTTATAAAATTATTCATTTACTAGTTCTTGTCTATTCTAACTCCATCATCCCAACACGGCGGTAACTATATTTAACAGTGTTAGCTAAGAAACCTGTTAGCCCGCTAGTCAGTTTGGCGATATAACATTGCTAGCGTGCTAACAGTAAACTATGGTAATATAATTTACAATCGAAAATTTCGTTTACTAATTGAGTAAAAATTTAATATTTAAAAAATAATTTTCTACCATGCAACTGTTTGTCTACACTATTCGAATAATAGTAATAGATGATAAAGTATATAATCGACGCTAAATGTCAAAGTAGCGCGATAGTTAGCATTTAACGTTTAGCCAGCAGATTTGTGTAATGGCCCAATCACTTTTAACTAAAAGATAGCAACATCCTCTGTGTAATTATGTTGATGAAATGTTTTCTTAAAATCCCCAGCTTTTTACTGTATTAGTAAAGTACAATCTTAATTACTGAAACTAAGTTTTAGTTTTGATGCTATTCGTTGTTGTTGTTTTTGTTTATATAGTTGTCTGTCCTTAAACATCTAAAAATTTAAAATGTTTAATCAACATTTAGCAATAGCGAGTGGTTACGATGTTAGACTGCTAATTGGACGATCAGGGTTTGATTTCCAGCATCACAAATTTACCACTGTTGGGCCCCTAAGGAAGGCCCCTAACCCTCAATTGTTGAGGTGTTTAAGGAGAGGTTTAAGTCGCTCTGAATAAGGGCGTCAGCCAAATACTGTAAATGTGCTAATAAAACCTGATAAATATGATGTGAAAAACAGTTTGCAGTTACAATTCTACTTCTGATTTGGCCTTATCACATCAAGATATCAGAATGGTCCAAAAATTATACAGCAATTGAAGAAAGGTAATTAGTTGTTTATAACAGTTTTTTTACAACTTGAAACTACTACCAAATGATTCGAAAAATGATCAGTTACTGATAATGTTAATGTGTAGTAATGATTATGTGACTTTAATCAACTCTTTTTTTTTTGTGACAGTGAGCGAAGTGTGAACAGATCCAAGGTGACACCAGTATGAGCGTAAAGATAAAAGAAGAAGGACTTGTAACTACCATGGGCAAATTTAAAACTAAGCGAATAGAAAAGTCCAAACCGGATTCTGAAAGGGATTCAGGCTTTTCAGGTTTGTGTTAGGATATTCTGACTTCATCATTGGCATGTTTGTTATATTTAAGGCTACCAAAATGTATTCCTTGGTTAGCCCACCGGGCTGCCTTATGGCGAGGAAAATATTGTTCATGTTTAAGTTTTATTTAAATTTAATGCATCAGGGAGTCGGTATCAAAAGGTGGGGTATTAAAATCACATTTAAATGTACGCTCGGTTTTTACTTTTACTTCTTAAAATCACTGTCATCTAGAATAGAATGTTTGAACCTAATATTTGTATTAATGGTTGTGAGATGATTATTCTCTAATCTACGATTCTTTACATTTTGTAAATGATTTAATTAATGTGTTTTTTCATAATTCTTTGTTTTATCCTTTTTTATAGATGCTAGTTCAGAGCATTTAAGTGTAGTTGACACAGAAGATGTACCACAGGCAGTGAAACAAGCAGCATGCAGTACCAGGTCCCAACAGTCTCAGCTGGCTGTCATTGGGGGATCTTTCCAAAGTCTGTCACCCATGATCATCATGAATAACGTTCTTCTCAAACAGGTTAAAACAACATTCTATTTAGCATTTTCAACAAACACTGTGTGGATACCCAAATCTCGAAATGTATTTTTAATTATTATATAAGAGGTGTGTGTGTGTTATAAACATTTGATACATTTGACAAAACATTTGGGATAAAATAATTACCCTATAGAGCTTGTAGTTATAGCTGTGTATTGGTAAAGATGATCTATTGCAATACAATACATTAAATAAAAAAAAATCAAAAAGTTAAAAAGTACAACAAACACATGCCAGGGGCACTCTTATTTTTGACTCCATGTTTGCTTCTAAGACGATATGTGTCAGCAGTAATTACAGAAGCAGGAGAATTGTTTTAACACAAACACTGCGGGTTTTGATTAGATATTAACAAAGACGCAAATCAGTGTAAAATGCGATTTAATTATGTATATAATTGTAATATATATTTTGTAATATTGGTATATTATATGTGACAATTGCGACCATGACTGGAGTCATGATGAAAACGGTCTGTGAATAGACAATAGTAAGACAGGATTTTAAGACTTGCATTTTGGAGGACTGGAGGTTCTCGGCAATATCCCAAATGACTTGCACTTCCGTTTGAGTAAATTAATTGCCTCACTAATGCCTACATAAAATTTAAAAGTGTTTTATTTGCCTATGTAATTAAGTGCATGTACAGTTTGTTTCAATAAATTTATTTTAAAAATATTTGATTTTTTTTACCATTATTAAATGTCTAGTTACTTTTTAAATACTTGATTACAGTCTATATAAATCTAAGTTGCCTTTAATGAGTAACATCAAATTTCTCAAATGTGTAACTTGGGTGACCTGGCCACTAACACGTATTTGGGAGAAACATTGTGCTGCATAATATCTGTCAGAAGCAGACTGTAAGCTTATTTTTTTCTCAGGATCCAGCTCTGGATCCCCAACATGCTTTGAGCTTATTAGTTTTTTTGTGTGTATTAATTTATTGGCAGCCTGGTGATAACCCTTCCTCTGTGAAGCCGTGGGGCTTTAGTCCAGCTGTTGAGGTTGTACAGCAACCCCAGGTAGTCTTCCTCCAACCAGTACTGTCACGGAGAAATGCTTCAGAGCCAAAAGGACCACCCAGTAAGAGACGTAAGCACAAAAAGTACCTTCCTATCCTGAAGTCTTATCCCAAAATTGCCCCTCACCCAGGAGACAGCCCACAGAGTAGCATTAATAGTGACAACTCCACACTTGCTCCACCAGTGAGTTCAAGCTTATCTTCCAACTGTTGGGATCCTTCCGATAAAGACAAGAAGGAATTGTCACAAAATAATTCCTCCTGTGGCTCTTTTACTCTAAATCACATTACACCATCCAGGAATCATCCAGCATCACCTCAGACTCAAACTTCACTTACTGAATCCAACACTGCCACTTGTCCTGGTGTGGAAAAACCCCTGACAGATCCCACAGAACTACATTCTAGGACATTAAATAACCAGCCACACTTTAAAGATGACATCTTTGAGAGCAAGGACTCTGACAAGAATGACAAAAGGAAGCGTTTCTGCAACACGTACAATATTCTAAGTAAATCAGGTCTGCTAGATATCACTCTGCGCACTAAGGAGTTAATACGACAGAATCGGCGCACTCAGCTAGAACTCAATCAACTTCGTGAGCACACAAACATGTTTATGGAGGCCCTACAGACAGGAGACCTGTGTATCTGGAGCAAACTGCAGATGAGTATGCAGGAAGAAGTTGAGAAGGAAAAGACCTTAAATACTGGATCGGACATACATTGAATCATTTCAAGTTGAACACTTAAACAAGAAAAGAGACTAAAAGTGATTGGAAAAAGGTTACCTGTCCATAATCCATTTTTTGTTTGTTATGATAGAATGTTTCTAAGTTTGAGAACTTCCAGTACCGTAAGAGATGTAAATGCAATAACATGTTGCTTATGATATGATAGACTGCAGTTAAATCCTGAGTGCCAGTTACTGTCTGCTCATATTTCTTCGTCTATTTCGATCTCTTAAAAAATAACCAGTAGGTAAATTGCTATATGAAAATCATGTATAGGGCAGCAGGGTGGCGTAGTGCTTAGCACTGATGCCTGACAGCAAGAAGGTCCTGGTTTTTTTTTTTTCAGCAGGAGTCTTTCTGTGCTAATTTAGTATATTCTTCCCACACTAGCGTGGGTCTACTCCAGGTACTTTGATTTTCCTCACATGTACCTTAGAGTGATTGCTTATAAGATGGTTATAAGTAAGTGTGTGTGTAATGTCTCTGTAGAGTCACAACCTGCCCAGAGTGTACCCCTCCTGCCTTTCGCCCTTAAATAAGCTGGGGTAGGTTCCAGCAGACCCCTGTGACCATGAATTAGGCAATAAGCAGGTAAAAAAGATGAATGAATAAATAAATTGTATGTTGCATGGCATCCTGTCCAGTGGATATTCCATGTTTATTCTAATAAGGGTACAGAAATTAAGTTAGTAGTAAATATTTAGAATGTAAAATATACTAACGAGTTAAACTTTAGTAAAGTTTGGTAAAAACTTTAGTTGCACTGATAAAAATCATCTGCGTAAACAGTATCTGCAGGCGGTTTTAAAAACATTTGTTAAAGTTTTATTACAACTAGCCCGTGAGGTTCACATATTGTTAGCAGCATTGTAAATGTGCTTACAGACTGCTGAATTGCATTTTTAAAATACAATTAACCAGTAATACAAAAAACTAATAAAACAAAGCATTCACATATTAGCATCCAGAGCAGGCAGCTATTTCAAGTCTCTAAAATATAATGTGACAGAATAATCTTAACCATATTTTAAAAATATTATATTGGTATGGCACTGATATTTGGGTTAGTGCTGAAATAATTCTGCATCTGTGGGATTAATAGATCTGATGCAGTGAAAAAAAGCTATTCTTTTAGGCATTGTTGTTTTGTTGAGTGGATATAGGACAATAAGAGGAAGAGGGAGTGGGGTGGGATCAGAAAATGTTCCAAGATTGACTGATCTGACTTCATATGCAGGGTTTGTAATGTTATTTTGTTCTTTCCTTTTTCTACCCGTGTAGTAAGATGTGATCGCTTTACTAGACTTGTAAATGTTCAACAGGAGCGGTTGTGTCAGAACATGGGTTGTTGTAAGTGGGATATTAACCAAAATGTCTCTGTGTACAAAAAAAAAAAATATATATATATAAATTTTGGTGGGTGGCGCAGTGGTTAGCACCGTCGCCTCACAACAAGAAGGTCCTGGGTTCGAA
>JAOTQW010000027.1:108842-119327 GCA_026260075.1 Sisor rabdophorus
GCTTGGGACTGGCACAGAAGTCACTGGCTTGTGGCCCCTGTGGCTAGATTAGTCACAGGAAGATAAACACTAAATTAAAAATAAAATAAAGAAATTGATATTTACTGAGCATGTAAACATAAACAGATTAATAAATTTGATTTATTGAGTAAAGGTAAGGCAACATGCCAGAAAAAGACCCCTTCGAGATATTTGCTCTGTCTCTAGAGTTATGACACATCATAAACCTGTCCAATTTTTATGCTTGTCTGAGTGAGATCCCATAATATACTTATCAAAAGATCAAAGAATGTGTGACAAAGGCTGTGAAGCTGTGTTAAATATCTCTTCATTTGTTTTTCAAACTTCCACCTTATTTTAACCATAGACAAATGTATAGGTGTTTTTATGTGTTTATGTTACACTGGATTAAAGACAATTAAAAGCAGTAACAGTTATTCAGGCCAAGCTAAATAAAAATATTTACATTAATCCTTAAACCCAAATGATTTGGGGAATGTATAATTGTAAACATCTGGCACATTTGTATATATAATGTATAATTACATACTAATAACTATGTAGCTATAAGCGTGTTTTGGCTGGGTCTCTTGTATTTAATTTAAATCCAAATAATGTTTTTTGATTTATTATATTTTAAAGAGGAAAATAGTCAAAACTAATTATTCGGTCAGGTAAATTTTGTCAAACAAAACGGTTGTGAGAAAACGATTCTGGTTTAGAAACAGTTAAGCAGAATTCTATCAACCAGAAATGCTGGTAACTGGACTAGATGTACTAAATTGTGTCTAGTTTGACTGAAGTGTTTGTGTGTGTGTGTGTGTGTGTGTGTGTGTGTGTGTCTTACAAACATCTTGTGTCCTATCTATTGTTAAACATCAAATGTTTAAACACTGCATGAAATATTTAAACTCTGCATGGAATGACCTTCATCGACTCTCCTGAATGCTTAAGTACAAGATGATAAAATAACCATAATAAAATAACAGTGATGTTATTATAAAAAAAATGCCTGTTATCCTAACAATTTTTCAGTGCAAACAAATTTTAAATTTCTAATTAATAGCACAGATTCAGTTAAATTCTTTCCCCTATGACAGCTTCATTCATGGTTAAAGTTGTCTGCTGGAGCCTATGCCAGCTTTCTGAAGGGTGAATGGCAAGAGGGGTGCACACAGAGCAGGTCACCTGTCCATCACAGGGCCAAACACACACTCACACTCACACATATGTTTAGTACTTCACACAGAAAAGCTTCCGCCTGAGAATCGAAACCCTGTAGCAACAGGGTTAGCCACAAACAGGGTTAACCACAAAACAATGGCAAAACATTGTATGCTTGTAACAGACACACAACATTTGTTCATTTATTCATTTATTAATTCTCTAAGTCTGTTTGTGGCCCTACAATGGAATTTACATTTACAGCATTTAGCAGATGCTCTTATCCAGAGCGACATACACAGTGCTTTGAGGTCTATACCAATGAATACATCAATGACAGTTCAGTATATTATAAACCAAGTATATAATAAGAATGGAGTGGCCTAATTAGGGTATAAGCAAGTATAGAAGATGAATGAACACATAAAGGAATAAAAAAGATAAAATGATGTTTACTCTATTTAATAATTAACGCTATCTAGATTTAAAATCATTCACAGATGGGAAAAATTTGATGTGCATAGTAAGGGAGTTTCACAATTGTGAGGCAGCAACTGAGAAGGTTTTAACTAGATTTAGGAACATGATGAATATTTGGATTTGAAGATCTTATCTTTCTTATATTTTAATAGGTACAAAACTTTGAACAAGAAAATTAAAAGCTTTAATTATAACATTTTTAAAAGCATTATAAAAAAATCCAAGACCAAGACACTGGCAATCGTCACTCTCTTCTTTGTGCAAGTCAAAAGTCTGGCAGCAGCATTTTTACTAATTGAAGCCGAGATAATTGGCCCTGTGAAATACCTCTATATAAAGCATTACAGTAATCAGTGTGACCATGCAGAAGCGTAACAGCCTTCAGGTCCTTATAAGAGAGAATTGATTTCAGTTTAAAGATAATATTAAATTGATAAAATCCTGAATCCAATATTACACCCCAATTAGAAATAACTAATAATAAATTTAGAAAAGATTAATAGCAGCTTCATTCATTTATTCATCTTCTATACCCGCTTATTCTCGAGCTCAATGGTCACGGGTGTCTGCTTGGGGCCTATCCAGTGCACATGTGGCGAGAGGCAGGGGATACACCCTGCACTAGTCGCATGGCCACACACAACCACATGCATTCACACTCACTCCTATGGCCAGTTTAGAATCACCAATCAACCTGATGCACATGTTTTTGGACTGTGGGAGGAAACCGGAGTACCTGGAGGAAACCCACGCAAGCTTGGGGAGAACATGGAAACCCTGTATAAAAAGACCCAGGAATCGAACCCATGAACTTCTTGCTGTGAGGCGAACGTGCTTACTACTACACCACCGTGCCGCCCTTTAATAGCAACTTGTAGAATAAAATATATTCATTTGTTTATACAAAGGAACCACTTTATCTTCACCAGAGCTTCTGTGAATGCAGGGAACACTGAGCAGAAGACCAATCATACATGCACACAATTACCTCTCAAGCAGAGCAATTTAGTAAAATCTATGTACTGTCAGAGAAAACCAGAGAATGTAAAGGAATACACACATTGACTCAGGATCATGTGATACCCTACACAGACAACAACCTGTAAATGCTAACCACTGCACCATCTCACCACCCACTCGGTATCACATTACTTTATATAATCAGTGAATGAATCATCATGCTGGGTCAGGACCATGGACAGTGCATTAATAAGCTATAATCAGAGGATCTGGATGGATCTGTTGTTAGAATCCAAATATCTATCTGGCTTTAAAATTACAATATAAAGTGACATTGATCAAAGGAAAATCAAGCCACAAGGTTAAGCAATAGCACTGAAACTTCTCCATATGAAGAGTTTATCTTCTATTATACACACTGATACAGGCAAGATTTTTATTCCTCCAAGGATAATGAGGAAGTCATTTTTTAAAAACACAGACATGACTCACCTCTTTGTACCATGACCACAAGAGGTCAGCATGTTTTAAGATAGTGATGAAACACACTTTCTACAAGATCGAACAAAGCCTACAATATAGTGCTGCTATGAAAAAGACATTTAGATTTAGCATCAATCTGCATTTACATTCAGCAAGACTGCACTAAATGCAATCTGAAAGGTCTGCCTCCTGCAGGCTTACAGTAAAACAGACAGAAAACATAGGGGCGTTTGTGTTTTTAATTGTAGACTGAATACATGACGATGTAATTAACAAAAATATGTTATGATTTAGGCCATTATAATACATTTCAATAAAAAAACTTACACTGTATTTTATTGTAAGACATGGATTGATATATATATATATAGGTTCCCAAAGTGAATTTCTTTAGCGTGTAAAAAAATTAACAGAAAAATAACTGATGAACTGTTGATGCTTTAAAATAAAACACTTGAAATCACACCTCTGTTCTTTTCTACTTAATCTTCCAACAGCCATACAATACACCAAATACAAGATTATTTGATAGCTAGATTAGAACCAAAGAGAAAATGAAACAAAAATATTTTTTTACATAAAATACTTTAAGTATTTTTACAATAACTATAATTAACTTTTTCCAACAACTTTTAACCCCAAGCAGGGGTCTGCAGTGATAAAGAATAACCACAAGGTTGCATTCCTAATTACATTCCAAAAATAAGTGTACAATATGCACACTTGGAAAAATAGAAAATTAAAAAGCTCTATTAATGCAGACAGGTGAAATTTATGCAATAGCGAAACGAAATTTTCTTGTTTCTTTCTGTGGTATTAAAAAAAAAGCAATGTCTACAGATAAGTGTCCATGAGTCCCATCATTCTGCTGGCTGCAGTGTGCACTCACACTGTGGGGGTAGACGGCCGGGCCGGCGACGGCTGTTTCCTCTGCTCTTTAGTAATGGCCACACATTTAGCGGGCTGATTCAAGAATACAGAGGTTTTAATGTATCACTTTGTGTCTTTTACAATGACAGAATGAACCCCCCCACCCCCACCCAGAGTATTTTGGGCCATCAATTCTGTACTCCTTAGGAGAAATACAGAAGAGTTCATACCTCCAGTGTTTTAAGTTGCTGTCACGTTGAGGCTGGATTTGATGATTAAAAGGGGAGGAGGGAAACCAAATACGCAGGACAGAGCTGCTCATTGGTTGTTTTTGGCTTTTGCATGTGTTAGAATGTGTGACTTTAGATTGGTAGACTGAGCAAACTTTTTATTGCAGCCATCGAAAGGACAGACATATGGACGGTCTCCGGTGTGAATTCGTACATGAGTGCGGAGGTTAAAGTCCAGGGAGAAGCGTTTCCCGCAGCCCTCAAAGGTGCACTAGAGAAGAAAGAAAATTCATAATTGGGCTTTTTATTATCCACATAACCCATTGATTTAACAGAAAGACTTTTGTATGTGTATTAAATATTCACTCACAATAAAACAACTGCTTTATTCTGGTAACAAACACAGTGCAAGCCTTAAGGTGAGATCTTTGGTACATTTCTTGGACTGAAAATAGTATCTTGATACTAAATAACTGGAACTGGGTATACTGGTAGAAAATTATGTAGGGCTACTAGCAAATTATGTAGGGCTATCACCAACCTACGAAAATGTAAATTATAAAGCAATAACGTATTAATATATTAATATATATTAATAACCCCTTCCCTAACTTGGAGTCATGAGGGTCTGCTAGATTCTATCCCAACGCAAACCTGGACAGATCACCAGTCCATCTCAGGATGTTCAAATTTATCTTACTAAACATTGTATACAAATAATTTCAAAAGAACACAACCTAATCATTTAAACGTTAACCGTCTAAACTGTTTAAACTCTAAACTGTCTACTGTAGTTATTAAAATTGCATTATACAGGCAATGAGTAATCAATGAGCCTTTTCATTAGTAACTTTACTTCCTCTTATACAAACTGATTAAACAAACAGATTAATCAATGAAATTAAAGAAGCAAAGTTAACCCTGACATTTTTTCAATAGCGGACTCACCAAAAGGTTACTGAATACAGCAACACATGCAGGTACAAACTTCCACTCTACAGCACATTGGCTCATACTTAACAGGGGTTCATTTTAATTACCAAAATACAAAATACTACTTGGTTTAAATTGCTTTTTAGATACGTGTCAGCAATAGTGGAAACAGAACTTAATTATAGTGATATGAAATATAAGCAAAAATAAAAGCTTGTTTCGTGATCTGCACAACAAAATGAATTTAAACAACAGTCACACCACTGACATGCACAGTAAAAAAAAGACAAACTTAATACATAATATTCAATACACAATATACCCTAAAACATTTTAAAAACACTACCAGAAATTGCTATATGAGAGAGACTTGATTGCACCATACATTTCTCATCTAGCTTTTAGTGAGAAACAGGGAAAATGCCTGAGTCGGATTTATTAACTCTGTTTCTAATCAGAGCAAAAGAAATTTATTGTAGGCAATAAATGTGATCCACAACGTATTGATTTATTAAAAAATCTGTTAGTCAACACAGCAAATTATTTTTCTTATTCCATGTAATTTACTAAAGCTAATTCTAAAATCTATAATTTATTCAGGTTTAAGTGTAAATACATTTCTATTTAAATGTAATTTAGCCAAAAGTATAAAAACAACAACCACACATTACTTTACAGTCTTTCAGGATAGCAGAAACTGCATACATACTGACCTGAAAAGGTTTTTCTCCTGTGTGAACAAGCTGGTGACGCTTTAGTTTCGAACTCTCCACAAAAGCTTTGCCGCACTCTGCGCACACATGAACCCGGGGCCCATGGGTGTGAAGGTGCTTCCTCATTGCAGAATTATCCCGGAACATTTTTGTGCATCCCTGAAAGAAACAGATGTAGAACAATAAAGCAAGATTATTCATTCATTCATACTTACAAATAACTCTTGTTTACGGCTTTAAATCTGCGGCCGGGCCAATAAACTATATCATATACTAGATCATATTATATCGCAACAAACTTTGTCAATATATATGATATCCTCTAAATGGTTTTACTTAATATGGATTATAACCAATTAACATTTTACCGTCCTCCTGGTGCAATGAGTAAAAGTTCTGCGTCATACAACAAAAAAGCTAAACATTTTACATATTTGGACAGCTGAGATTCTTGTATTGAATGATACAAACCACTTTAATATACAATAAACACAGAGTACAATCAATGCTTCATACCGCCAAACAAGAGATAAACATACATTCACACAACAGGAAAGAAACCCCCTTACCCATAAAGTCATTAATAGTGTGGTTAGCATAAGTAGTTATTTGTAATGGTAATGCACCTTAAAAAAAGGTGTTACTAATCCTGAAGCACGTCAGTACATGATCACACTTACTTTGTGGGGACATGCTATCGTTCTGGGTGCGTCGTCTTCTTTGACTTTTCGTGGTTTCATTCTGAAAGAACAAGAAAAGAGCAATGCAGATGATCTGTAATTATTGCTCATAAAACAACACCCGTCTCTTCATGTACTGCCTCACGTGCATGTCAACAAACAGCAAAGACACCCTAATTGTCTGTGTCCCAGGTGAACAGTAAAGAGTTTAGCCCATAGAAGTCCCATAGAAAATTTTATTAAGCTTGCTCACTAGGAATGACTAACATGTCTTACCGTACTGATGTGCGACGCAAAGAGCCGCTATTAGTACTGTAGGAAAAGACCTCAGTTAGTAGTTCAAGAGAAAATATGATTTAAACAGAACCTGAAGGGCATCAACAAACGTGGAAAGCTAGCTGTGACTATAGACCAAAAATAGGTTTACTGGTAGAAAATATAATAAAATCAATCTTTCAAGAAACATTTGCAGGCATAGTTAATCTTCATTCAGACTAAAGCTGAAAGAAAAATCTTTTAGGATAATTTCATAAGAGTTCCAAACAGATCAATAATTGTTAATTAGCTGCTAACATGATTTCTAGTCTGTGACAAATCCTTTAAACACCTCAGCAAAAAAGCACAGACCAGTGATTTATATTTAATCATAACACATTCGACAGCTAATGTGTAAACAAAGCAGCTGAAACTCTAATTCACCAGAATGTCCAATACAGAAAAACAGTCCAATGTTTAGGCCTTGTGGTGTGTTATTTAATCAGTTCAAAACTGACAAATAATAACCGATGTATGGATGTGTAAATGCACTGGTAAAATAATAAACTTCAGTGATGTTACATCTGCACCATTATGACAATTATGCATTAAAAAGTGTTGACTTGTCACCCTGACAACCTGCATTGTATGAGCATACTTAGGGTTGCCTAGAAAAGTGGATTACATGTGCAAAAAACTGCCTTCCAATAATCTCCTAGAAAAATACTGTCAATTATACTCCACCATATTTTTCTGACCATAGCTGTTTTACAGAACACACCCAAGAACATGATTAGTGTAGGCTATGATTATTTTTGACCAATACAGACATCATGAATATTTATAATATACTGATTTTGCTGACATATTTATAGTTTCCTTGTTCAATATCAAAAGTAACATGGAAAAATATTAAAGTATATTTTCAGGTTAATAGATAATGTCTATATTGAATTTAGTTATTAAATAAAACAATTAATTATTTAAATATATGTAACACACGTGCACTGCCAAAGACTGCTGAAAACTAACGAAGACATTTTTGTCATTTTGTTCAATTACATTACATTTTAGTGTTGATGGAATCAAATGTTTGACAGATCCGTCAAGTCGTTGGTAAGGTTTTGGATGCATACACATTGTTTGCAATTTTCTATATTAGTGTCTATTACACGGATCTCGCATTGCAGATCTAAATATCCGATTTCAGTGATTTCAAGATAAGGGCAACAGTAATGTTTGTTACCCAATTTCTACAATTCCAGTTTACAATTATGCCACAGCTTCAAGGGGCAAAATATAACAGATTCCCTTGCACAATTAAATGCATAACAATCGTTTAACCATTATGATTCGTTTTCTTTGTAATAGTAGAAAGCCGAAATCAATTACGATTAATCACACAGCTATACGGTTAGTATAGCCCTAGGTACATGTTAGTATACCTTCCTGCACAATTATATTATATTTTATATATATATATATATATATATATATATATATCATCACACAGATGCATCAAAATGCATTCCATATTATTACAGGAGTTGAATTGTAACCATGACAATCCAAACATTCTAAATTGTTTAATAATACTTGGGGTTGCCTGAATTGCCTGAAATGGATTACAGGTGCAAGAAAGGCAAACTCCTCGATTTTCTATTTTATCAAGCAGTAAGAGACCATAAACCTGTATGGATGTTGGAGGACATGCGCAAAATGGAGAGGTATTACTGGGAAGAAGGCAGTGGACAAAGAACATTTACTCCATTAGAGGCGCTTCTGTATGCCATCGTGCACGACCATCGAGCTTACGCGCAATTCTTGCTGAATCAGTTCTCGGATGTTGCTTTTGCTATGCCAGGTAGAAATACTGCTCCAAATCTGGCCATGGCGGTACACTTCGAAAGGAAGGACATCCTGGCTACCATGCTTCAGGTAGCACACAAAATGCCACGCCAGTGTCCATACATAAACCAAAGATCAAACAAACAAACGGACAATGGCATGACTCCACTCCATTTAGCATGCAAGCTATCACGCCCCGAATTAATCATAATGTTACTAGGAAGTGGGGCGTCGCCCCAAGCTGAGGATAACAGCGGTATGAAACCACTGGATCTCATCCTCGAACAGCTAAAAAAAGAGAACACGATTGCCATGAAATTGTGCTTAGAAAAGCTGCTCATGTTTATGCCAGAGGTGCGGTTTAAAATGAAAAACTGTCTGAAAGAGGATCCTCAATGGTGGTCCCAAGTTCTGGAGGAAGAGACCTATAGCTATCTAGTTGGCAGAAATCCTGGTACACTCTTTCTTAAATCTATGCAGACAGTTCTGTCTCAGCTGCCTCCAAATAACTTTTACAAAAGTCTTGACCAACTACCCATTCCAACATCTCTAAATCCCCTCACACTGCCCTTAACACAGATCTAACTGTGGCCTACATCCTGCTGAAAAATACATAGGAAGTGCTTTATGTTGATGTATAATAAATGCCATCAATTTGACATGCAAGTAGTGTTTGTGTGGCATGTTTTGCTTTATACGACAACCCCAATTATGTTAAGTGTAGAAATTTGAAATAGAATGAAACATAATAACTGACTCTTAACTTAATAGTACATGTATAAAAAGACTGCACAATGAATCATTATACAAGGTTTCTCTGTAATAGAAGACAAAAAATTACTCAAATGATATGTTAGACAGTTAGAGTCATTCAAAACATTACAGTAAAAATTCTACTGACATTTCCTAAAGTGAGTCAGTCTAAAATTAAAATGTCAGGTCAGGTACAATAGCTAACCTCCATTAGCAGTTCTTTAAAAACATGTGTGAGCCTCACCTGGCAAATTCTGCAAGTTGCTTGGGGTCCGAGAGGTCAATGCCGGGGATGCCACCAGGCGGAAGCTTTTTACCAGTCATGTATTCGGAGTAATCCGGGGGAGAATTCTCTCCAATAATCTGCTCCTCCACTACTGTTTCATGGTCAATGTCCTTTTTATCATCTAAAATAAAACCATATTACATGTTAATAAATATCAAATAAGAACATTACGAATCAGATTTATAAAAACAGGCACAAACCGTGCAATTTTTACCAGACTGGCATGTACTAACGAAAAACACGGTTTGCCAACACCAAAACTTTCATGTTCTTATCCGGTCATCCAAACATGTGGCCGCCATGCAATGCAATGCAAAAAAAAAAGCCTGAATCTTTAAATAAAATGACTTTAAATATTAGAATAGAGGAGAAACGTGATTGGTTCATTGATTCATTAAAACATGTAAATCCATTTACCAGGCAGGAACTTAAAACGTCTTGTTTTCTTCCCGATGACTGACTAGTTACTTTGAGTCTTTGCCCTGAACGATCATAGATCTTACTTTGCTACTGACAGGAAAACTAAATATTTTTGGGATGTCATCCCACTAATCTTAAGAGTTTTCTTCTACTCAGCAATTTTCTACCAAGAGCGCAGTGGAGCTACTATAGAATTCCAACTTCATTGTAAATGTTCCCACACACCGACACTCATTTTTCACACTCCTGCCATGCTGTAAAAGGCACTGTAACATTCAGACCATCACATTTACATTAACAGCATTTGGCAGGCGCCCCTTATCCAGAGCAAATTACAACTGAGCAATTGGGGGTTAAGGGCCTTGCTTAGGAGCCCACAATGGTGGCTTGGTGGTGCTGGGAATTGAACC